>OZ010603.1:34098617-34148617 GCA_963932145.1 Acanthosepion lycidas
AGTCCTGGGTATGACGAGAAATTACAACCGGTAGGATGTGTTCTGATCGGAAGATTGGGGGTTTTGTTAAACTGGAAACAGCTCTTAATTGCTGTTGTTATCAAGTCCCAGGTGGTAACACATTTTAGGGCCCGGGCTATGCGGAAATTGTGGTCCTCTTTCTCAAAAAAATGAAAATACTAGGAAATTCTAAAGATGTATTTTTACAGTAAAATTACCAGTAATACTTTTTCATCTACAAAATATAGATCTAAAAAAAAACAAAAAACATACGTTTATCCCCAATTTGAATCACTTCAGCATAAGCAAGGAAATGATGTCATATATTACTAAGGTGTTACTATTATGGGTTTAATATTTAGGGGCTACTGGGAGATGAAGAGGGTGAGAAGAGTATGGAGGGAAGAAAGGAAAATAAAAGGACAGGTTTCAAGAAGATAGAAGATGGCAACAATGCCGCCAAGATATAAAGGGTTATTGAGAGGGAAAGACAATCTGGAGACTTTAGTGAGGAGAAAGGACAATAAAAGAACAGGTTTCAGGAAGACAGAAGATGGCGATAATGCCCCTAAGACATAAAGGGTTACTGAGAGTGAAAGAGAATCTGGAGACATTAGTGAGGAGAAAGGAAAATAAAAGAACATGTTTCAGGAAGACAGAAGATGGCGATGATGCCACTAAGTCATAAAGGGTTACTGACAGTGAAAGAGAATCTGCAAACTTTAATGAGGTAAAAGGACAATGAAAGAACAGGTTTCAGTAAGACAGAAGATCGTAATAATGCCCCTAAGACATAAAGGGTTACTGAGAAAGAAAGAGAATCTGGAGACATTAGTGAAGAGAAAGGACAATAAAAGAACAGGTTTCAGGAAGACAGAGGATGGTGATAATGCCCCTAAGATGTAAAGGGTTACTGAGAGTGAAAGAGAATCTGGAGACTTTAGTGAGGAAAAAGGACAATAAAAGAACAGGTTTCAGGAAGACAGAAGATGTCGATAATGCCACTAAGACGGAAAGGGTTACTGAGAATGAAAGAGAATCTGGAGACTTTAGTGAGGAAAAAGGACAATAAATGAACAGGTTTAAGGAAGACAGAAAATTGCGATAAGGCCACTAACACATAAAGGGTAACTGAGAGTGAAAGAGAATCTGGAGACTTTAGTGAGGAGAAAGGACAATAAAAGAACAGGTTTCAGGAAGACAGAAGATGGCGATAATGCCACTAAGACGGAAAGGGTTACTGAGAGTGAAAGAGAATCTGGAGACTTTAGTGAAGAGAAAGGACAATAAAAGAACATAAATATGTTATAAAATAAAATCACTACAAAAATAGTCACTACATTCAACACCATCACTTGAAAATTCACCAGACGTGTTGAAACAAAATATCTATTTTTGTAGTGATTATAATACATATTTATGTTATAATTTTGGACATATATATATATATATATATATATATATATATATATATATATATATATATATATATAATTCATTTTACGAAATATGTTTATAGGTGAGGGATTCATTGCGCCTCCTCTGAATAACGTTTTTCATTGAGATGAAATGAAAGATTCTATTGAATCAATTACTAGATCTGCAGATCAGTTAAATCCCATACGTGATACACACTTGGGTAACCATGTCTCTTTAGTTCCATGACTGACTAGGCAAAAGAGTTTCCCGCAGTAGGTTGCCATTTATTTCTACACAATACTCGTTGCCAACCAAGCCTATAGAACCCAGTCGGTCAACCAACCCTAGCCGTGAATAGAAGGAATTGAATAATACCATTCCCAGTCTAATAACCGTTACATCAACAGCGCTATCCGATTACTTTACACCCTTGTGCAAATTCATTGAAACAAAACGAATAATTCCATTATTACTTCCTTTCTTTTCGTATTTTTCCAATGAAACATGACCCTGTGGACATGTCATTACTTCCTATGTCCATTACGCGAACTCGTTCTCTGCAGATTGACCACAGATTCTCGATTGGATTTAAATCAAGAGAGTTACCCAGTCAGTTTATAGTACGTTGATTTGCTCACTGGTAAGTCTTGCCATTGTGTTCGTGCAGAGTTACAATTTTCGTAGGTTTCTTTGGAGTATCTTCCATCGCAGACAATGGCCGTAGGACAACAAATCGGCAGTCGAGACAATAGGATCTGGGCGTGATGAAAATCTGATGCAATCACGGATGACTCAATATTTTCAAGGCCAAAAAATTTCATCATACACCCCGAGAATAGATTCATATTACTGTATACTGTTACAGTTTTTTTATGTATATGTATGTAACTAGTTAGCCAGTCAAAATGGCTTAACTCCCTTTATAGTCCACCGATAGAAGGTTAACCAATCAGAAGACGTAGATCATTCAATCTGTCGTGTATAAATCGGCCATTTTTGTTTACCCTACCCGAATGACCAGTGCTAACTTGTCAGGCGAAGATGAACCAAAGGAAGTACTACGCTCTGCTACTTTGCTGCGATATCCACTGCTAACCTGAACTACGCCTTCCTACTGTCTCCGAAATAATCACTGCTAACCTCTGGATTCTATACTCGAAGACGACCGTCATCTGAATAACATATACCACTGCAAATGACCTAATCCGAGGAAAAATAGAAATCAATTATACCCTATCACTCCAGTGGGTCTAAAACTGACCGTATGGTGAAAAAAACCCCCAAAAAACCCCCCAAAAACAACAAAAAAACTAAAGCTGTTGTTTCAATTAATTTGCATAAGGGTGTAAATTTCCTATCAATTGATTCAATATAATCACTTTACTCCAAGACAGGGTAAAAAGCGTTAGCCCAAGAAGGGCACAAAATGTTGCACTCCTGCAAGTTAGCATTAGCCACGTAGGTGGAAGACATATGATAAAAATAAATCGATTACCTTATAGAAGTTTCTTTGGATTTTCTCAAGAATCTCGAGATGTGCTAAACGAGCACTAGACCAGATCTTTCATTTAATAAGACTGGACATACATTTTCTGTTTCCCAATTTAACCGAAGAGACAGTAAGCATATTGTTATTAAAATCAGAAACTTCATTTGTTCCCAGCCATATATCACTGCCAAAATATTACAGGAAACTCGATGTCTCTGTGATAGATTTTACTGAATGTACGTCTGTCTGATGCCGAGAGATCAACGGGCCATAATTTCTGTAAATAATTTTCGGCGCTTATGCCGTCTGTTTATCAAATATGTAGACAGCATGAGGGTTACGTTCTTGGAGAAAATTGTTCGAGAACAAAGCATATAGATTTTTGATTCTTATAACAATGCTTAAAATGTCAGCCGGGGGCAGCTTAACGTGAAGCAATGAGACGTAATTTAATCTTGCAGACAATGATTATTATTTTGTGTTCGGTCATTACGAGCGGTCCTACGCTTGTTGTTTTAAACCGGATTAAGCTTAGTTCCTTCTATTTTTTTCTTCTGTGGGAATTATCTCTTCATGAAGTAGGCGATCATGGCTCTCCATAATTTCCTGCCCTTTGTATTTTTACTATCCTTCGCGTTTTATTATGCATTTTTAGACATTTGTAAGATAGTTCATTCTGTTTCACTCTATCTACGTTGTTCTCAAGGTGTCTTGAGAGTGTCAAAATCTCCAAGCCCTTTTTCCTCATTAAATATTGCAGAATTTTAACATTTTTGTATCCTAAGTTTTAGTGATTTTTTTTTTATTCCATTTTGCTAAATTATCTTAGTTGTTTACAGTTTCCTTTCTTGGTATTCTTCATAGAATTACGTTACTGAGGCCTCAAGTCTCACCTTCATCAGTGGGGAAAATCCTACGTACTCTCTTCAATAGTGGATTACTGATATTAGATACTGATTTGCTTTTTACGGCATATCAACCATTTTCACGTAATTTCAAACGAAAACATATTTTGGGGAGATAATAAGGTCTTACTATTTTACCCATAACTGGGAAGAGTACAGTTTCCCCAAGGGTAATTGCACTGTAACTGAATGTAACGAGCCCGAGTTTAATTCGAACAAGGCTCGGTGGTTTCTTATTTCAAGCCGTTATCCATTACACCACCCGCACATCCAAACTTACAGCGCCTTAAATTCCCGTGATATTAGATAGTTCAGTGGGTTTTTTTTAATATACATATTTGTCCCTTAAGAGCTACTTGATCTAGGCTATCCTACAGATTCTTTTTTGTCTTATATGTGCTTTGCCCCTTCAAGCCGTGGGTGATCCTGGCTCTCCACAATTTTCTGCATTTTGCTTTTTTTTTTTACTATCATTCACACTCTCCGTTTCTATCATTCATTTTTAGAAATTTGTGAGACAATATATTCTTCCATCCCCATTGTTTTCAAGATGTCCTGTGAGTGTCAAATTTTCCAAGCCCCCTTTCCTAATTTAAAAATGACAAATTTCAAATTTATCGAATTCTAAGTCTTAGTGAGTCTTTTGTTTTCAATTTTGGTAAAAAAATACCCTAGCTGTTCACATGTTCTTCTACCTTTGCAGAGCCCTCTTCAACTGTAAGGAAATTGCCCGGCATTTTCATCCGGATCGGGTGACTGACCTTAATTTATTCAGCAGGTATCTAATATATTTTTATTGGATTTCGTACGTTTCGGCGTCGCGGATTCGGCGTCGCGGATTCGGCGTCGCGGATTCGACGTCACGGATTCGGCGTCGCGGATTCGATGTCGCGGATTCGGCTTCGTTGATTCGGCGCCGCGGATTCGACGTCGCGGATTCGGCATGGCCGATTCATCGTCAGAAAGATAATTGGTTTATTCGGCACAGCCGACTAGTCGTCAGACTGTTTCAACGTCACGTTCTTTGACTTCCAATATGACTTTTTATTTAGTTAGGGAATTAACGATCCTATTAAAAGACTAATGGAATATTATTAATTAAGAATATTGTATTTCAAAAATACATATGTAATCTCAATTTACATTTTCTGTTCACATCGCGAAAACTTTAGTTCAGTATGTTTCTTCCACGTTAAAATAAAATATTTAGTTCCATTTGGAATAAAAGGGCATAGATGACTGAAAATATGAAGCTGCACTGAAGGAAATATATTTTTTCTTTTTCTTAATTTGGACGAAGTACTAATTCGACGATTAAAGGAGAGAGATGGTATAAGCGGCGCCAAATGGGCTACGTCGGAAGAGAGAGAAAGAGAGGAAGAGAGAGAGAAAAAGAGTATCAGCGAGGCCAAATGGGCTACGCCGGAAGAGAGAGAAAGAGAGGAAGAGAGAGAGAGAAAAAGAGTATCAGAGAGGCCAAATGGGCTACGCCGGAAGAAAGAAAAAGGGAGGGAGAGAGAGAGTATAAGCTACACCAACGCCGGAAGAGAGAGAAAGAGAGAGAGATAAAGAGTATCAGCGACACTAAATTGGCTACGCTGGAAGAGAGACAGAGAGAGAGAGAGAGAGTATCAGTGACGCCAACGGGCTACGCCGGAAGAGAAAGAAAGAGAGGGAGAGAGAGAGAGGGAAAGAGAGGGAGAGAGAGAAAGAGAGAGAGAGAGAAAGAGAGTATAAGCTACGCCAAATGGGCTACGACGGAAGAGAAAGAGAGATAAAGAGAGTATCAGCGACTCCCAATTGGGCTACGCCGGAAGAGAGAGAAAGAGGGGAGAGAGTGCAAGAGAGTATAAGCTACGCCAAATGGGCTACGCCGGAACGCCACATTCCAATTTATATTATTATTACTATTATTATTATTATTATTATTATTATTATTATTTAGATCGTCTTTGTTGGCAGAACCCCTTGCCGAGTAAAGAGATTCGACATTTTCGCCTGCGTGAAATAAGTTATAGGTTGAATCTAAAGAGACGTTCGAAGACATCACATAGGTATGTTCAAGGAATAGAGAGCTCTGGTTTTTCTTTGATATTTCTTCGACTTTTCTATGTGGCTCCTTATGCTTTCGAAGGATTTTAGTTCGTGCGCTGCTCTTCTCCGATTGGTTCTATCTGCATTTTCTTTTTTCCCAATTGACCGGATCTGTTCTCAGCAAGGTTCTTTTGAGATGATCATTGAATCGACAACATGGGCTCAACGTCGTCTCTTACCAGATGCGAGCTGCGAGAAAAGGATTTATTTCTGAAGGCGGATGTTTGACATTTGGACAAGGTGTCCGGCTGATGGAAGTCGGAGGGGAGTCATGATAGTTACTAGGGTTTCCATATTTGCGCGGAGGAAAATATAATATACACTCCTGGTTTGTCTTAGAGATTATTTCGTCTCTTCTATGGGGCTCCAGGTGCTTTCGAAGGATTTTTTTTTCTCTTCTCCGATTGGTTCTATCTGCATTTTCCGTTTCCCAATTGACCGGATCGTTTCTGTCCTCAGCAAGGTTCTTTTGAGATGATCATTGAATCGACAACATGGTCTCAACGTCGTCTTTTACCAAATGCGAGTTCCGAGAAGAGGATTTGTTTCTGGCGGCGGATGTTTGACATTTGGACAAGGTGGCCGTCTTATTGTGGTCGGTGTGGAGTCATGATAGTTACTAGGGTTTCCATATTTGCGCGGAAGAAAATGTAATATAGAGCTCTCGTTTTTCTTTGAGATTACTTCGTCTCTTGTATGTGGTTCCAGGTGCTTTCGAAGGATTTTTTTTCTCTTCTCCGATTGGTTCAATCTGAAATTTCCGTTTCCCAATTGACAGGATCGTATTCTGTCCTCAGCAAGGTTCTTTTGAGTTGATCATTGAATCGACGACTTGGCCTCAACGTCGTCTCTTGCCAGATGCGAGCTCCGAGAAGTTGATTTTTTTGTGGAAGCGTATGTTTGACTTTTGGGCAAGGTGTCGGGCCGAAGGAAGTTGGGTGGTTTCGAGGCTTTCCACATTTGCGTGGAGGAGAACTTCGTTGTTTATTATTCGGTTCTGCCGGGTAATACAACAGAAATTTTAATTGCAAGAAAAAACATATAACATCAATAAAATCCTTATTCAAATTTAATTCAGCAACTATTTTTAGTAGCCTATATTAAGTGATATTTATGTCGGGTAACGTTACCATGTAATCAAATACTATCGGCCTCATTTTTGTGTTCACTGTTGAATAAACAATCCTACTCTAGTCAAAATGTTGGTTAGACCGTCGTTTTTAAATTCTTTTATTTTACTGTGACCCGCAGGACAAAGCACAATTTGCATTACGGCCCACTATAGTTAGGTGTAATAAATCAAGGACAAACTGTTTTCACTAGATTTATTTTTTTAGCATGGCAAATTATACGTATATTTCTTGTGATTTTCACATATTGGAATTGCATTTATTTATATGCATTATCTTCTTGAATAAATAAAAAAAAATATATTATTGTTTTTTAAAAAAAACTAGCCCGTTCTTAGATTTTAACGAAAGAACAACCAACAGCGAAAATTCCGAGACTTCAAATGACCCAAAAACCTCATCATACTACCATAGAAAGAATGTATCGTTACTCGACTGCGATATTGAGTCGGGAAATTCCCTGACTTCAGATGCAACTGAATTATTCAACAAACTTAACGGCTTTCACCGGACACGAAGACGAAAAAATGCGCACCTCGATAGGTAAGTTTTGGCGGTTTGTCTCTTTGGGAGTGATAATTGACGTCACTCAGTCCGCAACTAGTTTGACTAGCAAATTATATAAACTCAATGCGCGCTGACTATATATATATATATATATATATAACTAGACTCGTGTCTGGCTCACTAAGTGTATATATATATATTTATTTAAGACATTGTTTATGTTTAACGTTCTTTTTATAGATACAAGTATTTAAGTAAATGCTCTGTTTATAATAAACAGTATTAAATAACATTTACCGGCCTGAATGTCCGAGAAATCTTACTAGAAAATATTCGTCCTCAGACAGGATACGAACATGCATCCTATACGGAACCGTCATTTACGCTGACGTGCCTTGACCGCTCGGCCACCAAGGATCGTTCAGTAGGCAAGGTCGAATTTACTGTTTATAAACTTCAATCTTCCATGAATCTCGTACATTCATAACTGCTCAAGGTGTATCTATGAAAATTTCTCGGACATATATATATATATATATATATTACGAGCAGACCTCGGTGAAAAACTAGCGATACTTTTTGAGTGTTGTGCAACATTAAAACTTGTTTATTATTCACATTATTTACATTATTCGGACTGTTATCCTCATCTTCATTGCTATATTCACATATCGGTCGTTGTACGCTCCGGCCTTCTTCAGGTGTGTAGGTTTGAACAGAACTCTTTATTTCATTTAGCGCGTTAGATGGTTCTATTCCCACGTGTCATTCTTCTCACTGATGTCTCAGTCATTTCATGGAACTTCCACAGGGAAATTACTAAGATATTAGGTTTATAAGTCGCAATCATTCAAACACAGATGTCCTCAAGGACATAGGACCCAGTGGATAAAACTTTGGTTAGATCCAGTGACTAGGCCCAAAAGCGTTGTGAGTTCAATACCGGACCACAGCAGTGGTGAGCAAAAAATTCGAACTGAGACATCACGAAGAGGCATGGCATGTATAACTAGAAAAATCTACCACGCTGGAAATTCGGTTCGAAATTCCAATCACCTGAAGAAGTCTAATACAACGGCTGAAACGTTGTGAATATGGGAATGAAGATGAGGATAACGTTTAATCTAATTAATACAAGTAAATGAAATAAATAGTGAATAAATTTACAGATTACTATCAAGTGCTTTGATGTCTTTGATGTCTTTCTTTTTAAATTTTTTCACCCTAAGTATGGCACAAGGATTTACAGGAGATGAAAGAAAATGGAAAGACCTGAAGAAATTTAGAATGTACAACGTCAGAAACGTGAATATGGCAATGGAGATGAGGATAACGAACGATCCGATTAATGTAATTAATGCAAGTAAACATAATATCTCATCTCAGAGATATAGACAGTTATTTAATTTTTTTTTACTTCGCTTCAATAAGAGTAAGTATGTTCGCCTATCGTTTAAGTCCACAGTTCTCCTTGATATTATGTCACTATTTAGGATTAGTTTTCCGCATCCTTCTAACATCAGTTCATTCTCTTTCATTCCAAGTAACCTATTGGGCCTTACCTGTGTTTTCGAATTGCTTAGGGTGAATTGATAAAAAAAGAAAAAAAAAACTGAATGCAGCTGATGGTAGTCCCCAGAAAGACAGTTTTACAAAGTCGATACTTTTGATAACTGTGGACAATGTTTGAAAGACCAGTGTTCATTATTAATAAATAGCGCGATAACTGTAAACATATATACACTTACCCCACTTTTACACAAACATTCCCATACCTTCCTACAAAATCCAACAAAAACAAGGAAGTCAAAAATTCTGTCAAACTATTCCAAAACCTGAATAATAAGGTGATTCTATGGTCAGCCTTTGTATGTTGGATGTCACGTGCCGCGCAATTACAAAAGCCTGGCTGACGTTATTTGCACTTGCCAAGGCTATCCGGCGCCGTGTTTGTCTGCGACGAATTCTTTGATAGGGGCTAGAGATTAACCGTGCATAGACTAACAGTTGAGTGGATTGGACAAAGCGGCATTTTAGGGTGACCAGTGATGCACGACGCATCTGGTCAGATACGCGCGCTTTTTGTCCTGGTTGCCCGAGTGGAAAGACTATTACAGAAACGGAAAGAATTGGTAAGTTAGTGGCTGTATTCAATAAGCGTCAGGTAGACGCGCTCAAAATCAGGAAAAGGAAGTGGCGGAGGAAAGAATGGGACCAACAAAAGAGGAAACGGATGTTTCTTTACACTTCATTTTCCAGCAAAACGCACACACATATATATACACATAATCTATATATATATATATATATATATATATATATATATATATATATATATATATATATATATATATATATATAGGAATGGGTGGTGGAAAACCACAATCGATAATCATCATACTGACATTCTAATTAATATATATATATATATATATATATATTCGATTCTCCCATCGTTTTCGACGTATGAGGGTCAAGCTGATCAGTTCCCAGGAAACCGACAGCCCGACAACAGCACGTGAGATTTGATTATAGTGGTGAAGGTTTCGTGCAGGACCATTCACACTTTTTGAAGGGCCGAAGACAGAGAACTTGAGCCCTAAGTGCCGCAAGGTCCCCAAACGACCCTTCTCAGGTTTTGAATTCAGAGTTTTCCTTCTCCGAGACCAGTTGCCATCCAAGGCTATAGAACCCGGCATGTCCTGTTATTTACCCATAGTTGGAGGGAGAAGAAGACGATTCACACGTTTCCCAAGGGTATTAGCATGTACATTTTACATAAACACGTAACACTGGAATTCGAACTCGGCTCCCCGATTACTCAATCCAAGCCGCTATCCATTACTCGACCGTGCCTTCTCTTTTATAGAAAGCAGTTGTCCACATATAGAAATCGAATCTGTATCCCACATAACCGTCATATGGACTGACGTGCTATGCATTTAGCTAGAGAGAAAGCGTCTTAGAAATGTTAAATCATGGGTAATTCGTAGATGAAAAGCAGTATTTCGTCCTTGCTAAACGTGCCCTTCCTTTGTAACTAAATGGTATACCACGTCAAGCCATATGACGGTTCCGTGTATGATAAAGGTTCGATCCCTGTCAGAAGACACATATTTTCCATGAAATTTCTCAGAAATTCAGACCGGTAAGTGGATTTAATACTGTTTATTATAAACAGAGCATTTACTAAAATATTTGTATCAATAAATATAACGTATAAATAATAAATATATTAAAATAATTGACGGGTTTAGTCAATTTCATCATATATATATATATATATATATATATATATATATATATATATATATATATATATATATATATATATATATATATTAAGTTATAAGGAACTTGGTAAACCGAATTGGTAAATCCAAAGAGGATGAAATCCTGAGAGCTCAATGTTAGGACAGTGCTAATATGTAATGAAAAACAAATCACTTTAATGTACCATTACGATAATTTATTTCACCTAAATCCTTTTTTAAGGATTCAAGATCATCAGGTAAATCTTCCAACAACGAAATGAGAAAAAAAATGGGATTAGAAATTGATTAAGATTTTAAATATTTCTTTATGTCCTAGATAAATATGTTTATTACAATAATAGTTATATTTAGTCCTGAAACTACTTACTTAAAAAATTAAATATTTAAGTTAATAACAAAATCTTTTTCAGGCATCGAATTTTCTATCAAACATTGTAAACTATCTTTTACATAATTTTGTTAAAACAAAATTATAACAACTCCATCTCTCTTTCCCCCTCCCCCTATCCCTCTCTTTACCATAAGGCTCACTTGTATACATTTTCGACAATTCATTTCCGTTTTATTAACCATCTAAAGGGGCCAAGTTTTCTGTCACTCCTCCTACTCCAATATAAAACATACTTAAGAGAGATATAAAATTAAACCCTCCCTATACTTTATATTGTCTGGTTAACTACCACTCTCAACCCCCTCTATTAAATTACAAAAATTACACTACCCACCAATTTCTAATCCCATTTTTTTTCTCATTTCGTTGTTGGAAGATTTACCTGATGATCCTGAATCCTTAAAAAAGGATTTAGGTGAAATAAATTATCGTAATGGTACATTAAAGTGATTTGTTTTTCATTACATATTTATATATATATATATATATATATATATATATATATATATATATATATATATATATATATATATATATATATATATATATATATAATTTAAATAAAAATAGACCACTTTAAAATGCCATGTAATAAATTATTTCACCACAGTCCTTTTAAAGGACTGCGGATCATCAGACTTTACTTCCAAAGGTTGAAACTAAAAATGAAAAGAAATGTACACATTTTTGACGGGCCGTATTAAGCATATGTAAATTAACGAAGTGAGGAACTGAGGGGGAGAGAGAAGACGTGAGTGAGTTAGATGTAATTTAATACTTCTATTCTTTCATCAGCAGTCCTTTAAATAAGCTGTGGTGAAATAATTTATTACATGGAACCTTAAAGTGGTCTGTTTTTATTTAAATTATTTGCTCTGGATTTACATTGTGCTCTCCTCCTTGGGTCTAATTATTAAGAATTTAAGCGTCATTATTAGTAGATACTCCTGTCTGAGTAGGTGTTAGGTTTATATATTACAGCGTATATTTATTTATTTTCACCTACCTGCGTAAATGTTTGTGAAATCTTAATAAAGAAAAAATTGCCCTGAGTGTAGTGTGTTTTACCACTTGGCTTCGAAGAAACGGATTAAATGAACGGTGAGGTATATGATAAATATATAGTTTTATGGTATAATATTTGAAGGGCAAAAGTGCTGAATATTATAGACAGAGCTTATATAAAAGTAGATACCAATCAGTGACATTTTGCTTTTGCTTAAATGAAAACTTTATGGCCTGAAATTTGTCTTCAAGTACAAAACAAGCTGTCACCTCTCTCTGTCAACTTCAGTGTCCCATATATATATATATATATATATATATATATATATATATATATATATATATATATTGCACGTGCGTTTTTGTGTTTGCACAATACATATATATATATATATATATATATATATATATATATATATTGCACATGTGTTTTTGTGTTTGCACAATATATATATATATATATATATATAAATATATATATATATATATATATATATATATATTGCACATGTGTTTTTGTGTTTGCACAATATATATATATATATATATATATATATATATATATATATATATATATATATATATATATGCATATACATGAATATGTTAGTTTATGTTAGTATCCGAATCGAAAGTGTCCGCGATGCGAGAAAGAAAAGTGTAAAATCGATAAACTTCTCGTTTAACCGAAATTGTTGATTTTGGCTTCATCTGATCAGAATGAAAGAAAAAAAAACTATATGATAGTTACCTCCAATACATCGCTGAGTTTTTTTTTTCTTAGAATTCATAAATTTGTGTCAGTTCTGGTCCACTATACGTAAACTGGAAACTCTTTAGGCCGGCAGTATATCGATGCAGACGTGAGAATAACAAAACCCCGAATATACAACATTTTATGCTGTAAGTAAGTAATATTTGCTTTGGAAAAGTTTAATTTCATTTTAAATCTGCTAATTTTCTGTAATAACGTTTCAAAAATATACATTTTAACTTTGCAGGATTTTTAAATTTGAGAATTCATTTTTATTTACAACATATTTAAAATGGCCGTTTCGATTGGCTTCTCTGAAAAAAAGAGAAATCATCTTAAAAATTATTTTAAGTTCTAGTTGAAACATACTATATCTATCTATCTATCTATCTATATATATATATATATATATATATATATATATATACATATATATATATATATATATATATATATATATATAGTTAATTTATATAAATATATATATATATATATATATGTCTAGTTATATAGTTATATATATAACTAGTTAAGTAAAAAAAAAATTTTCGATTGGCTTCTCTGAAAAAAAAGAGAAATCATCTTAAAAATTATTTTAAGTTCTAGTTGAAACATACTATATCTATCTATCTATCTATCTATCTATGTATCTATATATATATATATATATATATATATATATATATATACATATACATATATATATATTTATATATATATATATATATATAGTTAATTTATATAAATATATATATATATATATATATATATATATATATATATATGTGTGTGTGTGTGTGTGTGTGTAGTTATATAGTTTTACATATATCTAGTTAAGTAACAAAAATTTTGGTAATTCGTATGGATAATCCAAAGGAGGATGAAATCCTGAGATCTCAATGTTAAGTCAGAGTGAATAATTTAATTTAAATGAAAAACAGACCACTTTAAGGTTCCATAGTAATAATTTATTTCACCAGAGAATTTTACTTTTTTCC
Source organism: Acanthosepion lycidas (assembly GCA_963932145.1). Lineage (NCBI taxonomy): Eukaryota > Metazoa > Mollusca > Cephalopoda > Sepiida > Sepiidae > Acanthosepion > Acanthosepion lycidas. The sequence continues at coordinate 34,112,585 of OZ010603.1, forward strand.
CTAGATCCTCAGAAGTTACTTTCAAATACGAAACGAAAAAATGAATTTGAAATTTACACTTTTGACGGGCAGTATTGAGCTTATATAAGTTGAATTAGAGGGTGATGAGTAAAGGTGTGAGAGACATTGTCCAGCTTAGAGAGGGAAGAGAGAGTTTAAAATTTATCTTGATATTTCTATTTACGTAATATTGAGGAAGGAGGAGGTAAGGATCAGACATTAACCTATTTATCGGTCAACTTAACGGGAATGATATTTGGAAAAGGAAGAAAGAAGAAAAAAGAAAAAAGCGGAAGTAAAGAGATCTACGTAGGGATTTCGGAGAAAGGAGACGGTGACATCACTTATATATATAAGTGATGTCACCGTCTCCTTTATATATATATATATATATATATATATATATATATATATAACCACCTTCCCTGAATTATCCAAGATGAAGTCACTCAATGTTGTAGCATATCTAACGACGACATTCACATAAATACATTTAGTACTATCTGACGTCAGCAACTGTCTGAACCAGTCCAAATTACTCTGAAACCCTCGGCCACGTTGTAGTGTGACTTCGTGCCAGCACGACTATCGCCGGCACCCAAATAGCTCTGTCTATCCAGTTTTAGCTGTCGCATCCTCCTGATATATTTATATGATTTTCCGACTGTTTCCAAAGTTCCCGAACACTGAGATCAACTCCTTAGTCTTATAATATCAACAAGTCACCTTCTTGACAAATCGACTATTCGTCTGGATATTTACCATTGAGAGTGATTAATATAATGAGATGAAACTCGCATGGAACTGTAACTCTTACAACGTAATCCCGGTTGAACCAAAAGTGAATTTACCTTTGAAACTGAATATAATCACTCACTACTCTTTTTGTGTTGGATAGCGGCTTGGATTGAGGAATCGGAGAGACGAATTCGAGTTCCAGTCGAATCCATTACATTCACTTACGTGATAATATCCTTGGGAGAGGTGTGAATCCTCTTCTCCCTCCAGCTATGGGTAAATAGCAGAACAGACTGGGTTCTATAGCCTTGGATGAAAACTGATCTAGAAGGACAACTCTGAATTCAAACCCGGAGTGGAGCCCCTAAGGCCGATGGACGGCACTTTGTGCGACGTTCTGGCATCTCCTGCAGCCCCGTTGGTACTGTATTCATTTATCCTCTCCTTTGGACTCTGCTTACAAGGACGAGGGTGGGAACTAGACGTCTTATTCTCCAGCCCTAGTTCTCCATATATCCCGCCAAGGCACTGCGCTACTCCATCGTCTCTCGAGACGGACGGATGCCGACGACGACTCTTTTTATACGTTTTGTTAATTAGAGGCAAAAAGCCAATCGATGATCAGTAAATAAGAAAACGTTTATTTTATTCACATCGTGAGAGTAAAACGAAGAGAGGTATTATAATAACAACTCGATCTGGCGTCGTAATTAAAATAAACTGGCACTAACCTGGGACTGTATCAGAGATTAGGAAATTGAAAACAAGATAGGGGTTCGCTCGGGTTAGTTTCCATCCGACCCAAAATGAACATGAATCATATTTTTAAATATGTTTATCATGGCTAGACTCTAATATGGATTTCACGCATAGCATCCAACTTGCTCAGAATTGTCAAATCTATAAACTGTATATAGGCGTTTTTTTTTTGTTTTTTTTTTTCAGAAAAAATGATTAAAAATGACTTCAAGCGAATTACTTCTTCTCGTGGTCAAGAAGAGATTCCTTCTTGGAACCGATACAGAAGAAAATGAACAAAATAAGAGAATTAACAAGACTTGAAGATATTAAACTTCAGCAAGAGATGAAATGTGTCGGAAATGTAGCCAGAAGAGAAAGTAATCACATGATTAAAATGTTTATCTTCCACGCTACTTCAAACAAAAGGTTAGAAAGAAAAACACCCATCAATGAAATAAAGATTGAACTTGAGAAACCTGTTTTCTCTAAATACTATATAATAAAAAAAAAAGATTTTATATATTTTAAGCGAGAGTAATGTCTACATTTCGATCCATGAATGACGGAAGTTTCCTTATAAAGGAACGGCGAATTTCACCCTTACCATAATTCAACACACGGCAAGATAAATTTTATTTTAATGTGTAAATTGCCTAAGTAACTCAATAATGCAACATAAACTTTTGCGTTATCTTTCTGGGATTGATAATGTTTATTTTATTTGGAAGAATTTAATTCATCAATTTTTTTAACGAAAAAAATGGCCTTCTGCATTTGCTATTTATCTAGAGTTTCATGACAAAATCCAAAGAATGATTCAACACCAAGTAAAAAATGTTTTATTTTGATGTGTAAATTGTCTAAGAAACTCAATAATAAAAGATAAAGTTTAACGCTATCTTTCAGATAACTGTTTTATTTTGTTTGTCAAATTTTATTTCTTCCATATTTTTTAGAAAAACAAAATGTCCGTTGCATCTGCTATGTAAGTAGCAAGTCAATAAAACCGATTATGACCCCTTTGTTGAATTTTTTCGTGTCTCCATTCACCGCATACTGGAAAAGAGGAAAAAATAACAAAAAGGCCACAATCGGTTTTGTTTACTTTCGCAAAACGTTTGATTTCATCAACAGAGACTTCATGTTCAAAATCCTCCAATTCTTTGGTATTCCATCCAAAATTGTTTATGCAATTAGAGCTCTGTACACAATCATCACTTCTAATATTGTACAAGGTGACATACTTGCTTCTTTTCTGTTTATAGTTATTCTAGACTATATTCTGAGTATTTCTCTCGGTGACATGGAGGAAAAAGGACTCCTTTTGAAACATCGCCATAGTCGGTACCCTCCACAATATCTGTCTGACTTTGACCTTTCCGATGATCTTAATTTCTCAGTGTATCATGGATGCAGAATCCTTGCTGCAATCACTTGAGAAATCAGCGAACCAGGTAGGTCTCTATTGCAAAGTGAATAAAACAGTATATATATATATATATATATATATATATATATATATATATATATATATATGTGTGTGTGTGTGTATATATATATATATATATATATATATATATATATATATATATATATATCACAACCTTCCCTGAATTATCCAAGATGAAGTCACTCAATGTTGTATCATACCTAAGGACATAAATAAACTAGTAAATACTGTATGTTGGTCTTCAGTTGGAGATTTGTCTCCAGTTGCGCTCGTTAAACCCTCCGCCTCCGGGCAGAGAGGATCCCCAGTCGAGGCTCTGCTGAAAGGCAGAGTCCTGTCTCGGGAAACAGCTACTCGACCCAGTTTTATGTGGGGTCTACGGGGAATTTTGGCCGAGCCTACGGTCTCGGATACCCCACATTAAATTCGGTCCTGTGCCACATATGACACGTGGGGTGGTTGGTAGATATCCCGCAGTTGGAGATTTGTTTCCAGCTGTGCTAATCAAACTCTCCGCCAGAGAGTATCCACAGACGGGGCTATGTCAAAGGGCAGAATATCGTCACGGGAAACAACTACACGATCTCATTTTATGCGGGGTCTACGAGGAATTTTTGTCTGACGCTACGGGCTCGGATACCCCACATTAAATTCGGTTTTGTGACGTATCTGACCTCGTGGGGTAGTTGACAGATATTCTGCAGTTGAAGATTCGTCTCCAACTCTGCAGGTCAAACTCTCTGTCTCTGGGCAGAGAGGAACACTAGTTGAGGTTACCCAACCCCGTTTTATACGTGGTCTATGGGGAATTTTTGGCCGAGCATACGGACTCGGATACCCCACATTAAATTCGGCCCTGTGCCACACCTGACAGCGTAGGGCGGTTGGTAGATATCTTGCAGTTGGAGATTCATTATGGAACTCACTTGACGCTCTTATGGCAGTTGACTATTTCTTCTACTCGCCGTTGGCTAATCTTATATGTGTTGTTCTTGTCCTAAGTATTATCGTTCATTACCAACCTTCGTTTGATTATGCACTTCAGTAACCTTCTCTACGTTACAACACTAAATAGACATTTATGAAAAGAAATGAGGGTTGCAAATATCTTGGATCTCACATAATAGATTCTCAAAAATACTTCAACATCTGCAAACCTCTCGTGAGCTTCACAAAATTTGTCACTCGGAACTTCCATCCTCTTTAAATGTCCAAACCTTTCCAACATTGATTGAACTAGTCTTACTCTATGGATAAAAAACTTGAACATTATCTTCTCGTCTTCAAAAACAATTGGGTGGGACATCTACAAAAATAATTCAGAACATCAACACCGCTTAATACAATTTATAGAGAACTGAAACTGATGTCTCTTACTCTCAAACAAAAACGATTGCTACTGCCACCAAACGGACAAGGACATCGATTAATCCTTACTCGTAACGTATCCTTCTTTCCGAGACAGCATAGCTCGGGACACAGGTTTGGACATTGGGCATCTGGGAACAGTAGTGCAGGAATGAACAGCGTCGAAAGGGGCTGTTCCGACCAACTTTATGAAGGATGATGATGATATCTATCTATCTATATCTATCTACCGAGTGAACAGAGAAATCGTCTCACCCTTACTCCTACGGCATCCACCTGGAAGTGTCTTCCCGCGAAAATTGACTATACCAGACAGAATAGCTCGGAACAGGGTTGAACATGACGGATCTGGGGACAGTGATATAGGACCGAACAATGTGATAAGAGATTGTCAATGGAGTTCCGGCCAACGATAGAGAGATCGGAGGATGATTATGAAATCTATCTATCTATATCTATATCTATCTACCGAGCGGACAGGGAAATCATCCTTACCCTCGTAGCATCCTTCTGGAAGTGTCTTCCCGCGAAAATTGACTATACCAGACAGAATAGCTCGGAACAGGGTTGAACATGGCGGATCTGGGGACAGCAATATAGGACCGAACAATGTGGTAGGGGATTGTTAATGGAGTTCCGGCCAACGATAGAGAGATCGAAGGAGGATTATGATATATATCGATCTATATCTATCTACCGAGTTAACAGGGAAATCATCTCATTCTTAATTGTATGGCACCCTTCTGGAAGTGTCTTCCCGCGAATATTGACTTTCACAGACGCCATAGCTCGGGACACTGGGTTGGACATTGGGGATTTTGGGAACAGTAATGCAGGACCGAGCAGCGTTGAAAAGGATTTTCAACTGAGTTCCGACCAACGATAATGAGATCGAAGGATGATGATGTATCTCAAGAATCCTGACAAAAATTTGTAAAAAATCTGCAATATTATCATCTTTACTTGACATCTCTCTTTCAGTTAGTTTCCAACCGTCGTAAATAGCTATCCTTTATTCTTGTCGTAAAGTAAATCTTGTCGTAAATCTTGTCGTAAAGTAGCTATCCTTTAATCTTGTCGTAAAGTAAATCTTGTCGTAAAGTAGCTATCCTTTAATCTTGTCGTAAAGTAAATCTTGTTGTAAAGTAGCTATCCTTTAATCTTGTCGTAAAGCAAATCTTGTCGTAAATCTTGTCGTAAAGTAGCTATCCTTTAATCTTGTCGTAAAGTAAATCTTGTCATAAATCTTGTCGTAAAATAGCTATCCTTTAATCTTGTCGTAAAGTAAATCTTGTCGTAAATCTTGTCGTAAAGTAGCTACCCTTTAATCTTGTCGTAAAGTAAATCTTGTCGTAAAACTTGTCGTAAAGTAGGTATCCTTTAATCTTGTCGTAAAGTAAATCTTGTCGTAAAGTAGCTATCCTTTAATCTTGTCGTAAAGTAAATCCTGTCGTAAAGTAGGTATCCTTTAATCTTGTCGTAAAGTAAATCTTGTCGTAAATCTTGTCGTAAAGTAGCTATCCTTTAATCTTGTCGTAAAGTAAATCTTGTCGTAAATCTTGTCGTAAAGTAGCTATCCTTTAATCTTTTTGTAAAGTAAATCTTGTCGTAAATCTTGTAAATCTTGTCGTAAAGTAGCTATCCTTTAATCTTGTCGTAAAGTAAATCTTGTCGTAAAGTAGCTATCCTTTAATCTTGTCGTAAAGTAAATCTTTTCGTAAAATAGCTATCCTTTAATCTTGTCGTAAAGTAAATCTTGTCGTAAATCTTGTCGTAAAGTAGCTATCCTTTAATCTTGTCGTAAAGTAACTCTCGTCTTAAATATTGTCGTAAAATAGCTATCCTTTAATCTTGTCGTAAAGTAAATCTTGTCGTAAATCTTGTCGTAATGTAGCTATCCTTTAATCTTTCAATAAATATTTTAATGTTAATTGTTTTAGTGAGCTTTTCATTTTGACACTTCAAGTTTACGGATGTGAAAATAGTACTAGATTAGCAGATAGGTCTCATCAATATACAGTTGAAATTATTAGATACAACCAGAATTTCTATGCTAACAATTCATTATCTGACGCTTTTCGCTCGTGGAACTCTCTTTTGATTCCTTGCTTTCTGGTCTATATTCATCTTCGGAAATTTAAATGCATTTAAATTGTTACCATCTGTTTCCTTCAATCCTGTTTACCCTTTCTTATCAATGCTTTTTTCTCAGATTCTTTCACTTTCTGTTATTTAACGATTTACATCTCCATTACCTTGTTTCCTTGTTTGGGGTGAAATGGTTAAAAAAAAAAAAATAAAAAAAGATGATACTGCGAAACAATGTTTACTTAGCACACCACAATAAACAAAACGTGAGGAAGGAAACTCCCATAAATACTAGAAAGATTTTGATTGATCATTTGGTTTGGTTTTTACGGCCTATCAACATTTTGTCGGTTATTTAAAAAGAGAAATTACTTTTAAATTGTAAAAATGTTTTGAATATAATAATATTTTTAATGATACAAGATCTACTAATTAACCCATACCTGAGGGGAGAAGTGTATTCATACGTTTCCCAATGATTTTTGTGCGTAAATGAATATAAAGAACTCAATTGAGATTTGAAATCGGATCTACGATTTACAATTCCGTGCTGTTGTACATTACACAACCTGGACATCAAAGCTTGCAGTACCCGGTATTCACACGCCGTCACTCATCTATGTAATGACTAGGCTCAACGTTGCTTAACTTCTGATATCTTAAACAAGACTGCTGTAGGTTAATTGCATTTTACTGAAGGTTGATGAATATAAGCCTGTTGTTGGTAGGTTAATTAATTTTAATTTTGTAAAGTTATATATATAAGTTATAGTTTAGCGGTCACCCGTCTTGGTACTGGCCAGGATGATCGTTGCTTAACTTCGGTGATCGTATGCGAAACGTTGTTCCAAGGTTATATGGTTGTAAGCACTGATAGAGAAAGCGATAACAGTGAACGGGAGAAATCTATTTTTTTAAGGAACTGTTTTAAGAGATTTTTTTAAAAATAATTTTCAGACGTCGTCAGAGAGAGGCAAGCTTCACAGCAACAGCAGTGGAGGAATTTTTAGTAGATTCTAATGATAATAATTTTCGTACGTACTACGTTAATATATTTCATTCAAAATGATCTTACAAAGTTTTTTTTTTCTTCTCAGTATAGCTTAGTTAGCGTACAAGTCTCACCCCTAATAGTATACGGGATGATTTTATCAACCTTCACACAACAATGATGACCTCTGAAATATTTATTATCTAAGCACATTTTTTATTATCTATCTACACAACGTTTAGAAAAAGAAACGTTTCTCTATATGACTAAAACCACTTACATGCTAGCAAACAACCCACATTTCCTCCGTATTCCATAAATTCCAGAATTAAGTTCCGCTCGAACAGCTTCTTCTCGCGAGCCATTGTCCAGTGTGTTAAATAATAGTTTACCAGATTAAAACATTTTACGGGTAAGTATATCTCTGCTCTGACTTCCACAAGCTGACCTTACGGATCAGCTACAAGACAAAATAAGGATTTTGATTGGTTGAACGAGCGTGGGAATGATAGAGATATATAAAGGTTTTTCATGTGGGTTGGTTCTTTCACGTCAAGCAATGTAGACGTGTTGAATTTCGTGTCTGGAAACTGCTCCCCGGTGGAAGGAGAGATCGATCCCAGTTCGAAGATGAATCCGTCGACGTTAATAAAATAGCTAAGTTAAAATTCTCTGTGTTGAATTTTTTCCATCTTGAATCAAAACAACAAGCGGTCACTGGGCGCGAGAGAAGAATGCAAAAATATTCAGTGCAAGGTCGAATGGTTGACATATAAATATGTAAGATATATTCTAGCGAGAAAAATTGCCTTCCCCGACACAGTGAACCAACGTTCATAGACGCAGACTTAGCAATCAGTTCGATATAATCAATAATAATAATGATTAAGTGGAAATAAAGTTCGCTTGACATTAGTTATGATCCGGCATGTTATTATAAAACAAATACTGGTCCAGACTATTATTTTTTAGAGAAGTGTCTCGCTGCTCCGACTTCCTGAAGCTAACCTTTGAGATCAGATACAAGACAAAACAAAGGAAGTCGATTTTGATTGGTAAAGCCAGCGTGATAACGATAGATAGTAAAAGGTTTTCGGGGAGTTGAGTCTTAACAGCCAAGCAATGTAGATGTATTGAATTTCTTGTCTGGAAACTGCTCCCAAGTGGAAGGAGAGAGCGACCCCACTGGCAAGTTAGATGATGTATACGTCGACGTTAATAAACTAGCTAAGTTAAAATTGTTGAAGTTCTTTCCATCTTGAATCAAAATATCTAGCGATCACCGGCTGGGAGAAATCGAGAGAGAGAGAGAGAGAGAGAGAGAAGATACGACATATGAGTGAATCGATCCCGTAATCCAAACGACTCCCACGAAAGTTTTATTAACATTGTATTAATTGGCACAGTTTCCACGGCCTCCCAAAATGAGGGAGAGTATAAAACACTGTGGAACTGTCACCCAACAGAATGTTTCCCGATCACTACAATCTTAACTTTTTCAAGGCTAGTATTAACAGTTAACTTCCAATCTTGCCCACACAAATTGCCTCCTATTGTAAGCCTCTACCTCGACTGGCCCCAGGGACTTGTAAAGGGTGGACCTCACTGTAAAAAAAAAAAACGACTTTGAAATAATTTTAGATAGTATTAATAAACATAAAACTGTACAGAGAGGTAATTGAACACTTATGTGCCATGCGTGATACATGCTTAGGCGATCATGTATCTTTCGATACATCACTGACGAGACAGATTGCCTTTACTTTCTGCTGTAGACCAGTTTCCATCCAAGGCTACAGAACCCGGCCTCTCTTACTATTTACCTGTAGATGGTGGGTGGGGAAAAAAGAAGAGAATTCATACCTTTCCCAAGTGTATTAGCACGTAAGTGAATGTAATGGATTTGAGCGGAATTCGAACTAGGCTCTCTGCTGCTGCAATCCGAGTCGCTACCCATTACTCCACGGCGCCTCGGTGGACATACTATTTCGATAAATTTGAGTAATTAATAAACATTTATTTTATTTTGTAAGAATATAGGAAGTAAAATGAAAACAAAGCGCGAATTGCAGAATGATGGATGTTAATAAGTCAGTATAATGTAGCTTTTGTTTAATATTTCTCTCTAATGATTTATCATTCAGATTTGCAGTTAGTGTTAAAAAATAAAGATTTTTTCTGGTTTTACAATTCAATCTTTGTTTTGCCAAGAGCATTCCTGAAATAATGTATTTTTCTTCAATATATTTCTACATAAATTTATGATAAAAATCTTGAATGCAATCTTGTACAGGACAGCTATAAAATATTAAAGACAAATGTTTTTAGCATTCTGTCTATTTGAATTATATAATTCTAAGGTCTCCAATCAAAATATTTTTTTAAATAATTTCTTATTTAGTTTTCTCCTCAATATAGGTATATCAGTTGGTCTAGCGTCGATTCATACTCCTCCCGGCATTTGAAAAAAGAATAATGTTCATCCCTTGGTACCTGTTTAGGACAGGCTTTCTGGTCTCTTCTAAAGTTTACTTCAACTAGAAACTCCTAACATCTAAATTTAATACTCTGAAATTCTATTTACTGTTGAATTACTTTTCTTTACTCCCAGTAGGGGTAGATAGGTTCACCCGTTGCTCGGTTCACACTCCTCCCTAGACTTTTGAACAGGAGTAGAGGTTTATCCTTTGTTTCTTGTTTAGAATTGGCTTTCCGGTTCCATCTAAAGTCTCCTTGAACACGATACTCCTAACATCTCATCCTATAACTCTGAAATTTTATTTAGTATTTAAGTACTTTTTCTTTATTCCCAGTAGGCGTAGAGAGGTTCACTTGTCGCTCGGTTCACACTCCTCCCTAGTCTTTTGGACAGGAGTTAATTCCCCTCTCCAAGTTTTCCACCGCCTTAACCAGGTATTGAACTCACACTCTTTGGGTCCTGTCACTGGATCAAGGAGGGGGAGAATTTGGAGAGGGGAATTAATCGGAGATAACTGATAACTGACATCCATTAGACATGGCACATGGAACTAGAACAGTCTACCCCCGTGAGCGAAATAAAGGGTTCACTTCGACATTCCAACCAACTGAAGAAAGCCGGAGCGTACAACGGCCGAAACGTTGTAATAAATATGGCAACAAAGATGAGGACATTAGTCCGAATTATATAAATCGTGAACATTTTTTACTTAGGAAATGTAAACGACCATTATTTACCTGTTCCAAAACAAAATAAATTTAATGTATGGAGATTCTAATTTAAAAAAAAACAAAACAAAAAACCCCAACATTTACCTATTCCAGAACCAACTAAATGTTAGATGTCTCTAATTTAAACGACCAGTATACATCTATCTACAGGCAAAGATAAATGCGTAGAGACTCAAATATAATCGATCGATGTTTACGTAATAAGTAAATACTTATGGGCTCAAATATATCAAATCAGCATTTAACTATTTTAAGATATTTTCATGTTTATACATTCTTTTTATAGATACAGATATTTAAGTAGATGCTCTGTTTATAAAAAACAGTATTAAGCAACATTTACCGGCCTGAATATCCAAGACATTTTCACAGAAAATATGCGTCTTCTGACAGGATTCGAACCTGTACCAATAAATCGAATCGTCATTTAGCTTGACGTGCCATAACCGATTTGGCTATAGAGAAGCCTTCGGTTAGCAAGGTCGAATTTACTGTCTTCCACCTTCAGTCTTCCATGAATATCTCTCGTACATTCATATCTGCTCAACGCGCATTCAAATGTATAAAATGACGTCACACATTATGAGATGGACAAAGTCCGACAATTATTTTAATTAATAATTATTAATAATTATTTTAATTAATAATTATTTTTTTTTATTTTTATGCTTATACATTTAACTATTTCCAAACCATGAAAATTGTTATTGACGCAAATAAAAAAGCAAAATAATATTGACCTATTGTCGAACATGTTTTATGCTTATAGATTCAAGTATGAAGAAAAATATACGGAAAAAACAAACAAAAATCCTTATATGCAATTATGCTGTTTTGATGTTAATATAGTGTCAACGTCGGATGTTTCGGTTTAATAAACCATCTTCAGGACATATTCATAAAATATAATTAACATTATCAATTCAACATGATAAAGACGATGGACATAAAAACAAGACTTATCCAAACAGATAACTGAAAGTTTTATATGATCATCGTTCCGTTTTTATGAATATGTCCTGAAGATGGTTTATTAAACCGAAACGTCCGACGTTGACATTATACTAACATTAAAACAGCATAATTGCATATAAGGATTTTTGTTTGTTTTTTCCGTATATTTTTCTTCATACTGTCGGATCTATATCCATATATTTGCTTACAGATTCAAGTATATACAAATTTTGTTACTTGTTCCTTTTTAGTAAAGTGTTTTGAGACTAGAATGTAAACTTCTAATATGAACTTATCTTCTCGAACTCATCAAAGGTACGAAAACACTAATTTAACCCTTTGAACCTTGCGTTCCTAGATCTTGGACAAAATAATGTGCACAATGGTAACTCCGAAATACACTACGATTAAGAAGTACTAAAAAAGCAGCTAAATTGGTATATCGTTTCTCCATCTTCATACCTAAATCGAGGACAAAAAATGTGGTTTATCGTTCCTCCCATGGAAAGCGAAGACAAAAGAAAATGTGCACCGTTGTAATAGCGAAATGCACCACGATTAACAGACAACCGCAACAAAAAATACAGTTAAACTTATTTTAGCTCTTACCACGTCATATCTAAACTGAGGGCAAAAACCTGCATAAAGACTAAATATAAAAAATAAAGAATCCATATACAACATCTATTTGCAAGCATAATGTGGGCAATATTCAACCGTGCATGAATAAAAATGATTAGGCGATTGCTGAAGAGTTGTAACAAAACCAGCAATGTGCCCATTTACTTCCAAGACGTGTTTACAGTACTAATGATATTTAATTCTAAATTCTAAATGAAGCTGTTTATATTAAGTCCTACCAGCCGTTTATCCGTCAGCAGAAGGAGTGGTTGATGGTCTTAAATGTAATTAGCATATAAGCGTTACATATTTTTGCTATAGCATTTGGTATTCTCTATTCCATTTCAGTCGCTGTGCATGTTTCATGTCCATGATTTCTCTGGAGAAAGAAGGCCGATGAACTCTGATGAAAGGAGGCCGATAAAACAGTTAATCCGTCTTTTTTGAAATCTACTTTGTCAGAATTTTTGGGTACTTTGTACAAGTGCGCCAACCAAAATGAGCTGACTCATTTTATAGTCCGCTGAGAGAAGGGTTAACCAATCAGAAAGCTCAAAACATTCAATCCGACGTGTATAAAGGAAGCCATTTTGTTTTTTTTTCCAAAAATATCTTCACTGCCAGCCTCTGATATCGAAGACTTAAAGAATTACTTAACAGCTGCTATTTTCTCCGAATCTTCACTGCCAGCCTCTGATTTTGAACACATTACAGACTCCACTATATTCAGAGACTACGGCAAACATGGTTAGCACACTTCATATTACCACTCTACGGTAATATTATCTTTTGTTACCATTACTTTTTGTTATTCATTTAGATTCTTGTTTTTATCTCTTAAAATATGTATCTAATTATTTATCGAAAATTCATTTCAAGAACTAATTGTTTGCAAAACGTTTAAAAAGAATGGCATTTAAAATACTTTTCTGTATTATATTGTTTTAAATAAATTTTTAATAGTGACAAATATTTAAATGCATTTTAGAAACATATGTTCTCTCGTATATCCAAGAGTTTGTTATTGATAAAACGAAAAACAACGTTCGTCATCCATTAAAAGAAGATAAAACCAAGATGAACACGACAGACGAGACTATTCAATTGGAAACACGCAGCAATAAAAAAAAAAAAAAAACATTATATAAAATTAAGGAAAATCAATGAATTTGCTTAAGTATACACGTAATACAGAACAACTATCTGGAATAATGTTACATTACAAAACTTTTGATAGACTAATCAGTTTAAACGCTTTTGCATCGCAAATTAACTTAGTTCTATTTTTGTATAATTATACACGCCTAAATGAATTACAAGTCTTTCAGGCCTACATTACGATATTACCAAAACAGACGCCATACTTTTTTTTCGATCTTGGTAGAAAACGGAGATGTAAGCCTTTTTTATTTATCATTTCTCCCAAATCAAGGAAATAATGTCACTAAGACTCAAGCGTTTACTGCGTTTAAAAGAATAAGAGAAAAAGAAAAACATTATTGAGGAGATAGAAAATAAAAGTAAATGAATCGAGAAGACAGAAGGCAATGATTTGTATTCAATTTAAATTATGCATGATCAAAATTACTTGCAGACCAAGAGGCTAGAAGAGAGTTCCACAAGCAAGAAGTGTGAGATAAATAACTTCCAGCTACAGCTAGCTATTTGAACTGTGAAATGCTGAAACCTGGAGGTTAATCTCGTACTGCGCTTAAATTCGTAAATTTGCTGTAAAAATATTAAAAATCGTCAGATAATGACAATGAAAATATAGAAAACTCACGGGGCAGTTATATTTTCACGGCGGAGAACCCATATATGCAAGTTCAGACCTGAGATTAATGCAGCTTGTTCCTTGGATTTTGTCATGAATCTCAAGATAAATATTAAAAGCAGCAGACCAGGTTTTTCTTAAAAAGAAAACAATTTGATGAATTAAATTTTTCCAAATAAAATAAACATTATCAATCCCAGAAAGATAACGCAAAAATTTATGTTGCATGATTGAGTTACTTAGGCAAGTTACACATGAAAATAAAATTTATCTTGCTATGCGTTGAATAATGGAAATGGTAAAATTAGCCGTTCCCTCATAAGGAAACATTCGTTATTCACAAACCGAACAGTGAACATTACTTCCGGTTGAAATCTAGAGTTTTTTTCTTGATATAGTATTTCAAGAAAATAGGTTTCTCATATTCACGCTCTTTATAATGTTGGTGGGGTTTTGCTTCCAAACCTTTCGTTTGAAGTACTGTGGAACATCAACATTTGGTTTATTTGATTATTTTCTCTTCGATTTACATTTGTTATCAAATTCACACTGTTGAAAATGTCTTCAAGTGGTACTGTTTCTGTTCTATTATACAGTTTTTGCCTTGTTTCTATATCGACGCTCAACACTGTTTGAAGAAGGAGTCTTGTGAGGGATTTACTTACGTAACAGCAGTAGAAATTAGCCTTGTATTGATGGAGATAAAAAAGTACTTGACAGAAAATAAAATGTACACAGATAACAGAAAAAGCATTATAAATTGTATGTGAATTTCATACAATTTATTTATAATTTTTGTGTGTATTGGGGTGTATATTTTTTATGTTAAAATTATGGTACGTATGATAAAAGGGAGAAATTACTCCGTGTTATTATTAGGTTGTCCCAAAAGTTCGTAAACACTTGCAAAAAAATTGAAATTTTACTCCCCAAGTAATAACAAAAACAATAAAAATTATTCCTCAAAATAAAGACCATCATTTTCCAAGACTTTCTGCTATCGATCTGCAAGCTTTTGGATCTGGTAAAAGTACCATTCAGCCGGCTTCGAAGCAAAGAATTCTTGACACGCTTCCTCGACTTCATCAAACGAGTCGAATCGGCGGCCCTTCAGAAAGTGTTGCGTTGAGCGGAAAAGGCCGTAATCTGATGGAGCACAGTCAGGACTGTAGGCTGGATGTGGCAGAACCTCAACGCCGTCCAGCTCTTCAAACTTGTCTTTGGTCATCCTGGCGGTGTGTGGCTTGGCATTGTCCTGCTGAATCAAAGCGCGCTTTCGGATGATCAGAGCCGGGTACTTTTGCTTCAACTTTTCGTAGATCCGCTCCAGTTGCTGACAGTAAAGTTCGGCACTGATGGCACGACCATTCGGAACCAACTCAAAATGCACGATTCCTTCAAAGTTCCACCAAACGCACAACATGACTTTCTTGCCAAATCGATCTTGCTTTGGAACCGACGGTGTCTCTTGCCCTTTCTGAATCCATCGCTTGTCTCGATTGTGCTGGATGGTGTTGTATAAAAATTCAATTTTCTGCAAGTGTTTACGAACTTTTGGGACAACCTAATACACGCCATATCACAGAGAGAATTCGGACACATGTTGTCTGTACAAAGGTTTGTGGTAAAGAGATTGAATTTAACGTCTTTTCGTTGTATGTGCGTATTTCCCGTGGGAACAATTTCTTTCAATTTTTTAAATAATTTTAATTATTATTATTTTATATTTTATTTTTATTTATTTATTTATAATAGTAATAATATCCCCCATCCTCTTTTATAAGATTTGCAGTTTTAATTCGCTCGATGCCATTTACGACAATTTATCTGAGAAATCCTATACATATAGTCTATAATTTCGACAATTGTGAGCAAGTTGGACGCCATGAATGATAATGTATAGGAGTGTTTAGATTTCAGATTCTTCTTTTGGCTCAATCAAGAATCTCCAAATATAGAACAGAAGCACCAAACCATAGGTGACAGCAATAATGTATGTATTGTAGATTATGAAATGTTTTATGAAACAAAACTGATTATTCAATAGATAACACGTAGCAAGGCAAAATATCACATTAGGTTTGATGATCCAATAAACCGATGTAGAAAATTTAAATAATAGAAAGCATAAATCGTATTTATATGATTTTAGATGTTTTTGTGACTTGCATTAAATCCCCGTCAATTCTTATATAAATAATAATTGGGAAATAACGGACGTCAAGCGACATCGTTTTCAATGATCATTGTTATAAATTGATCAAGCCAGACGACATAATTTGGCGCCAGTCCTACGAGGTTGAAACTGGGCTAACATAATAAAGAACATAAAAAAAAAACTAAAAAAAACTAAAACATCTCAGGAGACAACACAAACTAAATTGTTTTGTTCTATAAGCAAATTCTTTAATATATTAATAAGACGTATAAAAGTGTTTCGTATAAAAAAATATTTTCGTTTTTTCTTTAGCAGGAAATTTTCATGCACGCTAATACTTTTTTCTAGAATATGCCGTGTCTTTTAAGAGTGTGGGCGATCATGACTCTCGCACAATTTTCTATCTTCTGTAAGGATTTACTAAGTGAATCTTGGATGCGGAACAATTCTTTATGGTAGCACACACAGTTTGGATCGAACCCACTACTCCTTTGTAATTGATCTATCTAAACATTACACGGCGTCGAAGTGCCTCGTTTTGGGATAAGGCCGAAAAATAAGGAACACCTAGTGTTAATGAAACTCACTACTCAGTCATAATTGAACGAGCGGGAAAACCACTACACCACGTCCAGGTTTTTTTATCTTGTGTAGCACTTAAAATGTTTGCAGTTTTTTTTTACGGTGCTTCACAATCCATTATCTGACATCCATCAAACTGAATACATTTTTAACCGTATACAGGTTGTTAGCTACAAGTATATATCGTGTTTATTCTAAAATCTTTCCCATACATATATATCAGGGATAAATCTTTGTGTCACATCTTATTAAAGTCCTTTTTGTGGTATTATTGAGTGGAGGTAACGTTGCTCCTTACGCAACCTGAAATTAAATTTGTTGTAAAAAACGAATACATTTTCAATACACTACTACTACTACTACTACTACTAATAATAATAATAATAAAAATATTTATAATGATACTACTACTACTACTACTACTAATAATAATAATAATAAATTGGAATCATAGATAATTTTTAAATGTATACCGACATACTCGCTTGCGCGTTCGAGTGGATTTCTATTCATAACTGACGATGCAGTTGGTTGCAATTTAATTCTACGTTAGACTGGTTGCTAACCAAGGCTGTAGGACCCAATCTGTTCTGCTGCTCAAGCCATAGATAGTGAGATAAGACATGTATTCCTAATTTTACTAAGGGTAAACGAACGAACCCGACTGGAATTCGAACTCGGTTCTCCAATTTATCATTCCCAGCAGATATTCTCGTGAGAAAATGAAAATACTTTGACAAATTTATACGTGTGTACAGGAAACGTGTTTATATATTTTTTTACTTTCTTATTCCCGAAATGCAAAGCACAGATACCACTAGATGTAAAGTGTTAGTGAATGAAGTTGTTTCTTTTCTGACGTTAAAAGAGGGGTATCAGAATTGTATATTTATAAGGGTGTGTAGGTTAGATTATGGTTGACCCTGGTCTTGAAGACATTCATTTCGTAGTGGTCGATTCGTAATTAGATAGCAAATCAAAGGAAATATAATATTGGGGAAAATATTACAGATTATGTGAACAATATGTTAATACTATTGACCTATTCGTGTTTGGCTGTCCAGTCTTGACCCAGAAGGAAGAGAAGAGACAACACCATCACCACCACCGCATATCCAGAAACAATTGCATCTTGCACGGTATTGGCACCAACTGATTATAAAACGCGGCATGAGAGAGTGGGCCAATGTCTGCATTGGAAAATGTGCAAACATTTACGGAAAGGATACTGCAAGCAGTTAGTATGCACACCACTCAGACCCGGTTAGAGAGGACATGAAACAATTTTATGCGGCTTTACAATACACACAGAGAGAACAATAAATCCTAATCGCCCAAGCATCGAGTTCAAAGTACTCAAAAACAGAATATAACCTCTTATAGATATGGCAGTCTTTAAAGACTGTGATGTATTTTTGAAGCTCTTTAGTAAACTATCAAATACAGGGTCCTTGAAATCGAAATCTCAAAAATATGGCCCGTGAGTACATCAAAAATTCCAGTTATAGTTGGAGCCATCGGATTGATTGGAAAAAGTCCCGATAAACTCATTGAAGTGATGCCTGGTACTTACACTTACAGCTCACATCTTACTAAAGGTTTTCTCGATGCAAAATGTGTGTGTTTTTCAGTAAGTGCTTTATGGTTCATTGCTCTTGGCATAACACAACTACCGAAAGTTCTTCCTTTTGAAACAATACATATAAATTCTTTAAAGTCCTTTCATAGTAAACGGAAGTAGTGGCCTTGAGCTTTGGTTGTACTTTGCATCCCTTATATATCTAAGAACCTAAGAATACCCTGATATGTATCAATAGGAATTGCAATAAATTTTGATAAATAATAAACCAACTTATGATAGATGTATGGGCGTACAAGGTAGGAATCTAATAATGTTTGTTGATTGTTAGTGTTAGTGAGACGATCTCCCAAAACACATATGAATTGAAAGTTTTAATTTTTTTATTAAACCGGTGAATTTATTGTTTGTTTGTTTGAGTTTTATGGCATATCAACCACTATGGGTTATTTAATGCCAAATCCAGTTTGTATGAATTTTAAATGCCTATTTTGTATGGAATGAAAAATATATAGCTGGCAACATTATTGTTTCAAAAAAAAAAACAAAAAAACGTATAGCTGGCAACATTACTCTTTTACAAAAAAAAAACGTAGAGCTGGCAACACTATTGTTTCAAAAACTTTGAGATGGCAACATTATTTTTCTGAAAACATTATCTGAGACCTTGCTGTTGGATGCAGTTTATCGCCGTACCCAGGACGTGGATGTAGTTTACCGTCATACCCAGGTCGCGGATGTAGTTTACCGTCATAACCAGGACGCTTTAAGAGGATGAGTATAGAATATCAAGTTTGTTTTTAAACATCTTGTCAGTTTGTTAGTTTGGGTTTTATGGCATATCAACCACTGTGGGTTATTTAATGCCAAATCCAGTTTATATGAATTTTAAATGCCAATTTTGTTTGGAATAAAAAACGTATAGCTGGCAACATTATTGTTGTTTCAAAAACGGAAAGCTGGCAAGATTATCTTTTACAAAAAACGTATAGCTGGCAACATTATTCCCTACAAAAAAACGTATAGCTGGCAACATTATTCCCTACAAAAAACGTATAGCTGGCAACATTATTCCCTACAAAAAACGTATAGCTGGCAACATTATTTCTTACAAAAAACTTAGAGCTGGCAACATTATTTTTAACAAAAAACGTATAGCTGGCAACATTATTATTTCAAAAACGTATAGCTGGCAACATTATTCTTTCAAAAGCGTATAGCTGGCAACATTATTTTTCCGAAAACATTATCTGAGGCCCTGCTGTTGGATGTAGTTTATCACCGTACCCAGGACGCGAATGTAGTTTAACGTCATACCCAGGACGTGTGTAAGACTTGGAAAAACTAGGAGTTCACTATTTGACCATAGCTGGGACCCTAACAGGTGCTACCACCCCGGGTCAAGGTGGACATGGGAACACCAGCAATTAAGAGGTGGTTCCACGCTCCTCAAAACCTCTTGATCAGAGGCCTTGCTGTTGGATGCAGTTTAACGTCATACCCAGGACGCCGGTGAATTTATATATATATATATATATATATATATATATATATATATATATATATATATATATACATATATATATATATATAT
Organism: Acanthosepion lycidas; assembly: GCA_963932145.1. Lineage (NCBI taxonomy): Eukaryota > Metazoa > Mollusca > Cephalopoda > Sepiida > Sepiidae > Acanthosepion > Acanthosepion lycidas. Next base: position 34,132,433 of record OZ010603.1, read on the forward strand.
ATATATATATATATATATATTTGTTGTGGATCCCGAGATGAAATTCGGTCTCCAAAGAATGATAAACGCAAGAATCAAGGATAAGAAATTAAATGTATTTACACAATAATACAATGAGTAATACGTAATACTGTTAGTAAATCAAGGAACACTGTTACTGGCAATAATATATATATATATATATATATATATATATATATATATATACAGTCTCGAAGTAGAACTTCCTTAGAGTCTACGTGCTTGTAACTGACTTCTACAAACGGTTACCACACTCACTATATATATATATATATATATATATATATATATATATATATATATATATATAATCTGACTGACTCTGGGTATTTAACGGTAGCAGTCCAAGGAACACTCTGGTCGAGTCCACTTATATGAAAAAGGAGTGGACCCCATAACACCCCCTCCTTAGATCCCTTTCGTGAGGTTTAGTATTTTTTGTTGATCGTTTGCTGAAGAATTGCAGGTGCAACTTTTACTCCGAATGGTAGTCTGTTGAATTTGTACAACCCACTGTGCGTATTAATGCAAAGGGTTTTCGTACTCTCTTCTTGTACTGGGATTTGTAGATAACCCTCACTTAGATCTATTTTTGAAAATATCTTACCGCCGTTGAGCTTTGTAAATATCTCCTCTGGGCTCGGTAGTGGGTAATGATGGTCTTTTATCGACTTGTTGAGTCCCGTCGAAAAATCTGCGCATACGCGGATTTCTCCTGACTTCTTTTTTACATAAACCACCGGCGCTGCCCACTGGCTAAACTCTGTTTTTGATAGAATCCCAGTTTGTTCAAGTCTCTCAAATTCTTTGTCTATTTTTTCTATCGTAGCGAACGGTACATTTCGCTTCTTTTTAAAAATTGGTTGGACGATTTATTTTAATTCTATTTTGGCCTTAAATTTTTTGCATCGTCACAACCCGCTTGAAAATACCTCAAGAAATTGATTATATAATTCTTCTTTCAATTTTATGGTATCTGACGTTTCAACCTCTAACTTTTTGCAAAAAGAGTTGGTAGGTAGGTCCTACACGTTGAACTTCTGCATCCAGTCGATACCTACTAGATTTTCAGTATCTTTCATGACGTATATTCTTCTGCACATTTCGCTATCTTTTGTAGAAACTAACCCTTGCACAAAGATGAGGCATTTAAAATTGTCCGGGGTTAATTCCGCTAGTTTAAAGTCGTCACAATGTTTATTTACGATTGCGGTAAACGTGGAATAATCCTCATTATCGCCCTTTACCAGGTTAAGGAATTTTCACCTCCTGTGGAAGAGTGATGTTTTCGGGCTGAAGAGTTCTTTAAGACATGTCACTGCTTCGTCAAATGTTAATTCGTTATTCTTTTTTGGCAAGATATAATCCACAAATTTGTATATTCTTCAGTTCCTAATTTTCTAAGCAATAGACGTAGCTGTTTTGCTTCTGTCCAATTTTGACAGTCTATGTTAAAGATATCTTCATGTCTTCTGAAGTAATCTCCACAATTTTCGTCCTCATCTAGAAAATATTTGAAAATCTCTATGGTATTCCACACTGCGTCTTGCGAAAATGTTGCCGCTTTTTCAATATCTAATTGCTTGTTGCCCGCTACTTTCCTGTAGTTGTAATTCTTGATCATTTTGGTATTTTATCAGTTCGACTAAAATATGTTTAAAAACTTCCATCTTCTTGTGTGAGTTCGAATCGCTCGGCGCGAATTTGTTGTTTTGTGTTTTGTTTTGTTTTTTGTTTTTTTTGTTTTTTCGTGTGTGTGCCAATTTGCTTGTTGGACGACGAAGGAAGATTTTTCTTTTGTTGATCATTTCATTACCGCGTGAGTGTCTTTTCTTTTCCGCGTGAGTTCGAATCTTCGTCGCCAATTTGTTGTGGATTCCGAGATGAAATTCGGTCTCCAATGAATGACAAACGCAAGAATCAAGGATACAAAATTAAATGTATTTACACAATAATACAATGAGTAATACTGTTAGTAAATCCAGGAACACTGTTACTGGCAATAATATATATATATATATATATATATATATATATATATATATATATATATATATATATATATATACAGTCACGCAGTAGGACTTCCTTAGAGTCTACGTGCTTGTAACTGACTTCTACAAACGGTTACCACACACTATTACTCTACCTCCAACTCAATCACAATATATATATGTTATTCCATATATCTGACACTGACTATATAGCGGTGATATATGAAAAAAGAAGATAAAAATAAAAGTGAACCTTTTAGAATAATTATTTAGAGAAATTATACCAGTTTCACATGTGTATGTTTTTTTTTTTTTTAAATTTAAATTGAGATGGAGATTGTGTGGCTATACTGTGATGTATGACGTCAGGCGAGACGCAACATAAATAAAAATTCTTAAAGTCACATGTTTCATTTTTAAATTCATTTTTCCCATATATATATATATATATATATATATATATATATATATATATATATGTGTGTGTGTGTGTGTGTGTTTGCGCGTGCATGTGTGTGCGCGTTTGAAGTTCAAATGTGAATCACTAAGCAAAATAGAAAGTACAAATTTGCATGAAGCAACGTGATTTTCAGTGACGCACGACATTTCATAGCTGTAAATGACACTAAAAAAAACTTTATTCAATTTCTCAAATCTTGAATCTCCTTGTACCAAAAAAATTTTTCACACACCCATTGATAAGATTTCCGGGCTTTAAGTTCAATCTCCTCCAGGGTTTTGATGAAGTTGTTGTCCTTGAGAAGTTCTATTATCCGCGGACCTACTCATACGCCTTTCCTTCAATTTTGCCTCGGTGATTTCTGGGAAATTTTGTCTTCACATGTTTAAAACCTTCTGACCACTTCCTGGCAAGTATCTTCACATATTATTTTCTGAACTTAACTTTTAAGTAATGTGGGGGAAGGAGAACGTTTTGCTAATGACTTAGAAAAACTGCATGCAGTTTGATTATATCACAAGTATTCTCCTAACAAAGTCCCTCTTCCTCTGGTATTTGAAGTCCATTTTCTGATGGTACTGAAACGGGAAGGTCATCCTTGTTGCGTAGTTTTGGTCTTCTTGCCGATTCTATGTTGGGATACATAATCTTATGCTCGGTCTTAACCCACATACATTAACCATGCAGAAAGAAGAGTTTTTAAATGATTCTTCGGTTCTCCCCAGATAATAGGTACACGGTGGAGTACCTATTAGTACCCATAACCTCCAGCTATGGGCTCTATAGCCTTGGATGGCAACTGGTCTAGGAGAAGGAAAACTCTGAATTCAAAACCTCCAGAGGGTCATTGGGGACCTTGTGGCGCATAGTGCACCAGGTCTCTGTAATCGGCCATTCAAAAAGTGTGGATTGTCCTGCACGAAATCTTCACCACTATAATCAAATCTCATGTGCTGTTGTCGGGCTGTCGGTTTCCTGGGAACTGATCTGAAGCCTATACATGCGGGTTTGGGGACCGCATGTGAATTCCAAATTCCTATGAAACTCCAATATTAGAGCCGGATCAACCCATCCCGAGTGAATGCCGTTACAGGTACAGGTAGGGTAGGTCTACCCAGGTAAGAGGTACTGCAAACAGCATTAGTCTCTTCCTTTAGGTAAGACAATCCCTTAGTACAATGGAACCCTCTTAACAGACCATATGTGGCGCCCAACTCTTAGCTTGATCCCCGAGAGAGAAACCAAAGTAAAACTGGTAGACTTTCTTGATTTCAACTGTGATGGGACATTGCTGTGCTTTGGAGGTAAATGAACCGCAGTCATAACACACTATATGAGAACTGTTCTTGTAATGATTTGACATCTTTGATAATGTTTGAGGATGATGGCTAATGGAATATCTTGTGAAAAATGCTTACGTAGTTTTTTAAGTATATCACCTCAAACAAAGCGGGAGTGCCATAATCACGTACGCAAGGGTTTACAGAAAACGACAGCAGGAGGAAAGAGAGTTGTTTGAGGAACGAATATAGAGGACAAGGATCAGGATCAAAGCATCAGAAGATGTCGATTGACATTACATTTGAATATTTGAAGATTATAGCTATCAGGGAAGCAAGCAAGGGGGGACTTCCATTGCAGGGAAGTACGAGATAAGAAGCTGTTGGAGTAGAAAAGGCGGTTGCATTTAACCGTTTCCACAGTGAAAGGGTGGGAACCGAGATATCGACCTTGTGGCACGCTTAAATTCATGAAGTTTAGAAACCAGTAAAAGTAGCTCGTTGCCATGTAATTTCTTTTAGAACATACAGAGGGAAACCACGGCACGTCTGTGAGAGAGTGACTGTAGACGAGATACCAGATTAGGACCTAATCATATCAATCTCTGTATTTTATCAAAACTTAGACGAAAATAATAAACCATTCATTAAAGAATAGATAATACACACAATTAATATTAACATAAAAATCAGTAATTTCTTGTATAAGACATTTACGTCTGACGACGCTGATCGAATTTTTTGTCCGCTATATCTTAAATTGTACGTAATAGATGAAAGCCGACTACATTTTAAAATCACCACAAAAAAATTACATATAACACTGCACATAACATATCTGATGAAAACTCACTATTAACAAGTGTAATTAATTTGGCAAGGACAAAAACTTTGATGAAATATTCATAAGGCTCTAATAACACATCTTGATATCTAGCGCCAATCAACAATTTCGGATACCATTTTTATTTTCAGTGCCTTAAAATTAGCTAAGATTGGCTATTATTATTATTTTTTTTGTTGTTGTTTTTTTGTTATTGAAGATTTCATGTTGTTGCCTAGTGTAAAGTGTTGAAGAATAAAAAAACCTACCAATTTTACATTTGCATAATAATATTTTCTTGACTTATTTCGAACTTTCAAGAAAAGTTCCTTGAAGAGAGACGTGCGATTGCGAGACTTGACTTTTTATCTCGCACAAGATATTAGGTTGGTGAAAGAATAATATCGTTTTCTCACATAAAGTTGAACGTCAAAAAACGACATTATTTTTGCACCGACCTAATAGACAAGTTTAAAGTAGAAACCAACTGGAATGCAGTATAAAGATAACAAAAGAAAGATAATTGATTCAAAGAAGAAATGACTGGAAACATAACAGCGTATAATGGAAAACGTTAGATTTGTATAAATGAGAATTCAAAAAAAAAAAAAAAATAAGAATGAAAGGTTCGCTTAAAAATAAAACGAGAAATGCTAATAAAATAAAATATAAAAAGTTAAAGAAAGATCTTTATGGGAAAAGAAAATGAATCCTGTTTAAAAAAACAAAACAAAAAACAAACGAAAAAAAAAAACAAGAATAACAACCAACTTACTATGAACTCAAAAAGAGGCTGCGAAAAGCCAATTTCATTAAGTCAGACGATACATAGGACGTTGATTGTAGCTGTCGAGGAGAATTGGACAAAAGAAGTCGTTTACAAAGTCAGCGAAGAGAATTATGAAAATGAAATAGGACAGAGGAGTAAAATATTAATAAAGTATAAAAAGTTTTTAAAATTATATATTTGTGAAGGAAAATAATAAATTCTGTTTAAAAAAAAATAATCGTCAACTTAGGATGAACTGAAAGAGAGGCTGAGAAGTCCCAATTTCATTAAGCCAGACGACGCCATCCAAAGGATTCTACTTATCGAGAAGAGAAGATTTTCATAACTAAATGACTTTCTCTCGATAGCCACGATTTTGACATTCATGGCACGAGGCTGATGTTCATTCATTATGACATGTTTGAAGTGCTTCTGCAACGTTATAAAAAGTAGATTTTTTTCACTGTCTCGTCTAGAAATTTGGTATGAGATGAAAAAAAAAACTGTTTTTCTGGTTTTATATAATGTTATTATATCACTATTATACAGTGTTGTTTAGAAGAAAAATTCTCTTTTTAGAGTTAAACGATAGACAATTTTATATCAATTCATGTATTATAGATTGGATTAGAATTTCAGTGTGTTACAACTGGTATCGGCGCGGAATGTGTTGAATACGGAATCGTAGAAACGAATTCGAATTCCTAGCTAGTCGTTTGTGTTCACTTTCGACCTAATGGCGTGCGAAAGGCATGAATCCATTACATTTCAAGAGCTCGGTATTAAATAACAGCTAAGACTGGAATCTCTCGTCTCAAGCTTAATCTGCCAGCGTATTAACGCTGCTAGTGTCGGTCATGTTTTGACTTCTGCCCAAGTTCACTACAGCAAATTGACCTACGGTACAATAGTCTCGGGGATTAAAGAGATGATTCGTGAATTGGGTGGCATAGTGACTGGGCCAACAAGTGTGTGTTTCGGCTCAGTGAAAACGGGCTAGCAATAAGAGAACCGTACTAAAATTAAGAATTAGATGATATCTCTAGACATGTCTGGTGGAAAAGAAAACAGTATTAAGCGGTTAGATTTTTATTTTTTTTATTCCCCCCCTCTCTCTCTATCTATCTATCTATCTTTTTCTCTTACCACCAACGTGTATGCGACAAAGTGAAAAGTAAAATTCTGCCTGAGATAAAATTTAATCAGTCACGAAGCAGGAAACACGTTACGCAAAAGTGTATATTTAATTTTATCATTCAACTACACTACATTGTCTACATAGTCTAATGCCTAACACGTGTCTATGATATATTGAACACGCATATGCGCATATATATATATATATATATATATATATATATATATATATATATATATATATATATATATATATATATATATATATACATCGGGTGTAACAGCAAAATTGCGTAATTGTTAGATTAAGCTTTGAAACATCGTGTCTTAGAAATAAAGATATCTTACAGGAATTCTCCGAGTTTTTTACAATACGATTGGACTCTACTTTGAGCAATAAGAATATATTTAGCACCAAGTTGAAATGATAATCACTCGTGTTGTAGTGACCTCCTCATCCAGTTTCCGTCTCGAATTTTCCCACTTTTTAAACTTATTCACCATTCTAGTGACTGTTCTTGAATGGAATCTGAAAACAGAAGACAGTGTATGAATGTTGCTACCGTTACTGAGGGACTTAATGACCCCTTACCTTTCGTCTCACCATTGCTCCGTTAGGAAGACATAGTTGAGCTAAAACAGAATCATTTTAACCGATTCTCTCATTAGCTGTAAAAAAAAATTAAAGGACTTTTCAGTGATTCTTATGACAAACGATGTGAAGATGACTAAACTTGGAAAAAAAGAAACTCTATTGTTTAAGTTATTTTTTTTTTTTTTTTTTAAAGATATTAACCATGTTGTGGGATGGACAATTATGCTGTTAAACGGTTTGGAAACTTTTGCTGTTAATGTCGGAATATATAGTTTTTCCAGATTTTTTATGTTTTTTTGTTTGGTGGGAATAATGGACTACACAAATTTTCTCATTAATGTCCATTTTCACCAGCGCCTTCAGCCAAATCTTTACCCTTTTTCAAAGTTATTTTATGTCATGTTAGTTACACTTTATGTTTCGACTGTTTAAGATATACTTTATTTTTGTGTTGTCTTGAATAATGCTACGAGTGTTTATTCTGAGCATTCGATTGGGAAGCACGTCTGGAATATAAATGACCGTCTAACTATATTTAAAAAAATTAGCACCCTATTTACACTGTCAAATAATGTTAGCTTGATACCGTGAGAGAGATATTTGATATACAGGGCCTATATATATATATATATATATATATATATATATATATATATATATTCATTTAAAATTATAACATAAATATGTTATAAAATCACGACAAAAATAGCCATTTTGTTTCAACTCATCCGGTGTCTTATGTCTTATCAAGTGATGATGTTCAACATCATTACTTGATAAGACACCGGAGAAGTTAAAACAAAATGGCTATTTTTGTAGTGATTTTATAACATATTTATGTTATAATTTTTTAAATAAATAATTATATTTGCTCTACTCTGTATTGAGCACTCTTTTAAGAATAGTAATTTTTGGTTATTGGAATTTATTCCGTATACACCAATCATATACTTGGGTATATATATATATATATATATATATATATATATATATATATATATATGTGTGTGTGTGTTTGTGTGTGTAGAGCGGAGGGCCTGTATATCTATCTATCTATCTATGTGTGTGTGTGCGCACGCGCGAGGATATGTGTGGCGAAAGAGAGAACTGATTGACTTTATGTCATATCAACACTTACTGGGTTAGCCGAAACATATTTATAATTGTACGAATATGTTCTTGTAATGGTTAATGACTACTGCAATGTAAGTAATAGGATATTAGTTATGGTCCAGGTTAGGACCAAAGAAGAACAACACCAACACAAGAGTAGAAATAACGAAGGTATATTACACGAAATAATAATACAAGATGTAGAAGGTGTTAGTATGACTGCCAGTCTGGTTTGGAGTGAACTACGATCGGTTCGATTCGAGTCGGTATCTAGCCACCCACCCACGATGGTTGCATGTGGCACAAGGCCGAATTTAACGTTGGTTTCCCGAGCCCGCAAGCTCGGCCAAAAAATGCCCGTAGAACCCGTATAAACGGGATTGGTTGGTCAACTTCCCCGAACGAGATTCTGCCCTTCGACGGAGCCTCGTCCGGGTTCCTCTCTGCTCACAGGCAGAGAGTTCGACCGTCAAGCCGAGAAGCTCGGCTTAAATCGGTATCTAGCCACCCCCCACTAGGGTTGCATATGGCACAAGGCCGAGTTTAACGTGGGTTTACCCAGCCCGTACGCTCGGCCAAAAAAATGCCCGTAGAACCCGTATAAACGGGATCGGTCAACCTCCCCGAACGAAACTCTGCCCTTCGGCGGAGCCTCATCCGGGTTCTTCTCTGCTCAGAGGCAGAGAGTTCGACCGTCAAGCCGAGAAGCTCGGCTTGAATCGGTATCTAGCCACCCCCCCACGAGGGTTGCATATGGCACAAGGCCGAGTTTAACGTGGGTTTACCGAGCCCGTAGGCTCGGCCAAAAAATGCCCGTAGAACCCGTATAAACGGGATCGGGTTGGTCAACCTCCCCGAACAAGACTCTGGCCTTCGGCGGAGCCTCGTCCGGGTTCCTCTCTGCTCAGTGGCAGAGAGTTCGACCGTCAAGCCGAGCTTCTCGGCTTGAATCGTCCCTCTTTCTTGAGACGCGTAGTATACATAGTGTTAGGAAGAGTTAATTTTGTAGTTATAGGTAAGGACCCATGACAATATTATAGTGAAAAATGATTTTTTGCAGATACAAGTCCTTATATTTAACCCATTGCTGCCGGAGAAGTGATGGATCATATATGACGAACACGACTGGAGTTCGAACTGGGCTATGTCAGTTATCATTTTGAATCGCTATTATAAATTTCACATGAGAATACGTTTAAAAGTTAGGACTAGAAAAAAATATATATATATGTGTGTGTATGTGTGTACCTATGTGTCGCGTGGTCTGGTTACAATTTTCGCCTTACGACTCAGCTTCGAAATTCACAATTGTTGACTGTTAAATGCGTCTCTCAAGGCAACATTTTATTCTTTTGTTCGCAGAAGTGTTTTCGTTTCTGGGCACAAACAGTGTTAAAAAAGTTTCCAAAATATCTGCATATCCAATCGTTTCGGCAATTTTTTTAGCCATTATCAAGGATATATTTTTTTTTTAGTTTTAACTGAATGTGTGTATTATTGAATTATGTATATTTCTGAATTTATAGGAATGGTATATTTGCCGAACACGGTCAACTCATTCTGTCCGTGTTCATAGTTAATATTATTGAATGTTGACGTGTCGTTCTTTATTATTATGCTTTCTATTATTATTATGAGCTATTTGTATTTATCACTAGCAAATGGACTTTGGTAAGTTTTCATGTATGTTTAAATGAGTCATAATATATATATATATATATATATATATATATATATATATATATATATATATATATATATCCGACAACATTTCAATTACTTCAAACGTTATTATATTGTACACATTTTATTTGAAATACACGGAAGATTTTTATTTATTAACCAGTTTGTATTACCTCAATTTATTATTATTATTATAATATATATATATATATATATCATTGTAGTCAAACCCAAAGACATAACAATTTTATAAGAGAGCTGACAATATACTGGGAAGAAATAGAAGAAGGTTAACGCGCATATAAATAAGTAAATAAAACTCAGGTAATTTAAAGACGAGAGTCTTTAAAAACGTTGTAATGACGGAGAGATTAGACAAAAAGAAAAGTGTATAAGAGCTTGAACGACAGCGAGGATGTTATGGAAAAGTAGGAAGGTGCCGTTAGAGAGAACGATAGAAAGGAATCGCGTTGCAATCAGACGATAAGTATAAAATGTCTGTTAAAATTGTAATAGCTCCCAGTTTCCTCAGATAATTTCCGGTTTTACTACGGAAGTTCCGGCATTTTGGATTGAAAGCAAACGGAACTTTGTTTCGTTCTGCCACGCTTTTGTATGTTGTTTTATACGAAGATATATACATACATATATATATATATATATATGTGTGTGTGTTTATATGTGTTTGTGTGTGAATTTCGACATAGGTAAACGCATGCCTACAAAGAGAATAGGAAGCCGTACAAGTCTCTTTGAATTTAAAAGATTGATGATCGGGAAGAGATGGTAATATTTCTGGTTTAATTCCAGCGTTTGTTTCTAAGAAATGATGCCAACAACTAGAGTACAATGCTAATTAAATATAAACCAACATTCGCTGCATGTGTGATTGTCTCAAAGAATAATCTTTGCGAAAATTCGATGAGACAAACAAAAGAAATCGCAGATGAGATATGCGCAGAAGTGCAAAGAAATGTAAATGTAGCAAAGCAATATTTGTTAACTCACATCCGGACTAATTCCGTCAGAGCTAAGTGTATTTCGGTAGGACCGAGCAGAAAATGAATTCAGAGAGAGAGAGAGAGAGAAAGAGACATCAGAGAAAGAAAGAGAGAGAGATAAGGCGCGAAAGAGCCGAAATACACACTGGTTGGCCCAGTCACTATGCCACCCAATTCACGAATCATATACACACACACACACACACACACACACACACACATATATATATATATATATATATATATATATATATATAGATAATATTAGTGGTAAATATACATATATATGCAAAATCCACAGGTGCATATATACATTCGTCCCACACTCTCATAATTACACTCTCTCTAAATTCTATTTTTATTTCCGGAGTAGGTTTTTTCTGTTTTCTTTTTGAATTTGTAGGTCTGATGAATTGGATCGTATTTACGATTCCAATGGAATAAATTATGACCATGGAATATTAGTGTTTAAGCCTTTTTATTATATATATATATATATATATATATATATATATATATATATATATATATATATATATATATGTTTGTGTGTGTGGGTACCGGGTGTAACAGAAAAATTATCCACATTCTGCAACAGCAATTGTTAGATTAAGATTTGAACCATTGTATCTTAGAAATGATTAAAGATATCTTACTGGAATTCTCCTAGCTTTTTATGACACTACTGGACCCTGCTTGGAGTAATAAGATTGCATAATTACCCCTCAATCTTAACTAAAGAATCGTGATGAAATCAGTCATAAACGAAAATGACATGTTCATTAACTAAATAATCATAGCTAATCAGTGGAAGCTTGTGGAGTATTGAAATAAAATGCAAATATATATATATATATATATATATATATATATATATATATATATATATATTCTTAAGATGTGCTATATTTATGGGATAAACTGCTAATATCAGAGATAGTCCGTGTGTAAAAGTGAGCATTGAAGTCAACTTTTACTGGCGACAGGCTGTTTCATGCTAGACGCAATCTTCAGAACTGGTGATTGCGTCTAGCATGAAACAGCCTGTCGCCTTTAAGTGTTGACGTCAATGTTCACTTTCATATATATATATATATATATGTATGTATATATATATATATATATATATATATATATATATATATATATATATATATATATATGTATATATATATATATATATATGTATATATATATATATATATTCCAGGATCATTTTCCCACTTATTCAAGACACTCTTTACCTCTCTAATCTTCTAGCTTTCTCTCCGAGAGTAACAAGGCGCTTCACAGTTTTCAAATACGATTTCATTTTCAGGACTTTTCTCACTGCCATTTAGACTGTCATAGCTGAAACATCTCTCACGCGTGCCCAACGTCTTCTGGAATCATTTGGATGTTTTCTAATTGCTCTCATTAGCTCTAAGTTGAAATGATGATCCATCTTCCTGTTGTGACCTCCTGATCCAGTTTCTCTCTCTACTGTTCCTTCTTTTTAAACTTATTTTTCATTCTCTTGATAGTTGTTGAATTGACTTGATGAAAGCCAGTGTTTAAATGCTGGTATCATTACTGCAGGCCCGAATCATATTTTTCCTCTCATCATTTCTCATTTGAGAAGACAGGTGGGGCTGACACAAAGCGATTTTAACCTGTTCTCTTTCTCAAACCAATCCCGCCAAAACAACTGCTAGAATAAACGGAAAAAATAAGTAAAAATAAATAAGAAAAAACAAGTAAAAAACGATCCAAATATGTAAGTAAATGAAGTAAATAATAAATAAGTTAACAAACCACTCCCGCCAAAATAACAGATAGGATAAACTACGACAATCAGTCAAAAATCGGACGAAAAATAGATATAATTACCTTCCCAGCCCATAACAAACTGCTATATAAACGATCAGAACTCACCTCAAAAATTTTTACTACGTTTCTAAAATATTGAAAACAGAAAATACTAAATAGAAATGTATAAAATAAAAATAAATGAAAAAAAAAAACAAGATAAATTAATTCAAATAAATAAATAGAACCCCCCGCCAAAAGAACCGTTAGAATGGACTACCTACAATGCACCACTAACACGTACTTATAAATTATAGAGAAGCTACCAAAATAATTTTAATAAATAGTAAATATGCGAACAGCAGAATTTGGGAAGTTAAAAACAAAACGCAAGTCACACCGAATAAATCATGGAGAATAAGGAAAAACCTACAACAATCTTTAAAAATGTGCAAACTTTGCTTGGAGGAAAAATTGCTATAATTATCTTTCCATACCAAAACAAACTACTAAATAAACGATAAGTACTCATCTCAAAATACAGACATGAAATATTTTTTTAGTACGGTAGTTAAAAATTGAAAGAATAAATAAAAATAAATAAAAATAAAATTAAAAACAAGTAAAATAAATTATTCCAACCAAATAATAAACAAATTAACAAACTACTTACTCCATAAAAAACTAGACTGGAAATGATAAATAAAAAATAAAAAAAATGAATAAGAAAAACTAGTAAAAATAATCAATCCAAATAAATAAATTAAGTAAATGATAAACATATTACAAACCGCTCCCGCCAAAATAACCGTCAGAATATAATGCATCAATCAATCCAAAAATTGGACGAAAAATAGCTATAATTATCTTCCCAGACCTTAAAAAGTACTATATAAACGAACAGAAATCATCACAGAATGTTTACTACGTTACTTAAAAATCGAAAAAGGAAAAGAATAAACATATATACAATAAAATAAATAAGAAAAAAACAAGAAAAATAATTTTATCCAATTAAATAAATAAATAATTTAAAAAAACGCTCCAGCCAAATTAACCGTTAGTATAAATAAATAAAAATACAAAATATATAAGTAAAATCAAGTAAAAATAATCAATCAAAATAAATAAATAAATAAAATATTAGTAAATTAACAAACTACTCCCACCAGAAAAAATAATTAGGATAGACTACAACAATCAATCCAAAATTTGGACGAAAATTTATCTTTAATTACATTCCCTGATCCAAACAATCAAGTAAATAAACGATCAGAACTAATTTCAAAATTATTATTTGACTACATTATTAAATATCGAAAATAGAAAATAACAAATAAATAAATAAATATATAAAATAAAAATAAATTAACACAAGAAAAAATAAATTAATCCAAAAAATAAATAAAGGAAAAACAACCCCGCCAAAATAACCGTTAAAATGCACCACTGACTTGTATATATAAATAATCGGAAAAAAAAATACATGTGGCCTGATGATTGCGTCTAGCATAAAACAGTCGGTGTCTTCTGATTGTTGACTTCAAAGTTCAATTTTATATTTGCACACACTCTGTGTCTGAAATTGAGCACCTTATCCCATAAACACAGCACACCTTACAAATATATTTTTCATATATATATATATATATATATATGTGTGTGTGTGTGTGTGTGTGTGTGTGTGTGTGTGTGTGTGCCTGTCTGTGCGAGTGTGCCTGTGTGTGAGTAGTAAATATAAACATATTTGGCAAAAAGCTTGATATGTTTTGATGATGAAATGGTATCATCTGAAAAATGGATTTTATTTCGACCACCTCTCTATGGGAAAGACAAAAATATGATTAACACGAATCACGTTTTTGTGTCGCCAAAGTAGATTAAGTCGAAATATAATCCATTTTTGTGATGACAAGTTTTGATCAACGAACCATCACAAAATAAATGTTTTCCAAATTGTCTTATATATTTACCATTCCGTCTCTACTAAAATGTTATATATATATTTATATATATATATATATATATATATATATATATATATATATATATATATATAATGCTTGTGTGTATGTGGAATTTAAGGATTCATAGACAAGAGAATAATTTTATTCTATTAATAATTATTAATGCTCTCTCTCTCTCTCTTTGACAGAGAACACAAGAAGAGAAAAAGTAATATATATATATATTATATATATACTATATATATATATATATATATATATATATATATATATAAAGTTTAAAAATACAATAATTGCCCTTCGTGCGTTGACGTTTGCACTTGTTTTTTAAATATGAAATGACAAATCTGACCGAACTATTACATAAATGCTCGTCTCCGAAACTAACATCAATCATCAGTAGAGGTTAAAATAATTTATTTGTATTAATTACGCGAGGGCGCGCGCACACACAAACGCACACACACACACACACACACACACACATATATATATATATATATATATATATTTATATATATATATATATATATTGATATGTCTTTGATGTAAATGTCGCACGTGTTTGAACTTAGTATCCACTTCATACTTATATAAGCTCTCTTATTGGTATAAGTTTTTAATCCATAAATATACCTAAACTTCAAAGTATATTTAGGTAGTGGTCGGTTAGTTTGTGCATATATATATATACTTAGAGGCGACAGTCTCTTTTATGCTAGACGCAATCGTCATGCCATGATTGTGATTGAGTCTAGCCTGAAACAGCCTGTCGCCTCTAAGTGTTGACTTAAATGTTCACTTATATATATATATATATATATATATATATATATATATATATATATACATGTAAGCGTATTATTTTTAGATAAACACAGAGTGGCTGAGAGAGCTCGATTCGATTTACCGAAGCGTCTTGCATTATTAGCCGTAAGTCATTGCTTACAAGCCCACACTTCCTCCCTAGTGAGTTCAACCAAAATAAATTTTTCGTCGATTTTTTAATTATGAGGATTTGACAACATCATTTAGTTTTTTATTTTTGTGTCGTATGTTGCCCTATATTTGCTGATGTTTTTCGCCGTTGTGATCCGTCTCTGATTCGATCATTACGACTGAATTCAAAGTTTATGTTATAATTCTGGCTCAAATGACTTAAGTTACTTCCATATCGGCCAACTCGCTCGAAGTTAATATGAAGCACATTCATAGCTGAGAACTTACTCTTTAGCTTTCCTTTACACCTTGGACACACACTTTCAATATGCGTTTGTCCAGTTTAAAGGTGACTATAGATGAGGACCTTAGGTATTCTGCCGTCACTGATCCTTGTAACACGACCAGCCGACTGATGTCGTGAATGCATCAGAATAGTTCCTCTCTCTCTCTCTCTATATATATATATATATATATATATATATATATATATTATATATATATATATATATATATATATATATATTATATATATATATATATATATATATATATATATATTATATATATATATATATAGTATATATATATATATATATATATATATATATATAT
>OZ010603.1:34153617-34166117 GCA_963932145.1 Acanthosepion lycidas
TTAATGCTCAAATATACTGTCAGCAATTAGAGCGTTTGAACCAAGCTTTGAGGAAAAAACGACCTGCTCTAGTGAATCGAAAAGAGGTGATGTTTCATCAGGACAAATCGCGACCCCACAGAGCAAGAATCAAGTCACAAAAGATCGAAGAACTTGGTTGGGAAAAAAATCCTCATCCACCTTATTCTCCCGATCTTGCTCCTTCAGACTAACATTTGTTTCGTAGCTTACAGAATCATTTGGAAGAAACAGCTTTTGTAACACAGGAAGAGGTTAAAACTGACATTTGTGAGTTCTTCGAATCAAAGCCAAAAGAATTTTACAGTAATGGAATTAGTAAGCTTGTTAATAGATGGAAGGAAGTCATAGATAATCAGGGAAAATACATTGTTGATTGAATCTGTAACTAAATGTAACATTTGGTCACTTGATTTCTTTATTCAAAATTCGGACAGAACTTATGGGATTACCTGATATATATATATATATATATATATATATATATATATATATATATATATATGGTTGTGTGTGTGCAAATATATTGAAAAATAGGGAAGAACCGTTAGGTTAATAATTTTAAATTCTTTGGCATTTTTATTTTTATTTTTATAAAACAGTGTTCGATACATAAGTATAGCCTATATTATAATTATTGTTTTAAATAAGATTCTTCCGCTACATAGGAATTGCCATGCTTCAAAAACAGAAGCTAAAACCTTAACAATTTTCACTCAAAATTATTGTATCAACATATTAGTTACAATTTTGTCAATGAAAATGAATACCCTACTATGCCCCTTAATAAAATGATTGGCTTTCTTCATATACATAGAAACGAATATTACCAATGTATATGCTTATAAGGCTCCGTAAATTTCAGAATCAGTTATTTCATTATTCGCTTGAGGATGAAACAGAACTAGTTACTTTAATTTTAAGTTAATTTCTATATTTGAATTAGAAGTTTTTAAGTTCTGTTTTTGAAACATGGCAATTCCTATGTAGTGATGGAATCATATTTTAAAAAATAATCATAATTATATATATATATATATATGTGTGTGTGTGTGTGTGTGTGTGTGTGTGTGTGTGTGGTAAATTCTGTGATATAAAAGTGCTTTGTTTATAGTGGGGAGTAGAGTTTCTAATAAGAGTCGCTTCCAGAGTTTCATAGAATTGAACGAGATTTATAAATTTGTTCATTTGTCCAATTAACCAGGATTTTCTCTGGCTGATCGTATAAATCACACATCTCTTGAAATTACTGCGCAGGGAATGGGAAAGTCACACTTGTCTGTCAATATATTTCTTATTCAGAGGAATCAATTTCGCGCGCCAATTTCCATGAAACGAACGCTAGCACCTTAAGTGAATTTGCTTATCAGATTCGGCAATCTAAAATTTGCTTATTTTATTTCTCTTTAGTAAACTCTTTTGGGAAGAATGGAAAATGAAACTATTTATCTTATAGAAGAAATGCTTGGAGTTTTAACCAAAATGCAAAGAAACGAGATATTATAAAATGTTCATGGTTGAGATGAAATTGATTAGAAAGGAAGAAAGGAAAGTATGAAGCGAAAAAGGAAGGAAAACATGAAAAAGTTCGGATATATATATATATATATATATATATATATATATATATATATATATATATATATATATATAAGCAAATGAATACAGAAAGAAAAAAGAAAGAAAAATACAATGAAATGAAATGAAATATGAAAAAGCGAATATATGAAAAAGAAAGAAAGAATATATGAAGAAGAATATGCAAAGAAGAAGGAAACAAAGAAAGAAAGAAAAAAGAAATGATACCAAAAAGTAGGGCATAGAGTGGAAAGAAAGAAAAAAGGTAAGTAAACAAAGGAAGTATACAAAAAAGAGAAGACTATAAAAAAAAATCAAAAGAAAGATGAAAAGAAAAAAAAAATTTAAAGAAACATAAGAAATTATACACAAAATAGTAAATGAATAAGATTGGAAATAATGAAAGAAAAAAGAATGAAAGAAATAGGAAAGAAAGAAACATTAGAAAAAAGAAAGAAATACAAGAGAAATATTAAAAAGAAAAAAGAAAGAGAGAAAAGATGATTGGAAACAAAGAAAGAAAAAAAATGAAAGAAAAAAGAAACGAAAATACTGGTTAGATCGAATAAATTTAGAAATAACTAGATGAATAAGTAAATAAACTTAAAGAGATTAAATAAAACGGTAAAGAATGAAAGATAAAAAAGAAAGGAATACATTTTGTTAAAATAAGCAAAGATGCGAATATATGAGTACTTAAGTATATCAATAAGGAAAAAGGAAAAGGAGAGCAAGAAGGAAATCAAACAATTTAAAAAGAAAGAAGTCAGAACTAATGAAAAAGAAAAGAATGAAAAGAAAGTGACAATAAAGGAACGAGAATTTAAGGAGAAGAGAATAAATGAATCAGGAAGGAAAAAAAGAACTAAGAAAAAAAAGTTCGAAAGAAAGAAAATGTATCATGAGAAAAAGAAAGAAAGAAGAAAGCAAAAGAAAGTAAACACCAAAAAGAATTAAATAAGAGTAGAAAGAAAGAAAGAATGAATGAAAGGGTACCAATAAGAAAGCAATAAATAAAACTGGAAGGAAAGACAGAAAAAAAAAAGAATGGACACATAAAAAAGAATAAATAAGACAGGAAAAGAAAAAAGAAAAAGACAAAGAAACAAAGAAAGGGTAAAGAAAACAATACTCATACGTTGAAAAGAAAGAAAGAAAGAGTATAAGAAAGTAAGGAATACATAAATCTGGAAAGAAAGAAAGAATGGCAAAAAGAAAGAAATAAATAATAAATAAGAGTGGGAAAAAGAAGAAAGTCAGAAAGAAAAAAGAAAGAAAGGAAGAAAGAAAAATGAAAAAGGGTAAAGAAAAAAAGAAACACATGGGCTGGAAAGAAAGCAAGAAAGAAAGAAAAGAAGGAAGAAAGAGATAAATAAGAGTGGAAAAAATAAATGAAGTATTCACAAAAGAAAGGTACAAATAAGATTGGAAAAAGAAGAAAGAAATAATGCAAGAAAGAAAAATGAAAAAAGGTAAAGAAAAAAAGAGGTACATAGGCTGGAATGAAAGAAAGAATGAAAGAGATAAATATGACTGGAAAAAAGAAATAATGAAAGAAATTATTCACAAAATAACGGTATAGATAAGATTGGAAAAAGAAAGAAAGAAAAATGAAAAATGAAAAAGGTAACGAAAAATGCAATAAATAGGCTAGAAAGAAAGAAAGAAAGAAAGAAAGAAAGAAAGAAGGATAGAAAATGGGTAAAGAAAAAAGGTTATGCATCGGCTGGAAAGAAAGAAAGAAAGAAAGAAAAATAAAAATGGGTAAAGAACAAAGAATACATAGGCTAGAAAGAAAGAAAGAAAGAAAGAAAGAAAGAAAGAAAGAAAGAAAGAAAGAAAGAAAAATAAAAATGGGTAAAGAAAAAAGAATACATCGGCTAGAAAGAAAGAAAGAAAGAAAGAAAGAAAGAAAGAAAAATAAAAATGGGTAAAGAAAAAAGAATACATCGGCTAGAAAGAAAGAAAGAAAGAAAGAAAGAAAGAAAGAAAGAAAGAAAAATAAAAATGGGTAAAGAAAAAAGAATACATCGGCTAGAAAGAAAGAAAGAAAGAAAGAAAGAAAGAAAGAAAGAAAAATAAAAATGGGTAAAGAAAAAAGAATACATCGGCTAGAAAGAAAGAAAGAAAGAAAGAAAGAAAGAAAGAAAGAAAAATAAAAATGGGTAAAGAAAAAAGAATACATCGGCTAGAAAGAAAGAAAGAAAGAAAGAAAGAAAGAAAGAAAGAAAGAAAGAAAGAAAAATAAAAATGGGTAAAGAAAAAAGAATACATCGGCTAGAAAGAAAGAAAGAAAGAAAGAAAGAAAGAAAGAAAAATGAAAATGGGTAAAGAAAAACTGGAATGCAAGTAAGAAAGAAAGAAAGAAAGAAAGAAAGAAAGAAAGAAACAAGGAAAAAAAGAAAACGTGTAAAGAAAAAAGGGATACATAATCTGGAAAGAAAGAAAGAAAGAAAGAAAGAAAGAAAGAAAGAAAGAGAAAGAAAGAAGGAAAGAAAGAAAAAGTGTAAAGAAAAAAGGGATACATAATCTGGAAAGAAAGAAAGAAAGAAAGAAGGAAAGAAAGAAGGAAAGAAAGAAATAAAGAAAGAAAGAAAGAAAAGGTACATAAATAGAAATGAATAAAACTTAAAAAAAGAAGAAATTAAGAACGAAAGAAAGAATGAATAAATGAATGAATAATCTAGATAAAGAAAGAAAAGGATAAGAATCGAATTATTCATAGCGGGACCTCTAAACGATAAAAGAAAAAAAAAAAAAAGAACCCAGTATATAGGAATAAATGATGATTGTAATACGTTCCGTTCGACTGGTTCTTCCTATTTTCTGCAAATGATATCTCATCCGGTTTTCTCTTCAATATTGTTCTGCTTCAGTCGTTTAAGATCGAATTCTCCAGAAAGCAGACTGAAACAACGAGGCGCTTTTTCTCGCTCGCTTTTTCCCATCCAACATATTTTTCAAGCGAACCTACAAAAAGCCATTATTTATTCTGTAAGTTATCGTTGTTGGAACCGTAAAACAAACTTGGACACAGACTTTGCGATATTTCTGCGCAGACACCCACATTTTCATTATCAAATTTTTATTCTCTCCATTTTCAGTTATGACCGTTTTACTTATCTATCTTTTGTTTGTTTTTGACACTTACTTTTCTTTCCTACGTTCACGAATAATAATAGAAAGAAATGCTATCTATAAAATCGACAATAAAACAACAGAACAAAAACAATTATTATAACAGCGTGAAACGCGATAGGAAAAACAAAGAGAAAAAAAAAACTTTAAAGAAATCCCTCTATAGAGATTTCCAAACGCAGACAGAAATTATCGCAGACAAATAATCATAGACTCAGATCTTTAATGAATATCTATACGGATAAAACAACAGAACATAGACACAATCTCTCTCTCTCTCTCTCTCTCTCTCTCTCTCTCTATCTATATATATATATATATATATATATATATATATATATATATATATATAAAGATGACCAGACTACAACGGCTGATCTTTCCTCTACCTTAGCACTGGTAACCCAATCGGAGAAAACCTGGCTTGTAAATTTAGGGTCCAAAACCAAATTTGTCGAGACGACCATGAAATTTAACCTATCATGAACGAGGGGTGTTTCATCAAAGAGGCTCCTACAGTCACGTAGCTTTCCTATGCTGTTTCTATGAATATTTTCATGTTAAATGTTCCGATAATCGTTTCTCTTTTGTAGCGCAGGAAGATTTCTTTAGTAACAAAGAAAAGACTACTGAGCAGCAACGTAACATCTCTCTTCCTTTACGGCAACGAATGTTGGACGGTTTCCTCAAAGATGAGAAAGAGAGTCGAAGCAATGAATGTATGGTTCTATAGAAAGATGATAAGAATATCAAGGACCGAATGTGAGGATTGGAGAGGATTCAAACAAGGAGGAAGATTATACTTAACATCAGGAAGAGGCAATTATAATTTCTCGGACATGTAATGAGAAAGAAATTCTTGGAGAATCTGATACTCACAGGTCGAATAAAGGGAATCTCTAAGACTAGATAGAAAGGAAGAAGCAAGCGAACAAAGAAAGAAATGGTAAAGAAAAAGATATAGATAGGCTGTAACGAAAGAAAGAAAAAAGAAAGAAAGAAAGAGTAGAAGAAAATAAAAAATAACTAGAAAAGAAAGAAAGAATGATAGAAAGACAAAGTACATAAAAAGTAACAAATAATAGTGGAAAAAGGAAGAAAGAAAGAAAAAAGGGTAAAGAAAAAGGAATACGGAGACTAGAAAGAAAGAAAGAAAGAAAGAAAGAAAGAATGAAAGAATGATAGAAAGAAAAGGTACATAAAAAAGATAATTAATAGTGGGAAAAGGGAGAAAGAAATAAAAAAGAAAAAAGGGTAAATAAAAAGAAATGCATAGACTAGAAAGAAAGAAAGAAAGAAAGAAAGAGTAGAAGGAAATAAGAAATAACTAGAAAAGAAAGAAAGAATGATAGAAAGACAAGGTACATAAAAAGTAACAAATAATAGTGGGGAAAAAAGAAAGAAAGAAAAAAGGGCAAAGAAAAAGGAATACGTAGACTAGAAAGAAAGAAAGAAAGAAAGAAAGAAAGAAAGAAAGAAAGAAAGAAAGAAAGAATAGTGTACATAAAGAAAGAAACGATAAAAATTTATAGCGGGACCTCAAAACGGTAAAAAATAGGCGTGACATATATATATATATAATATATACGTGACATGCCTTTTCGTTTACAGCAATGAAAGTTGGACGGTCTCCTCAAAGATGAAGAAAAGACTCGAGGTAACGGATGCATTGTTCAATAGAAGTATACTAAAGATATCATGTACCGAGCATGTGAGCAACGATGAGGTTTTCTGGGGGGGGGTGCAAACAAGGAGGAAGCTTATACTTAACATCAGGAAGAGGAAGCTGAAATTACTGGGACGCGTAATAAGAAAGGAGGGCTTAGAGAATCTGATACTCACAGAACGAATAGAGGGAAAGAAAGACAAGGGAAAGCAACGCATGTCATACCTGGTCGGCTTAAGCAAGTGAATGAGAGGAGTAGCAAAGGGACAAAAATGAGCTACAAGGGATAGGGAGAAGTGGAGAGTCATGATCGCCTACGCTCTGAAGGAACACGCGACATAAAATGAAAAGGCTAGGTGCAATCAATTTTTAGTTGCAAATGCTATGTATAACCATAGAGCGTGTGCCAGTAGTACCTGCTTTCTCGCTTGTAGAACTTTTTTTCGACTTGCTTTTCAGGCAACGGAAGAATTTAAACACAATATCAATCGTCATCTTCTGTCTACTTGAAATCTGTTCTTTTATTGTACTCTGTCTTTAATAGTATTTTTCTGATTCCTTCATTCTCAATAAACCCTTTCATTTTAGTATCTTTATAGCCTTAATTTAGTTCAAATGATTTAAAGAAATATCGCCAGTAATCTGACGATCCAAATAGTGTTTTCTTTTTATTTTTATTTGCATCTGTGCCAGTGTGCTGAAACAGTTCTCTTTTATCTGTGAAAGTGAATTTTTGATACGCAAGATTATGTTTACGTTGAGAGCGTACATGTGAATGTGTCGTGGATCTAAGAAGGTTGCGTGAATGTTTTCAATGTTTTGCTGAAAATGAAACATGCTACATCCACAAACATAAATTTAAATAAAATTCAAATGATAACGATATTTAATTACGACAAAAAAGGATAGCTTTCTTTCAACACATATCGTTTTTATATGTAGAATATTACAATTTTGTTTTGTAAAGATGCGTGCGAAAGCTTTATCAGAGTATTTCAAATAGAACATTTCTTGTTGCTTGTTTGGAAATGCTTCGTATGTTTCTAATGTAGCTTGGAAAATTTCGTACGTACGTGCATGTGTGAATATGTTTTCTTACGCGTCTGGCCGCACATGGTCAAGACGCGAATCCTTTAAGGTTACATTTTCGTTGGCGAGCGAAATCAATAGTTAATGTAACCACGTGACAGGCTCCTGGAAAAAAGAGCCAGAAAACTTGACATGGTCACGCGCTGGAAAAAGACGTACGTGGGTGGATTGCAACGCCCACTTGTGTATTTATTGAACCATTAAAAGTTGATATTTTCTTGAAAATATATATGAAGCTGGGTAAGCTCTTTGATCCACTTTTTGCACAGATTTGTACAAAATTCAACATTGATAAGAAAGTTGTATCGTGATGCTGACATACAGGAGCATAGATATTACGTAACAGTTCATTATTCTTAATATTATGTTGTTACATATATTCGTTCGTTTATTCTGGTGTTGAATGATCTCAAAGAATAATCATTCCTCGCCTTTTGTATTAGGTTTTTAAATAAATTCATTGCTTTTATTTTATTCTATTACTGATTATTTATTGATATTTTTATGAATCATTCAACAATGTATTGTCCGTCATTGTTTACGACCTGCTGCCAGCGATCTACTAACTATTCAATGCCTCGACGGCAGATAACACTGGGTTTTGTCACGAAAAAATCATCGTGCCACGTTTTAACCTCCGTGTTTGTTGAATGAAACACTCCTTAGAAATAAACCAAAAAAGGGAGTAGTCTAAATTGGCTAAATCAGGAGAATATCAAAACACTTTAGTAACATGTTTGTTCATCTTAGCAACGTAGCAGCGGCCATTTTGTATAATTGTCCGCGAGCTCTTTTCAATTGTATCACCTCTTTGAACATGTTCACTCGTTCAACATAGAGCTTAGCATTGTGCCTTTGGCTGGTCTGAAGCGTATCACAACATTCTGTCGGCAATTAAGTCATTTCCGTACACAGTTCACATTTCTCGAGCAGCTTTGTGACTGTTTAAAAGCAAAGAGATGCTGAACATCTTCCCTCTTGTCTACTCCATTTAAAAAGGGTTTCTAATATGAAATAAATTTTCAGTGACGTTAGACAAGAGTTTCATAGGATGACCAGAATTACTAAGAAGTAAAAAAAAAATGCTTCGAAAGATTATTCTTTGAGATCATTCAACACCAGAATAAACGAACGAATATATGTAACAATATAATATTAAGAGTAATGAACTGTTACATGATATCTATGCTCCTGTATGTCAGCTAATTCTAGACAATCCCCTCAAAAAGTTATAAGAGACTTGAAGCATCAGAAATATGGTTCTACAGAAGGATCCTGAAGATACCAGGAACCGAACATGTGTGCAACAACGAGGTTTTAGATAAAAGGGAATCAAAAAGTAATATACTTAACATAAGGAGGGAAATGAATTTCTTGTAGCACGTAATGAAGAAGGACAGTTTGGGAAAACTATTCAAAAAGGAAAATAGAGACAGGAAAATCTAATCAGTAGTTGTAAATTCGGCCGGCGATAATAGAAATTGTGTAGTTATTTGAAATACTTCTGACAATAAATTTGAAAGGGAATAAAATATGTAGAAGTGTTGTAGAGATTGGAATAATGTCGAAAGCGAGTAATTGCAACATTACGAAACATAAGACCTGTTCACAAAAGATTGGATAACTACGATGGCTTATCGATATTTCTAGAAAACAATCGGTTAAAATGTGACATAAATATTATTAATCAATTATCTAAATTATCACTGATTCAAGCCAGATCGTTATGTTTTTATATAATAATATAAGAGGGAAAAAGATCGTCTGCTAGTGATGGCAAACAGAATCCTTTTTCGAGGCCTCTCATTGGTCAAAAAATTAAGACCAAAACAATTCAAATTCCTAAATGTCTAGAGCTACTTCATTCACGAAAATATTAACTTCATTACTTTCGGAACAAATAATCCATATATTCGTACAAAAGGCAACGTGATGTATAGCGCAAATATTAATTTTTGGGTTAAAAACCTATTTTTTTTTTAATATTATAATGTGACCCCCGGCTTCTGAACAGGACGATTATGTCTAACGAAGTCAAATATTTCAGTACTGGGCATCATTCTGGGGATATATCAATATAAATTGACTTCATTCTTTCTTTCGTGAAAAAATTGCAGTTAAATATCTTATACGAATCTTTAGATACCGTAGTTTTGTTTTTCTTCGTTTTTTCCCCCTTAGGTTAAATAACAATTTTGTTAGAATATAAGCCTACCAGATAGGATATGGTCACTGAAAATAAAGGAATTTTAAACCCAGTAGAAAAATGCCTTTGCTAAGTAAGTTCATGATTCTTCCAAAAATTGCCTGTGTAGTGTGACCCCCCGCAAAACAACATAACAGATTGATATTAGGTGAACTAGAAATTCGGTGAACGGATGGCACTAGACAGCAGGGATGAAAGAAAAAGAGTTTGCAGACTGACCATATCCAGGAACTCCCTCTTCAGTGATGGCCATGTATTATATGGAATTTGGCCATTCCCATGTGATGTATGTGATACCATGAAACCATTTTTTAGAAAATATTGATGCAATTTCCTCCAGAAATCTAACGATATTAGTCAAATATTTATAAATATCTGACATTTGACAATTTGACTTTCCAAATTTCTGAACGTTTTCAATATCAAAAATAACATTGTAAATTTTAGTGGAACTACAGAAAAGTGCGATATACGTGACATCGCCTTTTTATGCGTTGTGTTCCTTCATTCCATTGGAGATCATGGCCCTCCAATTCTCCCTGTCCGTTGTAGCTCTTAATACGTTTTGTTTTGCTATTTCCCCACAAATCCTGTTCTACCATCCATTGACTCAAGCCCATCAAGTAAGTTACGCGCTATTATCTTGTCTCTTTTCACTTGAAACCGTCCTGTGAGTATCAGATTTTCCAAGTTCTCTTTCCTCATTACGTGCCATCAAAATTTCAAGTGACTCTTCCTAATGTTAAGTGTAAGTTTTCTTATTGTTTTAATTCACAATAAAACTCGTCGTTGCTCACATATTCGGTGCATGGTATCCTCAGAATCTTTCTGTAGAACTTCCTCTCTGCTGCTTCAAGTCTTTTCTTCTGAGGGGATTTTCTAGTATTCACTACCATATAGGATGGCAAATAGAAATTCTCACTGGCTGTATGTTAATTTCTAAATCCTATGAGCGACCATCCGATCCATGTCTGCATACTAAGTTATGGAGCAGAGCATACTCGATTATACTAAAGAAAGTTCATCCACCCTCTGACAGGTCATGTTTAAATATGTTGTATAGCCTCCTCGTGTGGAAGAGCTCTTGGACGACGACGTATATTCACTTACGTGTTGAATCCTCTCTCTGTCGACTTAACCCGGCCGCTGATCGCTAATCGGTTTTGGGTTCAGAGATGAAAGAACACGGGGAAAATTAACTTTATTAAAATTGACGTATACATCTCTAACTATTTGTGTATTTAGGCAGCAATCCTTCTTTCATGCTCATTTCATTGAATACGACAAACGAGATGCATTTATTTAATTTTTTATACAATTTCTCATGCGATCTAATATTTCTTTTTCTTTTCGTATGATAAATTATATAAAAACTGTCCGAATGTTCTTTTTATCTGAGCGCTTTAGGCATTTTCAAGCACTAATTTTTTTAACTGTTAAATAAGAAATAGTGTATTGTATATATGTTTTATAAAAAGTTTTATTTTTCAAAACACGGTCAAGATATTATGTCCATGTTCAAAGTTAATATTATTAAGTGTTTTTTTATTATTAATAAGGCTTCCATTTTTTTAGCCTTTTTTGCATGTTAGAAATGGTCAGAAAGGCGTAGAATGAGTCTGCATGTCAATTAACTATCTCTAACTATGCAGTGGGTATGCTTTTCCTTCACTGGAAGGAGGGGAGTTTCCAGACACGAACGAAACAAGTCTGAATTGTTTGAGGGTTTAGAAACAACTCACTGAAAACCTTTTTTTTTTCTATCTATCGTTCTCACGCTGGCTCATCCAATCAAAATCGACTTTCTTTGTCTTGTTTTGTATCTAATCACAAAGTTCGAGCTCAGGAAGTCGGAGCAGCGATACACTTCTATAAAATAAAATAATATTCTGCTAAACGACTAAATGTAACAAAATCTGATGTGCATCCATTCGACCGTCTCTAAAGAAACACCTAGTAGAAGAAGCCTTTTAGTCTCAGTATCTGGTTATTCGACATCAATTACAATATAACTCGTAGAATAACCTGCAATAAAAGAATAGCAATATAAATAAATAATAATGACCTAAAGATTAAAAAATGTCCTCAAGTTTCTGGCTGGGAAAAAAAACATGCCATTGATAACGTATAACTCTTTATACTACGAACCGATTTTAAGAGAACTAGATACGGAGCAATGGATTTATGGATAGCGGCTTGACTTGAGGTTTCGGAGAGCCGAGTTCGAATTCCAGTCGAATTCATTGCATTCACTTATGTGCTAATAACATTGGGAATCCTCTCTGAATCCTCTTCTTCTCCTCCAGTTATGGGTAAATAGCAGGGCGGACCAAGTTCTATAGCCTTGAGTGGCAACTGGTCTAAGAGAAGGGCAACTCTTAATTCCAAATCTGATCCTCAAGATTGGGGGTTGTGCAGTAGGCTAACAACCTACCCACTTAAAAACTAGAGGAGACAGGTTCAAGCTCTTCCGTAGTGTGCAAATTTTTATTTAATAAGATATCTCGAATATTCAGGCTGGTAGACAAAATAAATAAATAAATAAATAAATAAAGTGTCTACTCAAATATGCTCATCCACTCATAATGTTTAAAGTCATAAAAAACAGTTGCATTAATATACATTTTTTCTAAGTTTTTTCTTCTTTGACTTGTGGGAATGTATCGTTATTCAAGGTGACCTTAGTACTGAAACAAAGTTAACCTCTATTTGAACATGACTTGTATATTGCTATTTAATAAGCTTAGAGGAGGTATGGTGGAGTAATAGATAGCGGTTCGGATTGAGGAATCGGAGAGTCGAGTT
>OZ010603.1:34171117-34191117 GCA_963932145.1 Acanthosepion lycidas
CAGGTCTTCTTTGAATGTTGTCGTAGAGCTGGTAAATGGAACAATATTACCCCTTGACGTTCAAGGTTAAAACTCAAAATTCTACGAATCTCAATAAATACAAATAAAATTTCTGGTGTGGATTCGCCCTGTCTGGGGTCGAAAAGTCTGTCACTGCAAGAAATTCTTCCAACAATGAAGAGACACTTGGTCACAAAATCCGGACTATTCCCAAAATCAAGTACCAAATCAACTAATAAAAAGAAAGCGTACGAAATGGTCACGCGAAGAATATCAACAAGTCATGGCATCCTTTTGCACTGCATTCTAAAATCTTCAAAGGAACATCACATACGAGATAATAGCAAATATGGAGAACTGCGGTAGGCAGTGGAATAAGACAACGTCTCAACCCAAACAGTCTTATCAATATCCACAAGAACATCGTACGAAACAGAAGACTCTCAAATGCATAAATAGATAAAATTAAATATAAGCCAGAAGACATTAATCCATCACTCCAAAAAAAAAAAAAAACGAGAGTAGAAATAAATAATATGACAGAGGATGAGGTAAAAACTGAAATAAATGAGATACGAAATAATAATCTCCTCCTCGCCCAAATAACGAAGAATCTACCTTTGACATAATCTGCAGTTATCCAGACTATGTCATGAAGATGAGTCCAACTAAATTAAGAAGCATAGCAATACACCGACTGCAGCTGCAAAATGTTTACAAAAGAAAGCAAAGGCAAATGCAACCGTCTAGATACAGTTATCCAGACTATGTCATGAAGATGAGTCCAACTAAATTAAGGCAGAATTCCTTGAAAACAACATAGATGAAATTATCCAAGAGAAAAACCATATCATCGAAGAACTCAGCAGATTAAATCTCTCACAAATGACAGAGACCAACTCCCCAAAATTTATAAGACAAAGTCCAATAAACATATTCACATATACAACGCATCACTGGAAACACTGTTAACTGACAAGCCACTGGGATACATCACAGAATTTAATAATGTCATATAAGCAACAGCTCTAGAGGCTACTGGAAAGCTGGGGAAACAGACAATGAAATGAGAAAACAGCAGACAAAGATAGACAGCTTGGAGGAAAAACTGATGCGAGAAATAAACTAAATCAGATGGTAGATTTCGATACTATTAAGTTTGTGCAAAAATAATGACGTTTTCTCACATATGTTACTATGTGAGAAAACGACATTATTTTTGCACAAACCTAATAAATGAGATCACAAGAAAAGCAAATGTCTCAACATGCAAAAGCAGGAAGATCAAGCGCAAATATAAAATTAAATCACTAAATAAAATTTCCTCAATCAAAGAAATACGAAAACAGAAACTGCAGTCAAAGGCACAAGAGCAAGACGATTCGTAAAACGTTATAGGTTCTAACCGAACAGACATTGTCATTAGAGACCGCAAACCAAAAAAAAAATGACTCCTTATTTATATGACAGTCCCTGCAGACTACGATGTATCTTTGAAGATCTTCAAAAAGCCATCAAAATACATGGACCTTGAAATCGAAATCTCAAAAATGTGGCACATGGGAACATCAACAATCGCTGTTGCTGTTGGAGCCCTCGGATTCTATAAAAAAGATCCCAGTAGACTCATTGAAGGGATTCCTGTATGTCCATATCTTAAACAAATACAAACAATTGTTCTCACAATTACGGCCCACACCTTACGAAGAGCTTTATCTATGTAAAAAATGTATGTGTGTTTTGTTTTGTTTTTGTTTTTATTTCAAAATTGCTCAGTGGAAAATGTCATGATGCCATCACTGATCTTATGTCTCTGGGTGAGAACGGGAAGGAAATGTGTAAAACTAGAAATCAAAGGAAATAATAATAATAATAATAATAATAATAATAATAATAATAATAATAATATGATAGTAGATGAGAAACCTCAAATGTCTCAAAAAGCAAGTGCAAGTAGGTCAAGCTGAAATATAAAATTAAATCACTAGATGAAATTCTATCAATCAAGGAAATGCGGAAAGCAAAACTGCAGTTACAGACACAGAAAACAAAACGATACGATAAACATTGTAAGTCCTAACGTCAAAATAAAATATTCCAAACGGACCATAAAAATTTTAAGGGTAAATTAGAAAAGCAGTTCTATATCTAAAAAAACCAACATATGTTGAAAAAGTGCAGCAATTTCATGAGAATATTTGAAGCCGCCCAAAATAATATAACCTCAATGCAGAATTGATCCAACTTAAAGAACAAATGCTGGATACACCTCTACAATAATGGTAAAATATAATCTCAAATAATTTTAGGCAATCTCTAACGAAATCCCAGATATGGAAATCCACAGGAAAAGACATCAATCCATAAATCCATTTCACAAACTTTATGTATGCTTATTAATCTCAATGAAGTCCTAGAATTGATCACAGAAAGTATCACATATCTCATGTCAAAAACGAGTGAAAAAGATGATCCTAAAAATAATATATCTGCCCATCAGGTAAAAATTTATGACGTTTGTCCTGACGAAATGTACTTACTCTTTTCTCGATGCAGTCTTCCACTTCAAATTGCAGGAGACGATGTAGAAATCATAGATAGATTACCGTAAAGCCTTAGATAGTGCGCCGAAGACTGGATACTAATATCTGTCAAAGAACATGAAAGTATTAAGAAACTTTATTTGGTAATAAAGGATAACCAACAAGTTCAAAATAGCTTTCCAAATGGGTGAAGAAATGCAAGTAAAGCATAATAATACACCGACTGCAGCGGAAAAATATTTACAAAAGAAAGCAAAGGCAAAGGCAACCGTCCAGATACAGAAAAGATGGCAAGATAAACTGTTTCAGGGTCAATACCGTGCATGTAACATGAAAGATTATGTAGATCGACACCGTACCCATCAGTGGATACACAGTGCAGGGTTGAAAGCTGAAACCGAATGACTTATTCCAAAGCACACACCGTGAAAAATTGTGTCAGCGCCAAATGCAGATTCTGTGATGAATATCCAGAAACAATTTACCATCTTTTGTCAACTTGCGTAGTATTGGCACCCACTGAATATAAAACCCGGCATGACAGAGTGGGCCAATCACTGGAAAATCTGCAACTTTTACGGAGAGAAATCTGCAAGAAATTGATACGATCGCCACCCAGATCCGGTTATGTAGATAGTGCCTGAAACAATTTTATCGGACTTTACAATACACACAGACAGAACAATTAAAGCTGATCGCCCGGACATCGAGATTACAGACTGCAAAGAATAAATGTGCCTTCTTATTGATACGCCAGTCCCCGCAGAATGCAATGTATCTTTGAAAATCTTCAAAACTATCAAAATATAAGGATCTTGAAATCGAAATCTCAAAAATGCAGCACATGAAGACATCCACAATTCCAGTTGAAGTTGCAGCCCTAAGATTGATTGGAAAAGATTAAAATAGAATAATTGAAAAAAATTGAAGAAATACAAAAAAAATGTTCTCACATGTTCGGCGCACACTTTTATCTATGTAAAATATGTGTGATTTTTTTTTTTCAAAATTGCTCAGTGGGAAATGCCATGATGTCAATTCTGACCTTACGTCTCTGTTTCAGACCCGGAAAGAAATGAGTATACATCAGAAACCAAAGGAAATAATAATAATAATAATAATAATAATAATAATAATAATAATAATAATAATAATAATCAGAAGAAGAAGAAGAAGAAGATGAAGGGGAAGAAGACGAAAATTGACAAGTCGTAGTTGGTTAAACTAAAATTAAAATATGCTAATAATAATAATAATTCTACTATTTATATGCCTCATCGGTCTTTTGAAGAGAAGTTGAGGTTTATCCCTTTTACACTGTTTAGGGTCGGGTTTTGGGATCCTTCTAAAGTATTCTCTTTCTCTGTCAGTAGTTCTTTGCCTCTTAGAGACATTATCGTATTGTTTGGGATTAATTAATTATAAGTTGCTACTAATAATAATAACATCAGAAAACAGAAATAATCATTTGGTCTTCGTTAGACAATAACAAAGCATTCGGAATAATAATAACAATAATAATAATAATAATAATAGGTTGGTGCAAAAATAATGACGTAATAATGTCGTTTTTTGATGTTAAAAATACGTCAAAAACGACATTATTACGTCATTATTTTTGCACCAACCCAATAAGAAGAAGAAAAGAAAAAGGATGAAGAGAGTGATTGAGATGAAGACGTAAAGAAAGAATCAGAAATAAAACACGTGAAATTAGGAGACAAATAATAATAATAATAATAATAAGAAGAAGAAGAAGAAGAAGAAGAAGAAGAAGAAGAAGAGGAGAAGAAGAAGAGGAGAGGAGGAGGAATAACAACCTAATAATAATAATAATAATAAGAAGAAGAAGAAGAAGAAGAAGAGGAGAGGAGGAGGAATAACAACCTAATAATAATAATAAGAAGAAGAAGAAGAAGAAGAAGAAGAAGAAGAAGAGGAGAAGAAGAAGAGGAGAGGAGGAGGAATAACAACCTAATAATAATAATAATAATAATAATAATAATAATAATAATAATAATAATAATAATAATAAGAAGAAGAAGAAGAAGAAGAAGAAGAAAGATGAGACGGAAATGCTTAAAACAAAGCTGACATATTTGGAATAATAATAATATTAATAACACAAAATGTCGTTATTGATTAAACAGAAGACAAAATATTAGGAATAATAATGAAATTAATAGAAGGAGGAGGAGGAGAAGAAGAAGAAGAAGAAGAAGAAGAAGAAGAAGAAGAAGAAGAAGAAGAAGACTATATATAGGTAAGTCGTAAAATAAACCGTGGTTAAAATAAAGACTAAATATATAAAATATGGTTGGTATTGATTAAACAGAAGACGAAATAATAATAATAATAATAATAGAAGAAGAAGAAGAGGTGAAGGAGGAGACGTTAAGATGAAAACAGGCAGAATACACTTGTGAGAAAAAACAAAAAAAAATCTTCATATTGTGTAAAATTTATTTGAAAACACTTTTAATACACAAACCGAGCCGACCTTCGTTTTTGCCATATAAATTGTCCAAGCAATAAATTTTCAGGTTTTAAATTTGATTTCACTTGATTAATTTCCCGCCTCTCCTATTCTATGAAATTCTTTTGGGAATATATTTATTTTCCATTCTCTTGCAGGTGGAGTATGTGGGGGTGGGGTATCGTTGGTCCTCTTTTATGGTTATTTTTTTTATCGGCCTTTTCTCGTGCCACGGTTTTCGATAAAATTGAAAGATTTTTGTTTTCACAAAACAAAACTGATTTTCTTTTGCTACTCCATGTTTCGCCTGCATACCATTCCTGATACAATTTAACCCGACTGCAAGTCGCGCTGATGGTCTTCCGAGATTTTCCTGATCCAATATGTGCACAAACAAATATTACGCGTCTTTTGTGGATTTTGATAGCTATATGTTTTCATCTACGTGATGCGCCCCTACATAGTAAGGGCTTCATGGCTCTTCAGAATTTCATATTCTTTATGAACTATAGCAGTTTTTTTTTCACGTTTTGCTTTCCCCTGTTCCGCAATCCATTCATAAAATTACATCCTTTAATTGTTATACTGATTTCCTCTATCTCTCATGCTGTCAACACGCCATGTGAGGGTCAAGGTTTACAAGCCCTCATTCCTCATAATATCACCAAGTTATTTCAGCTGCCTCTTTCTAAGAGTTCTTTTTATTGCCATTTTTTTCACGTTTTGCTTTCCCCTGTTCCGCAATCCATTTATAAAATTACATCCTTTAATTGTTATACTGATTTCCTCTATCTCTCATGCTGTCAACACGCCATGTGAGGGTCAAGGTTTACAAGCCCTCATTCCTCATAATATCACCAAGTTATTTCAGCTGCCTCTTTCTAAGAGTTCTTTTTATTGCCATTTTCGTCTGGGTATGACGATAAACTAAATCCGCATGATAAACTACGTCCAACAGCAAGGCCTCTGATCAGGTTTTGAGGAGTGTGGAACCATCTCTTAGTTTCTGGTGTTTTCAAGTCCACCCTGACCCGGGGTGGTAGCACCTGTTAGGGTCCCAGCTATGGACAAGTAGTTAACCCCGAAACTAGGGTAAAAAGCATTACAAATGTGTAAAAATAGGTTTTAATACCAGAAAAACTTTACCAACAATATATTTTTGAAAAAAAAAGAAAAAAAAACTATTACCAGCAATATATTTTTGAAAGAAAATATTACCACCAATACGTTTTTGAAAAAAAACTTATTACGAACTATACATGTTTCAAAATAATATTACAAGCTATACATTTTTGAGGAAAAAAAAAATATTACCAGAAATAGATTTTTGACAAAACAAAATATTACCAGGAAAAAAAAAAGTTGTCAGCATTAAATAACTCACTGAGGTTGATATGCCATAAAACAAAAAAAAACAAACCATTATTGCCATTTTCTTTTCACGCTCTGTTCATGGGATTCTCAATAACCTTTTTAAAACCACTTCTGTTGCTTCCAGTTTTCTGCTCATAAGCGGGGAAATTTTGTAGCCTTCACTGCCATATTGTTGCATACTCCCCTTCTTGTGGGGATCCCACCCAACTGGAAATCAGTTTCCATAATCGAATATAACACGTCTGCATTCTTCGACGTGTCAAGACTTACTAATTGAAATCAATATTTCTCTAATATTCCTACGCTTGGCTCAGCCAATCAAAAGAACTTCCTTTGTTTTCCTGTATCTGACCTCAAAGATCAAAATGTGGAAGTCAGAGGAATTACAGTTCTTTGTAAAATAATACTTTGCTGGACCATTATTTAACAATATAAAGTGAGGAGTAACAGTTAACAATTCAGCGCATTGGTTTCTAACGAATTTATTTCTGTTTCGCTAAACGTTGCCTAAATTTTGGAATGCATTTTTCAACAGTCGGATGCCTGTTCTAATTTCGGTGTTGCATTTCCCATCCTCTGTCGAAACACTCCTCAGATATTTAAACATCAGTGGTTGAGTATTTGCTATGAAAGAAAGGTTTGTTGTGTCACGTTAGGAAATATGTATTGGTTTTAAAATAATCACGAATTTCACGA
Source organism: Acanthosepion lycidas (assembly GCA_963932145.1). Classification (NCBI taxonomy): domain Eukaryota; kingdom Metazoa; phylum Mollusca; class Cephalopoda; order Sepiida; family Sepiidae; genus Acanthosepion; species Acanthosepion lycidas. The sequence continues at coordinate 34,178,207 of OZ010603.1, forward strand.
AAATTAAGTTGAATTTTCGTATTGTAAATGGCCTCCTAGATGTGCACAGTGGACACAACGTACAGCACTGAATGTGGTTTTGTTGTAATTCATCATTACCATTCACATTATCATCATCATTAGCGTCCCCCTCCTCATCATTATCATCCTGACTAAGTGTGATCGGAGTGGTGCCGTGGAGGGACCACCTGAAGAAATCCCTCTATATATCTATTTTTCAAGCCGGAGATATATTTATTCATGTGTAGCGGTCATGAGCAAGTAGAGCTGGCAGATCCCAACAATCTCAGCAAACCAAAGCCGATATCACCCAACCTGACGGCTTGGAAACGTGTACGATAATTTCAGGGAATGGAAGCCTCTACCCTGAAAATAACTTTTAAGAGAGCTCAGACTTCATTCGGATTGTTAATATGCATCGATAGAGTAAGTGCAAGGGTTTTATGGATTGGTGACAGGTGATAGAGCTAGAAATTAGGCACCTTGATGGTGGAGTAATGGATAGTGACTCGGATTGAGGAATGGGAGAGCCGAGTTGCAATTCCAGTCGAATTCATTACATTCACATAGATGCTAATGCAGGACAGACCCGGTTCTATATCGTCGGATGGCAACTGATCTACCGCAGAAAGAAATAGCGAGTTACCACGGGGAAAATAATTGCTTCGTGTATTGAAAGATACATGATCACCTAAGCGTTTATCACGCATGGCACATAACTGATTGAGTAACTTTCCAGTCGAATCCATTACATTTACTGGTGCTAATACCCTTGGGAAAGGTCTGATTCCTCTTCTTCTCCCCCCAACTATGGAAAAATAGCAGCATAGACCGGGTTCTACAACGTTGGATGGCAACTGGTCTACCGCCGAAAGAAATGGCAACCTACTGCGGGGAAAAATCTGCCTGATGTATTGAAAGATACATGATCGCCTAAGCGTATATCGCCCATGGCACATAACTGATTGACTGACTATGCAGTCGAATCCATTACATTTACTTACGTTATATTACCCTTGGGAAAGGTATGAATCCTCTTCTTCTCCACCCCCTCTCTCAGCCATGGACAAATAGCAGGACAGACCGGGTTCCACAACGTTGGATGGCAACTGGTCTATCGCCGAAAGAAATGGCAACCTACTGCGGGGAAAAATATGCCTCATGTATTGAAAGATACATGATCGCCTAAGCGTGTATCGCCCATGGCACACAACTGATTGACTGACTTTCCAGTCGAATCCATTACATTTACTTACGTGTTAATACGCTTGGAAACGGTATGTATCCATTTCTTCTCCCACACACCTGCAACCATAAATTCTATTTTAATATTTTCTTTAATCGCAACTGTCAGCTACGGATACCCCTTACATTATTTTTGTTATTTCCCTGCTACCTACAAATTCTCAAAAAAAAAAAAAAAAGATAGATAGATGCGCAATTTCCTGTCTTCCTACGCCTGTCCTTTTATTGTACTTTCACCTCTCTAACATCTTCTCATTCTCTTTCACTCACAGTAACCCTTGCGTCTTAGTGGCATTGTCGCCATCCTTGGGGTGAAATGCGTAAAAAATTGAAATCAATTCTGATTTGAAATGACTAATAATAGAGATTACTCAATAGTCTTATTCCCTTCTGTTTTCGGATAGCTTTGTATCTACTTGTAAGATGTGATTTAAAATGTACTTACTTAGCAGAGACGATTTATAATGTCTTGAATTTACATAATTTGACATATAACTTTGTACTGGCGTTCCCCGAATAGATTATAAATTTTCCCTTTTAAGATGTCCACTGCGTAGCCCTGTTCCTGAATTATCAGCTGCAACAGCTTCGCTAATTTTATCGGTGGAGTATTTTATTTTAGGTTTTGTTTTCTTTGTTATACGTCAACATTAAAATATTGGCAAGTGCAATGGACTCCATCATGCATTCATTTCAGGTTGATTCCGATCTCCATTTCAACATCCCCGTGGATGGAAATCTCCAGAGCATTGCGACCAAAAGCAGCGCTAATTGCAAAAAGGAAACTGTCCATTAACATGAAGAATTTAAAGACATCGGTGTCAATCTACCGTGTCTCTAGCCTTCTGCAATATCTGTTCATCCGAAAATCTTATCGACGACACCTTTAATGTAACTGTCTCTGGGACAATCATTAGTAAGGGATGAAAGGCAGAAGATTGGGGTGGTGTCGAATGGTTTTCCGGCAACGGAGAGCCAATCAACTAAGCGGAAGGTCACCCCACTTTCCCACAGGACGGAATTTTGGCGTCTGTTCGAGCATTTGTTTGATCATGGCCTGGGTCATCAAGGCTATCCCCACGCACGCAATTATGTTACCGATTTTCTTCATACCAATGTCCTCTGTCTCATTCTACGCCTGATGACTTCGGAGTAGCGTCTCATTATCAACCAGTATGAGGGATTATCTTGTTCATATGTGTGTTAATTCCTTAGTGCTTCAGTACGTTATCTCTGTGCGTGGATAGTTCAAGTCTAAAATATTTTATATCCATGCCGTCGATAATCTTAATAGTATAAGCTTTTACTCTAGAAGGAAACATTTACCGTTCATTGACTGAGCCTTCAGTACGGCTAGGATTTATAAAATACCTCTCTTAATGAACTTTTATAGGAAAACAGTTTTTTTTTTCAACGGCAATAGTTGCTATCGTTCTTTTTAGCAATGATTGGAGGTTTTCTTCCTAACGTTTTATTTGAAGTGGTACCGAATCAAAACATCTTGGTTCTGTAATATTCTCTTCTAAGAATGCTATATATGCTATCCATTTTAGTTTTTGCTGCTGTTGATAATCATAATGTTAGGTGGTTTCTATTATTTGGTACGGTTCTTTGCAATTCTGTAGCGTCAGTCCAAAAAAGAAAAGCCTGGGGTTCTTTGCCAAGACCTTCAGGCTTTACTCCATCAAAGCATTTTTCATCATCGATCGTAGGAAGCAGTTGTATACAGCTGGCAGTTTAGATATATCTGAACGGGTTTCGTATCATGCATGACATCCATATTAAAAGTTTAGCTGTAGCTTAGTATGAAATAGTCTCTTAATATTAAAGTGTTTCGTATATCATACATCTCCTTGTTTGTTGGTATAATAACCTTTCTTATAAATTATGTATATAAGCATGACAACTAATAAGTTGATCCCACAACCTAGTAAGTAATCGGGGAACAATTTGCATTCCTTTCTTTTGTGTGTGTGTGTTTGTGTTTTCTTTCTTTTTTTTCAGGGTAATGTTGAGTACATACCAATGTCCGATTTTATAAACACAGCAGATTGCATTATGTTACAAGACTTAGTATCTTGTCTAATGTATTTGGAACTAGCAAGCAATGTTCGCTCACTATCATTTCGCAAAGTAAGATATATTCACCACTTTGAAAAAAAATGTTAAATGAACATTTCATTTATAAATTGGCTTGTTATAGTTAAGAAAGTTTTACAAATAGATGCCAACTTGTTGAAGGCCAAATAAAATTCAAATTCTTACAAAGTAGATTTGGGTCGTTTTAACGACAGAATTTGTGGGGGAATTGTGCCCCAATATCACATGTATTCATATAGAAGAAGGCAGTGACTTTATTCGGATTAGTTAACTACTTATCAAACCATACTTAGGTAAATTTATATCAAATATATTAGGTTGGTGCAAAATAATGTCGTTTTCTCACATATATTACTATTTGAGAAAACGCCATTATTTTTGCACCGACCTAATGAAACACAACGCTTATAGAGATGTAAATTTAAACTCGACTTTTCTTTCGATTAAAAAGGGGAGGTTCTCATGGGTTTACAAAACATTCAGACACACATTGCAGGACAGTGAACATGTTTGGCAGAGTTCTGGTTTGAAGAAGAGTCTAAAAGATACAAACAGGTCCGGTTTACATTTGATTCAAAAGGTAAACACAGAGTATAGTTTGCAGTACAGGTAACATGTTTGGCAGTGTTCTTAACTTTTTCGTATCATGGACCCGTGTATTTACGTATAGTCTGGTGAATTAAATAATCATCAGCATATGAGAAGATAATCAAGGTTTGACTAATCGTGGAAAATGTCAATTATTGCTGGCTCTTATGAAGGTGCTATAGATGGCGTTCGTTCAGAAAAAAAACGATGTCACACGATGGACTCAATAGCAAGTCAAGAAAAACCTAGCGGTGGATGGGTACTCTCTGTATTTAAGCAGTTTCAAGATGCATTTTCTTTTATTTTTGTCATTAAGAAACTACGCATTGAACCCTAAGTTCAGCAGTCCTGGTCTAAAAGCTAGAAACAGGCTCTGTGCTTATTTGACTCCAACGAATTAACGACAGTCCGATCTGCACAAAGAAAAAAAAGCAGGCATAGATATGGTTTACATTAATATATGTTAAACAGTTTTTAAGGAATGCATGGATTCGGCTAAAAAAATGGTGAAAAAATAGTAAAAAAATAGACATGGCCCAGTGGATAAAAATGTTGGGTGATTGATTCAAAAATGACTTGCCTCAAAGAGTTCCAAGTTCAATACCTGGCCACATCAGTGTCGAGTTATCAAGGGGTATTAACTGAAACTAAGATATCCAACAACATGGCAGGTAGAATTAGAACACTCTGCCCCCGAGGACTAAAGGTATCCGGTTCGAAATTCCAAGAAATATCACCTGGAGAAGGCCGGAACCTACAACGGCCGAAACGTTGTTAATATAACAATATGATAAGAACAACAATCCGAACAATATAAATAGTGTAAATAAACATTAGTCTGTTTTAAACTACAGTACAATCACTCATATCCTGAGTGCCTTATTTCCGGGGTGTCTCTTATCCGGAATCCCGCATATCCGGAATCCAGCATATCCGGAATCTTGCATATCCGGAATCCTGCATATCCGGAATCCCGCATATCCGGACATAATTTTGATGTGTATATTTGAACAAATTGGGTGATGTGTAATTGATTTGAAATTTCTGTTTTTCCGGAAATTTAATTTATACTTATTTCAACATAATGGCTTGTATTGGTGCAAAAGATGATGGGAATAAGAGGAAAGGATGACAACGAGACACATCTGTAACACGATAACGACGAGTTGCATGATTGTGATGAAATCTGAATTGAAATTGAAAAAGCTAATGAAAAGGTTGTCAGTTTTATGGAGCGAAAGCCAGCATTCAGCGATAACGATTGCAATAAAGCACGCAGCTTAAAAAATCCGTCTTAAAAGATTCAAGAACAAAAACAAAACGAAATGCGGAAAAACTTGAGAATAACATTAGAAGAGAAAAATCATGTAACAGCGATTAAAAAATCCTCGTTACATTATTTGTTTTGCATACGTGACATACTTAATTTAATGAATTTTCATTAACATTGCAAAATTTATTTCTTTTTCCTTATAATTAATTCCGTTATATTTCACGCACCATTAGCTTATTTTGTTTACTATAAAACATTGAAAATAAATGTTAAACCTGATTTCAGTTCTTTTATTTTAATCTAAATATAACCTCTCATATCCGGACTTTGTAACCAATTCCTCATATCCGGAAGGCCTTCTTAGTCCGGTTGTCAGGGATTCGACTGTGTAATCCAAAGCCTTTATATAGGTTCTGTTCGCATGATGGAAAGAATTGTGCTTAGTTTTGGTTTTAAAAAGAGTCAAAAAGTTAGGTAGAATCGCCTTTTGCACAAGATACAAATACATAGAAATAACTGCGGTTTGCACGAAATAAAAATGGTAAGGATATATCCGGCCTGCACAACAATATAATGTAGATAAAAGCCCGGTTTGCAGTGAGTCTAATTGTAATATCGTATGCAAATTAGATAGACAAGTGTAAATAGAGAACAACTGGTGAACATAAGGGGGCTATGCATAGGAAACAGGTTTGCTATTCAGGACAGAAAGAACTGTACTACGGCTACTACTACGCAGACAGATTTGCAAAACATAACACTAATAATAATAATAATAATAATAATAATAATAATAATAATAAAAAAGTCATTAAATATTCAATAAATAATGAGTAAAAACTAACAAACAACGCGATAGAAAGGAACACATTCGGATCTACAATTACTTCAACTATATAGCCTCTACAATTACTTCAACTATATAGCCTCTAGAATTTGTAATACATGCTGTTACAGCCTTGCCAATAACTGTTTAACTGATTTGGTGTCGCCTTGAGGTGGTAGGGCGGCTTCTGTGCTTCAACGAGCTCCAGAGCTATGTGGAAGGAGGCTTCGGCCATTAGTAAGTGCGACCAAGCTCAAGAGGTTAGGAGACAAAAGAAGGACTCACCCTGGTCCTCCAAGTTGGGTGTCATGATGTAAGCTAAGAACCTACTCACTTAAAACCTAGCTAGTTGAGAAACTTCAACGATATCTTCAAACAACGACATGTCCGTGGAAGAGTTCCCCAAAGTGGAGCGTATGACGCGTGCTGGTGAAAATCCCCCGGGAAAGCAGCCGGAAAGACAAAGGTCGAACTTAAGATGATCGTTTGGAATCGCGCCCGTTGGAGAGGAGGTGTTCCGACCCTATGTTCCCCAAGGAATGAAGCGGCATAATGAATAAAGGAATAACCTTTAGGATAATACAATACACTTCAATACCCTTAATATAAGATTGACCAGCACATATATAGGACACATGGTTTGAAGACTGCGTTCAAGCATGCAACAGACTGTCGCTGAGTGTCCACTTTCAAAAAGGGTGTTCAAGAATTTACTATTTCGATGAAATCGTTCAATCTTTTGAAAAGCCCAACATTTATATTTGTTCATCATGTTTACTTTTTTTTAGATGTGTATCAATTTATAGTTTTCTTTATAACTATCTGTTGTAATGGACTGTCCCACTCTCCCTATCGCCCATGTGAACTGACTATATCAGTACATATATATAGTAATCACAGGATATAACTGGAGCACTTGTCTCGGGAATTAGTTGGAGATTCTTTTCCAGCTGTCCTGGTCGAACTCTTTGTCTTCAGGCAGAGAACACAGACGTGGCTATGCCGAAGGACAGAGTCTCTCTGGGGTGGTAGACAACTACCCGACCCCGTGTATACGGAGTCTACGGGGAATTTTTGCCCACGCCTACGGGCTCGATTTTGCTCCGCATTAAAAACGACCTTGTGCCACGTGGTGCCTCGCGTGGACGTAAGGTAAGAGTAATCTTGTTTCGGTAATTACTAGCCTGCTAACCGACTTCCTGTCTTTTAGTAGTGTATTCTCTTTTACAGTAAACTTCTCTTTCTTTCATCTACGTCCGTGTTGCTGTTCCTTTAACTCAAGTACTACCGTTTTTCTGTTTGTAACCTTCTTTATAGATAAAACGCGTCATAATATTTTTTTCTAATTTTATTTTCATTGCCTTTCACAGCCCTATCAATAAAGAATACGCTAGAATAGATTTTAGTTAACATCACTGGATTTCCTTGTATAGGGTTTCATAAAAACACAGGCTTACCGCGAAAATATCAAGATTTTAGCTGGGCTTAAGAAGGCATTTAGTTGGTAATGCTGAAGATGAAACCTCTGAAATGCTTCAAAATTTTTTTCACAACAGAGAACATTTTGCAAATTTTCAACTAATGTTTTGATTTAAGACGTATAAACTATTTAATTTGTATCATATGTCAACACGAAATGCTTTTAAAGATTTTCCCGATTTTATTGAAACATATAGTTAATTTTGGGAAACCTTGCATTTACATACGACCCATCCTTGATATTGAGGACTTTTACCCATAAAGATAGCATACCTTAAAATGGTCACTGTTAGGTTTACTCTTCAGTGTGATCTTAAGTCTAATTTTTTCTCTTTAGGTGTGAGGTAAACTTTCAATAATTACCTTTCCACAATAGGATAAATTGAATTGAATTAATTTGCAAATGAAGATACGAAAACAAATTCCTACTTCGCTATTTGAAACCACTTAGTAACATAAACGAATAACACCCCATCTTAATCTCCATACCAGGTTAATATGTTTTTGTCTTCTTTCATCGAATTATTTCCTTTTTACCCTTTCTTATTTTTCTTCTGCGTTAGACTTTCCTTCTAAATCATCATTGCAGACTAGTTTTTGTTTCTTCTTTCAGACAGTTCCTTCATCTTCATTCTTTCTTTCTTAATATATAATGCAGATTAGATTCATCTTCTTTTTCTGCAGCTGCTACTACTACTACTAATAGTACTGCTACTACTACTCTTCCCGTTGTTATTATTTACTCCCCCTTTCTTAATCCCTAATGCAGGGTAAATCTTTTTTTCTTCTTCTAATTCTTCTTCTGTTTCATTACATCTTCTCTTGAAAAATTTTTTCTCTTTGCCTTGTCTTTTTCGATCCAGTTTCTCTCTGCATCTTCATCGAAAGTTTCTTCTTCTTTTCTTCTTCTTCTTCTTCTTCTTCTTCTTCCTCTTCTTCTTCTTCTTCTTCTTTTCTTCCTCTTCTTCCTCTTCTTTTCTTCTTCTTCTTCTTTTTCTCTGTCATTGTTGTCGTTCCTGTTCACTTTGTTTTGTATTGTTTTTCTTCAGTGTCGTCATATTCGTCTTCATATTTTTCTCCTTCGTCTTCTTCATGGTCAAATTTTCTTAGTCTTTTCTCTGCATACTTATTCTTTCTATGATTCTTCATTTTTTTTTGCTTCTTCTTTTCTGCTTATGCCTTTAAATCTTCATATTATACTTTTTTCTTCTTCCTATTCTTTTCTTTTTTTCTCTTCTTTCTTTTATCTCTTCTTCTTCTCTCTCTTCTTCTTCTTCTTCTCATTCTTCTTTTTCATATTCTTCTCCTTTTCTTCTTCTTTGTCATCGTAGTCGTCGTCGCTTATTTTCTTTCGTATTCTTCTTCTTCATAGTCGCCATATTCGTCTTCATATTTTCTTCTTCTTCTTCTTCTTCTTCTTCTTCTTCTTCTTCTTCTTCTTCTTCCCCAACTCTATAACTGGTTAATCTTTTTTTTATTCTTTACATCTTAATCTCTATTGAAGTTTTCTTCTTCTTCGCTTTCTATCATCTTTCGTTACAACCCTATAATTTAGTAAACGCCATTCTTTCTTTCCTTCTTAATTCTTATTACTCTTGCTTCTTCGCATTACTTTGCCCCCTCCTACGCACACCTTAATTTATTTCTTTATATAACCTATCATCATTGTAATTCGTCCTTTCCTACATTTTTAGCTTTGTATCTAGTGTCTGTCAGTCTTCATATAGGCAGTAAATAATAGAAGTAATTTAAACAATCCTTGAACTACTAGAAAGAAGTAAAATTGAATAGGGTACACTTATAAAAAATGCTATTCATTTGGGTCGTCACCGGCTTCCATGACCAACAAGATAAAGAGATCGCTGTAAGACATGTTCCTTCGTATATCGAAGCAAGATTGAGTGTCCTCTAAATCGATTGCTTTGTTCAAAATCCCAGAAGTTGAATAATAAAAAATATAAGTTGATTTAAAAAAAAAAAAAAAAGTGTGATTGTTTTATATGAAATAAGCCTATTTTACCCCAAGGTCACGTCAGTCGAACGCTCCATTAAGGATTTAACAGGAAAAAATGCAGAATAGAATCGGAACTATGATACGAAAAAAAAAAGACAAGAAAGAAAAAAAAAAAAAAAGAATTATTTTTATGTGAAATTCTTCTTGCTGAAATGCCTAATCGTCAGTTAATCGATATTCAGATCGATTTCATCTTTGATTCGGGGTTCCTTTATGGAGGAAAATATCATTATCGTTTAATCAAGGGAGATTTGGGTAGAAATGATTGGAAATCAGTCGGAAATTCGATAGAAGGCGTAACTTAATAAAAATGAATACGTAAACCAGTTAAATTCAGGGTAGATTTCAAAGAATGTCTTTTCTGAAAATGTCGAGAATTTAAAAGAAAACCGAATCCTCGAATTGTTTGCGTAGTTATGTTTCCCATTTGATTCGCGTGGGTAGTTCTATTCCAACGTCTTTTCTTCTGCTTCAGACGCATATCGATTTTAACTCCATCCATTCACCTATGGGATTATTTCTTCTTCTTCTTCTTCTTCTTCTTCTTCTTCTTCCTCTTCTTCTTCTTCTTCTTCTATTAATTTCATTATTATTCCTAATATTTTGTCTTCTGTTTAATCAATAACGACATTTTGTGTTATTAATATTATTATTATTCCAAATATGTCAGCTTTGTTTTAAGCAATTCCGTCTCATCTTTCTTCTTCTTCTTCTTCTTCTTCTTCTTCTTCTCATTATTATTATTATTATTATTATTATTATTATTATTATTAGGTTGTTATTCCTCCTCCTCTCCTCTTCTTCTTCTCCTCCTCTTCTTCTTCTTCTTCCTCCTCCTCATCTCCTCTCTTCTTCTTCTCCTCTTCTTCTTCTTCTCCTCTTCTTCTTCTTCTTGTTTTTGTACTTCTTCTTTCTTACTTTTCTTTTTCTCTCTCTTCTTTTAATTTTTCTTCTTTGTCCTCTTCTTTCGCCGACACTTCTCTTTCTTTTTTTTCTTTCTCTACTCGTTCTTTATCTTCTACTTTCTTCTTTCTCCTCCTCTTCTTTTTCTTTTTCATGAAGTATTTTTATCTCTTTTCTTCTTCTGCTAATCAACATGTTTTATTTTTTTTTCATTTTTATTTCTTTGTTCATTCTGGATTTCCACATATCCTTCATATCTTACTTGCTTCTACATGATTTTATATTTCTTCTTCATCATCATCCTCCTCCTCTTCCTCCTCCTCCTCTTCCTCCTCCTCTCTTCTTCCTCCTCTTCTTTTTCTTCTTCTTTCTCCTCCTGCACCTAATCTGTTTTTCTTCTTCTTGCTATTCTTTTTCATTTGTTTTTTTCTTATTTTTATTTTGCTTCCTCTCCTTCTTCTTTTCTTTCTCCTTCCGCTTCTTCTTTTTTCTTTTTTCTTTTCCTCTACTTTTTCTTCTTCTGTTTTTATTCTTCTCATCGTTTTTTTCTTTTTCTTTTTCTGGCAGTCTGAGATGATTTCAGCATTGAAAAAATGATTTCAGTTGTTCTCAGGTCCACCCTGACCTCGGGCGGCAGTACCTGTTAGGGTCCCCAGCTACAGGTAAACACTTAACACCCCAAACTAGGGTCAAAACACTATGAAAGGTTAAAAATATATTACCAGCAATACAATTTTGAAAAAAAAATATTACCAGCAATGTATATTTTTTAGAAATGGTATTCTGTACTGCTTGGTGTTCACCCCGGTAGCTCCAGTACGACAATTTCAGAAAGTTTCGTTTCGAAATTCCAATCATCTGGAAAAGGCTGGAGATTATAACGGTCAAAAGGTCGAGAATATGACAAAAAAGATGAAGACACCATTCTAACAATGTAAATAGTGTAAATAATAAAAATACTTCACGATACTTCATATTGGAAATATAGACAGACATAGGAAAATATCTTTAAAATAATTGACCTATTAAAAGACGTCTCCTCAAAGAACTGACCAAACATACACACACACACATACACACACAGAGACAAACACACGCACACACATACACATATATATATGTGTGTGTGTATATATATATATATATGTGTATGTGTGTGTGTGTGTGTGTGTGTGTGTGTGTGTGTGTGTGTGTGTGTGTGTGTGAGGAAAAGGTTATAGTAGTTCCAACGAGAGAAAAGTGTGTATATTAAAAAGAAGAGAGAAACTGCAAACGTTTTGGCTTGTAATGTGGATTTTTTTTTTAAATGCTTTATTTTCCATAATGGAATTTAAATAAATATTATGCTTTATTTTCCATAATGGAAAATAATGCATAATATTTTTTAAAAAATCCACATTACGATCACAAATGTTTGCGGTTTCTCTCTTCTTTTTAATATATATATATATATATATATATATATATATATATATATATATATATATATATTATAAATTCATGAATCATTCATACAAAAAACAAATATAGAGGTTAATGATTTAAATGGCGAAAATAAAACGTCGTAAACTTTATGAGATACATCAGCCCCGAACCTGTATATGAATGATATGATCACCGTTTATAAATTCCAGTTGCATCAGGTCTTTTTAATTTTTTACAAGCTTTCGTCTGTTCCTACAGACATCATCAGGTATGGAAGTAGATTTTGTTCTTGTTTTTACTTCTCAGTAATAAGAGGAAAACGAAAATAGAGATGTAATCCGAAAAAATGCCATGTGAAATGTGTTATTGTTTTGGAACATGCGGTCGCAACGCTGAGATTGAATTTAAATTTTAAGGTTGTGCGTTTTTGTACAAATATAGCAATAAGAGAATTCTTTTTTACTGGTAGATTTTCCGTGAATATGGCATGAATTATATTGTTCAATAATTACCGTAATGTCACACTTGTTATCCGAGACAGTAATGTGACACTTAATATATATATATATATATATATATATATATATATATATATATATATATATATATATATATATATATGTATTCTGTGTATTTAGGCAGCATTTTTTTCATTCATACATGTTTCATTAAATAATATAGACAAGTGTTGTCTATTTATGTAAATTCTTTTCATAACGTCTGAAAAGCTTAATAACATTATCATTAAACGAAGAAAGAAAATCACAATATTGATCCATATTTTTTAATCCAATCTAAGCTTTTTTAATTCTCATCTTTGATAATGGCTTCTGTAAGCCGAAATAGAAGTTACACAGTAGATTTAGGAATAGGGATGTAACAGGGTAGTGGGTTATGCTTAATGTAGTAGTGATAATGTCTTGATATTTTTCAATGTTATTAAAGTAATTATTACGTTGCTAGAGTATTTGTAGTGCAGGAGTAATATTTTTCTCTTTTTATATGAAAAATAGAATGAATCAAAAAAAAATTTAAACAATAAATACTTGAGGTTTTTA
>OZ010603.1:34193617-34256117 GCA_963932145.1 Acanthosepion lycidas
TGACGAATTATTTTCCCGCCTTTCAATTCCTAACTCACAGATGAAACGCTGCAAATTTGCCGCTACTCTAACTTTATTTTCAGAAAAAAAATATATAGTTAATCTGCATTCCCCTGTACCACCGGTTCTCATCACGACGACTATAACCCAGCTGCCGTGGAAATTATAGCGAACCACCCTCTTTCACTTTGTATTCCATTGATGAGATGTAAGTTCCAGTCGAGAGGTTCCTTCCCTCGAATCGCTGCTTTGAGGGACCGATTCCTCAGAGAATGTTTCCCCACTCTCTACAGTCTTAACCTGATCAAGACTATATTCTATGTATGCCTCTCACGCTTTAGCCCTATAGTTCAAGTGGCTCTTGAGCCTTGTATCGAAAGAATCTCATAGTAAAAAAATGAGAGAAAATCCCCTTGCCGCTTATTTCCCCAAATATCTGATGACTCTGAAAAATAGCGACGCGTATTTAATTTAAAACTAACTTTTTTTTTCTATTGATTCTTCGTTTATTCACTGCCGCGTGTTATCTACAGGGTGGTCCGAATGTCTTGTCACCCATACACAAGATAATTTTCTATTTCACCGATGTGTCGGGCATGAAAGAGAATGTTTTACACGAACGATACCAGAATACTCATCAGCTGAAGGACGTTGTTCGGTGAGGCCCCTTACAGCAATCAACAAGGCACAACTTCGTAAATTATCACACAGGACATGGCGCCGCATTATATTGTGCCACGAAAATGATGCACATACAGATATTCTGGATGTGTGACAGCGTTAATGAATCAGTGAATAAACTGATCTGGTGCATGTGTTTTGCATTACTGTATTACTTGTTCTCCTATTGTCCCCATTGCTTTTTCGGTGTGACAAGACTTTCGGTCCATCCTTTATTTTTTCATTTCAATTCATTTGGAGAAATTATGGGCAAAAAGCATCACACATAGTCTTTTGCTCTTAATTATTAATTTATTTGCCATTGTTCTAACACATTGATATTTATATTTCATATTCTAAATATTCTATCTATCTATCTATCTATCTATCTATCTATCTTAGTCTGTTCATTATCTATCTATCTATCTATCTATCTATCTATCACATTTTCTTAAACATCCATCTGTCTATCACAATTTCTTCAACATCTATCTATCTATCTATCTATCTATCTATCTCTCTCTCTATCTATCTATCTATCTATCTATCTATCACATTTTCTTCAACATCTATCTATCTATCTATCACATTTTCTTCAACATCTATCTATCTATCACATTTTCTTCAACATCTATCTATCTATCTATCTATCTATCTATCTATCTATCACATTTTCTTCAACATCTATCTATCTATCTATCTATCACATTTTCTTCAACATCTATCTATCTATCTATCTATCACATTTTCTTCAACATCTATCAATCTATCTATCTATCTATCTATCTATCACATTTTCTTCAACATCTATCTATCTATCACATTTTCTTCAACATCTATCTATCTATCTATCTATCTATCTATCTATCTATCTATCTATCACATTTTCTTCAACATCTATCTATCTATCGCATTTTCTTCAACATCTATCTATCTATCTGTCTATCTATCACATTTTCTTCAACATCTATCTATCTATCTATCACATTTTCTTCGACATCTATCTATCTATCTATCTATCTATCTATTTATCTATCTATCTATCACATTATCTTCAACATCTATCTATCTATCTATCTATCTATCACATTTTCTTCAACATCTATCTATCTATCTTTCTATCTATCTATCTATCTATCACACTTTCTTCAATATCTGTCTATCTATCTATCAATTTAAAATCTTTCTTTTCCTTTTCCGACAAACGGACAAATCACGTTAAAACACAGATTCTTATACTGAAACAGAATTTAAGCAGCGTCGAATCTGGTCAGTATATAGATGTATGGCGGATAACAAGTGCCGTAGCTTGGATGCGCAGGTGGTGTAATGGATAATTCTTCGGAATTATTAATCGGTGAGTTGAGTTTAAATTCCCGTTAGGTTCGTTATATTCACTTACGCGCAAAATCCACCTTTTTCCCCAAGGTATGGATCAATTAGTAAGACATGTATCACCATTATTATCTCAAAAAAATTGCTTATAAGCTAAAAATATATTCTGGCTTTAAATAAATTGCAAAATATTGACAAGCCGTAAAAATAATTCAATCAAATTTTCCTTTCCACGGGATCGTTTCGATACAAGTGTATATTTCGAAGATTCTCAAATTATTTGTAAATAGCAGAAAATATATATTTTTTGGTATAGATACATAAGTAATGGTAGATTGACTACCACTGCTATATCGTCCTGGGTAAGACGTTAAACTATATCCGCGTCCGCGGTAAGTCGTTAAGCTGCGTCCAGCAGCAAGGCCTCTCATCACGAGGTTTTGAAGAGCGTGGAACCGCCTCTTAATTTGTAGTGTTCCCGGGTCCGCCCTTGCCCGCAGTGGTGGCGCCTGTTGGGGTCCCAGCTATGAGCAAATAATTAAGTATCACCAGCAGTGCTGTTTTGAAATGAATTGTTACCAGAAATACAATTTTGAAGGAAGTATTTTACAAGAAACAGATTTTGAAAAAACAAAATATTACCAGCAATAAAAAATTTTGTCGCGTTAAGTGGCCAATTGAAGTTGATGTGCCGTAGGAAGAAATAAACCAAACCAATCTAAACCAAATAATACATATTCTATTCATACGAATCTATACTAAAAATGTTGTCGGCATTAAATAATCCATCGACGTTGATATGCAGTAAAACAAAATAAACCAAACCAATCTAAACCAAAGAATACATATTCTATTCATACGAATCTATCCTAAAAATGTTGTCAGCATTAAATAACCCATTGAGGTTGATATGCCGTAAAATAAAATAAAATAAACCAATCTCAACCAAAGATTACATATTCTATTCATACGAATCTATCCTAAAAATGTTGTCAGCATTAAATAACCCATTGAGGTTCATATGTCGTAAAACAAAATAAACCAAACGAAACCTAACCAAACGAAACCAAACCAAACCATTTCTATAATCTTATTTTTAGTCGTTATTTTTATGATTTTTTTAAAAAGATTTTCACGTGTGGCGTAGACTGAAGAATGAATCGACTGAAATGTTTTGTTGACACCGTAAAGTAAGATGACAAGGTGTTAAATTGACTGAATCAAATTTGAAGCGCTAAAATACATTGTATCAGAGATTTTATCTCAGAAACTTCAGGAAATATGCTAAGTTTAGTGGATAAATGTGCGAGAGAAAGGAATCATCCACATCTCACCTACCTAACAACATCCTCCACTGTCTTTGGGAACCGCGCGAAGTCGAAGGGTGTGATCGGCACGTTCTCATATTTATGGAGCTTCCCCTTGCGCGCGTGTACGGACTTACTCGCGCGCTGTGGCCAAATATGCCTAGATGGATAGGCTCTGCGCGTGTCTCATCCAAAAATGGCTCCTCTGCGTGCACAGAGGGAGTATACTGGATGAGGAAGGTGTTTTTGCAGGCGAAAAACAAAGCCAGGACATGAAAAACAAGCAAAAGGAGCAAGAGAGGTAAAAAAACAAAACAAAATTTTTTAAGAAGAAAAAAATGTTCTGGAAAAACACATGACTCAAGAGGGTTTTTTTTTTCTCTTGCGAAAACACACCCGCTAAGTGTTTAGAAATTAAATTGCCATATATTTCGTTCAAGAATAGTAAGGATTCTAATTTGTTTCTGCTCTTCCGAAGCAAGCCGTTTAGCATTTAATTTAATATAACTTCAACGGTTACGAAGTTATAAATTTGGAGGGCCCAGAGGAAATTTTCTATAGCAATGATAAACTAAACTAGCATCATATATTGATTGTGCTTGTTTCTTTCGTCGTTAGTTCCTTAGTTCGCACGACCGTTACACCCTGCCAATGTCTCATGAATAATAGACGATTCTGTTCTAATCGCATAAAAAAAGACTAAATATATACCAGAGCCTTTACTATGTTACAGTGGAGAAAAAGAAAGATGGATAGAAGTATTTAACAATTACTAATACCTCATTGGATATTCGTTTTTATCATGTGAGAGTAAAATAGACGCTACTTGGTTTCATTGAAAAAAAAAACGAGAGAAAGATGTAATTAACGTCCCCTGCTAATACCTAATAAATAATAGACTATTCTGTTTTGATTGCGTAAGAAGAGAAAATAGATAACAGAGATACTGCTTGGTTTCAATGAATATAATAACAAAATAAAAAAAAAATGAAAGAAAGAACGTTAGAAATTATTAACACATCCTGCTAATACTTCATAAATAATGGACTATTCTTTTTTGATCGCCTGAGAAGACAATATATATATATATATATATATATATATATATATATATATATATATATATATATATATATATATATATAATTATTTACTTAAAAATATGACTCCAACACGCTACATAAGAGTTCTCATGTTTCAAAACAACAGCCGAAAACTTCCATATAATTATTTAAATTAAATTGAATTAAAGTAAGCTCTGTTCCATCTTCAAGAGAATGTTTTTTTTAATAACTTATTTCTGAAATTTACGTGTTATAATAGCATATTTATTATTGAAATCAAAATTTCCATGTATTATGTAGCGTGTTGCGATTATATTTTTATATAAATAATTATATTTATGCTCTACTTTTGTATCGAGCACTATTTTTAAAAAATATTAACAAAAATACTAATGAACTTTGGAGTATTTACCTAACCAGTTCTTTCCTATTTTCTATATATTTTCACACACACACAAACACATATATATATATATATATATATATATATATATATATATATATATATATATATATATATATATATCAGAGACGTTACTTGATTTCAGTGGGAAAATGAATGAAAGAAGGGAAGATAGAATTCTAAAAAGTTGTCAATTTCAAATCTTTTCATTTGTACCCCCTAACTTTTTAAAAATAAGGACCAGCATTCATATTCCTCATCGATATTGCAATGTTCTGTTAATGTTTCAAAGCTCAAATATTTAACGATGCAATATGGGAATTTCTAAGGATATTTTATTGTCGTAGAACGCGCCCAGATCTTATTCAACCAATAATTGAAGAATTACGATTCATCAGAAATTTCAAATAGGAAAGCCGTAGAATTCTCACCACTTTGAACTCAATATAATAAGTCACACATATTTTTAAATGGTTGCTCGTAAACCTCAGAAATGATCCGTTTATTAATTTGATTAGATATAACCGCGAACCCGTAATAGGATTATGTTAGCAATTCCGAGATACAAATATAAATTTAAATGGATTCAACAAAATTAGTGAAAATGAAAGAAAATACATCGATTACTAAGATTGCTAAAATCTACGATAACAGTTACATTTATTTAAGTGACATATATTTCATAGTATATTGCTATTATAGTTCTTTTGTATTATTAGCTATTATTATTAATCCTGTGTGGTGCTTATCAAAAAAAAAAAAAAAAAAAACTACGGTATGAATGAATTTTCTATCTGTCAAATAACTTATATTACAGTATACAGAAAAAACAATAAAGAAAAATAAAATAAATAATAGGATAAAGATATGCTCATCAATGAGGTGCATATAACCCAAGGACGAAACGATGATAGCAGAGAATGAGGAAATACTTCAGAGATAGAACAAATACATTGGAGAACTCTTTCACGACCAAAGAGGACAACCGACACTACACAGACCTAAAATATTACGAACCCAATTGGAAGTTACTCTGGCCAAATTGAACAGCAACAAAGCGGCAGGGCCAGCTGGAATTGTAATAGAGATACTGGCAGCCTTAGATAATTTCGATAATAAGCTTAGTAGTAGGCGTTCGTCAGTCAGAGTCGACCATGGGTAGCATCCTAGTTGGCTACTTAACTGGAGCATCGACGTCTGTGACTCTAGAGGCCGATGCGGGACTGACATTCTCTATTGCAGTGATCGCAGGTGTGTTCTGTCTCTGGTCAATTGGAGCTGTCATTTTGCTTTCTTCGGGCCTGCCTTTCCGGGGGGACTTATGCCAGCTTCTCCTCCTCTGACGTAAGGTGTTTGGTCAGGGTTTCTCTCCACTTGGATCGTATGACTTCCAGGCTCTCGCCGGACTTTGTGTTGATGTCAAAAGCCTTCACGTCACGCTTCACGACATCGAGGTTCCGAAGCTGCGGCCTCCCGGCGGGTCTTTTTTCAGAGGCCAGCTCTCCATATAGGAGGTCTTTGGGGATATGGCCGTCTGGCATTAGGTGGACGTGGCCCAACCAACGGAGTCTGCGTTGTCTGAGCAGTGTGAACATGCTCAGAAGACCTGCTCGAGACAGTACCTGAGTGTTTGGCACCTTGTCCTGTCATTCTACTCCCAGGATACGGCAGATGCTTCTCATGCAAAAGTGTACAGACGTCTCCCTTGCATGGCATACGTAGTCTAAGCCTCGCTGACATATAAAAGTGAGCTGATGACGCAGGCGTTGTACACTGTCGTATTGGTTTTCATCGTCAGCATTGGTTGGGTCCACACAAGTATTGTGAGGCGCACAAAGGTTATGGATACCTTCCCAATTCTCTTGTCAACCTCTTTCTCTAAAGAGAGGTTGTCAGGGATGGTTTATCCAAAATAATTTCATTTTTTTTTTCTTTTTTGATTTTTGCATTTATGGCAAAAATGTAAATATATAAAACCTGAAGAAGGAGGTGTTTGACTGAAAATTATGTGAGTGCCGGGGGTTAGGAAATTGCTCTTAGTGATGATATGTTTACACACTTGGCCTCGGGGGTTTATTGCGTGTGATATTCGGTTGCTGAGGTGGTGAATTGTGTATGCCAGATGATGATAGCATTGTGTGTAGGTTGAGGGGTATGACGCTTAACTTTGAGTGAATTCCCCCTGAATATCTTTCTATTTGGTCGATTTTTAAATACTGAACTTTTTTTTTATTATATATACATTTTATTAAATATATATACTCGACTCTCCCGTCGAATTCGACGTATGAGGGTCAAGCAGGTCAGTTCCTAGGAAACCGACAGCCCAACAACAACATATGAGATGTAATTATAGTGGTGAAGGTTTCGTGCAGGACCATCCACACTTTTTGAAGGGCCGAATACAGAGACCTGGTGCACTACGTGCCACAAGGTCCCCAAACGGCCCCCCGCAGGTTTGGAATTCAGAGTTGTCCTTCTCCTAAACCAGTTGCCATCCAAGGCTACAGAATATAGAACCCAGGCAGTTCTGCTATTTACCCATAGCTGGAGGGAGAAGAAGAGGATTCACACCTTTCCCAAGGGTATTAGCACGTAAGTGAATGTAATGCATTCGACTGTAATTCGAACTCGGCTCTCCGATTCCTCAAACCAAGCCGCTATATTATTACTCCACCGTGGCTCATACATACATACATACATACATACATACATACACACACACACACATATATATATATATATATATATATATATATATATATATATATATATATATATATATATATATATATATATATATATATATATATATGGAAAGAACAGATAGAGTAAAAATCTACAGTTCGTAGCATTTACTTGCAAAAAAGTGCTTAATACAAAGTAATGCGAAATAGTATTAAAATATTTTTATTATAATAGATTACAATAAAAAAACATTTGATTTTATTGTAATCTGTTATAAGAAAAAATATTTCACACACTCACATATATATATATATATATATATATATATATATATATATATATATATATATATAGAGAGAGAGAGAGAGAGAGAGAGAGAAATGATGCACATTTGGAAAACAAGATGGATATTTGTTATCATATGCATCTTCCCTAGCAGCGTAAGTATGCTAATATTTGCAACTAGCTATGTTTAATACGAGGTACGAATTCTCTAGCGTACACGTTTTAAGCTCACTGACTCTGCACGTTGAAAAATTGTGCTGTCAATGGTTAATATATGTTATGACAAAAAATGTGAGAGTCATTCAAGCAATAGGGTGTCATTTCCACATAAAACTGGTTCAGACTCTGAAAGGATATTGGAATAGTTCTTTTTCCCCATCATTATCAGTTCCATGAACAAGTGCTGTTGTAGGGTCGTTGTGCAATTCAGACCCTGATTATTTCTGTCCGTACGCTTCGGTAGATATTTTTTTTTAGTGAGTAGCGTGGCTTATAGGGACATCCCTCTTCTGGGCTGATTTAAAGTAAATGCAGGTTGAGCTTTCAGGTTTTTTATTTATTTATTTTTTTTATACAGAAAATCAACATCGATATGGTTACTGGTGTTTGATGTGATAAATCCTGACAGCAAAAAAATTAAATTCATAGCCTTTACCAGTTTGGGAGGATTTAATTTTAAACATCGATTGAAAAAATTGTACTGGAATATCTAATTTCCTCAGGGTTTTTTCTTATAAACTGATTTCAATATTTTACAACTTAAAGAATAAATACAAATAAAGTTGATATCCTTTTTTTTTTTTTTTTTTTTTAGATACATTGAATAGAAAAGTAAATTCAAACCAGTGTTCTAATTAGGAATCACCACAAGCAAAATATGCCATTTTTTTTAATGTATTCGATAAGTAAAGATTGTGTAAAAAAAATTTTTAAATATTAAAAAGAAGCTTACTCAATGAATAAGATTAGTTAGAAAATCGTTTCGATCATAATTCATAAAAACAGAAAATAGATAAAACTGTATATAACATCATAAAACTGCTAGGCACAAATTATAAGAGAAGATATTTTAAATTTGCAGAGTTTATTGAAAATCGCACTAAAAATACTGCACTGTATAACTATTGTGGATTCCGGGGATGGAATCCAGTACAAATAAATAACCACGTCAGTAATAGAAATAGAAAAATATGTGTATTGAACGTAAGAATACAAAGTGAAATGAAGATTAGTAGTCCGGGAATGCGGGTTAGTAGAAAGTCTCTGTAATTGAAGCCGTAATTATCTCTCTTTCTGGACTCTCGTAATTCTGAGTGAACACCCTGTGTCGACCTTTCTTTGTCACACTATCCCTTCGTATTATAAATATATATTGGACGAGTTCATTTTGTGTACAAGGGGTGAGCCCCACAATAATAAAATAGATCATTACTTATCTAAATTGTTCAGTATAATTTTCCTTTGAAATAAATGAAGGTCTTATTTGATGACACAATGACTTACTACTAATGTGCGTGCGCCTTTCGTCTTGTCCATATACGTCTAGAAGTATTTCATTAATCAACGGAATGAAACGCGATTTTGAACCCAAACTTAATAATTTCCTCAAAAAAAGGTAACGATTTAAAAGAAAAACATATTTTGTGTCATCATTTTTCATATTAAATTTTCAAATTGAGTTCAATACCACGCTTCAAACATCGTCCTTCCCTAAGTGACCTGAAGGCTCCAATTGTTTTTGCCCATAGATTATATTTGGGAGGCACTTTCACCTGGGCGTTGGCTTTAACCTAAAAATGTATCCGACCAGCATCCGTGATTCTTTGCCTAAATGAATATAGGGAGTTGCCAAGACTTTGAAGCCTGTAGCGAAATTGAATTTCTCATATTTACTTGAGGAAAATTGTACAAATAACAGAAACACTATTAGCAACAAAACTAAGAATCATTGGAATACTAAACTTGTTAATCTGTGTTGCAAATGAAAATTTGTAAAATCCTATCAAGCTTGTGGAAAATCTTACCATTTTATTCTGAAGTGAAATGATAATTTACATAAAATTATGGACGAAGAGCGCGTTGCTAATTGGTTAGCACTCTCGCTTTCCGATATTGAAGCACGGATACCCGACACTCACCATAATAGAATTTTTACGGGGTTAGCTTGTTGGTATTATTTTTCATTTCATTTTTAAACATGTCACCCCAAGCAAGGCGGAAATGCCATTAGTAGTCAGGGGGGTTACAGGGAATAAAAATGAAACAGAAGACTGAAAATAGGGATGGTTGAGGAAAGATCAAAAGATGAACGGAGTTCAAGAAGAGAGAACATGACGATTGACGTTGCATTAAGATTTTTGAATATTGTATTTATCAGAGAAGCAAGTAGACGGAAGGGCGTTCCACAGACGTGAAGTGCATGTAAAGAAACTTGCAGTAGAAGTGGCGGATGCGTTTCGCTATTCCAACATTAAACGGGTGGGACATAAATGCCAATCGAGTAGCACGTTAAATAGACGAGGCGACAGAAGAGTTGTCATGAAACTATTTGTAGAAAAGACAAAGGGAAGTCACATGACATCATTGATAAATTGACTAGAGTGTTATGGGACCGCAAATAATGCCAGAACCAAGAAAATCGTCTAGAAAAAGAAAATTTACGGAACCTTTGGAAATAGCTCCAAAGAAAAAAAGATATTAAAAAAAAAAACCCTGCTACGCAAAATTTTCCGAAGGGGGGTGTTATGCGACCTTACCCATAATAGCATAATGGACTATTCCATACGTAATAAATACTGCGCCTCAAGAGGTAGCAGGGAGTTCCGTCTGAAGTCTGGAGTTCCGTCTGAAGTCTGGAGTGAGGTCTGAAGTCTGGAGTGAGGTCCGTTAGAAGTCAGAGCGAGCGAGTCAGTCAGTCGAGTCAGAGGCAGTTCGAAACAGAGTCGCGTTCAGACAATTACTACCAAACCTGATTGTTCGGGCTAACACTTTCTACTTCTCTGTATATATTCCTGTTTGTAATATATCTGTGTTATTCCATATCCGTGTTCGAGTTCTTCTTTATTGGTTCTACCTTGGACTATCACCGTGGTACAAGGAACCGGACCATAACACTTAGGTTGCGATACCTGGTCAGGATCGATTATATTACAGATCCTTTGAATTTTGTCAAGAATTTTGTACTGCAAAAACACCAGACCAGATATGGCAGCAGTATTCGATGCACAGAAGAATCGTTGATTCTTCAATTTGTAAGACGGATTCTGACGCAAAAAAAAAAAAATTGTCACAACACAGTGACCCAACTTACCTTGGAGTAGATGCAGCTAAATGATCCGATGTAGTGGCTTCACTTCAAGTTAGTGGCTACCTTGAGGCCAAGAAAGCGTACTGTTGCTCTCCAAGAGTCTATTGTCAGCCATGCTGATGGTAGACAGAAAAGTTCTGCGTGTTGGTGAACTGAAAGCAGTTTTGTTTTGGAGTCGTTAAAATTTACAAGCCATCGGCCTGAAAAGGGGTTCACGGTTTGACTCAAACCTTGTGAGTGAAATTGGATAGACGTGGCTTTTCCCGCTAGTTGATTCAGTCTCTCCCAATAGCTACAAGACACGCTCAACATACCAGCGGTAAAATCCACATGTCGGCCCTGTGCGTTACCTGAACAGACATCTGAAATAGGGCTTGGCTAGCCGGCTTAGCATATTGGTGTGCCCAGAAAAGAGCAGTCGGACATTATGGATGAAGTGGTAATGTTTGATTATTCCAATAAAACTATACAAATTGTGTTGAACTAGCCTCCAGCCGGTGATACAAATCAATAGATTTTAATGCGTGACAAATGAACCGGACATTATTCAATTATTCTGAATTGTTCGTCTCCTGTTAGGCATATTGAACAAATAACAATGATTGAAGTTTTGTTGCTGTTGTTTTTTGTTTTTTTCGTATAGTCGGGCCATCGGAAAATCACAAATCTGAGACTGAAGACCTCGTAAAAAATACTTTATGAGGTTTTCTCTACCGAATGCGAAAATAGGTACTTTTATTGCAGAAGCCCTCATTACACATCTTAAGCAAATCGGATTAGTAACTGAAAAATCAGCTGGGGGAAATGTTCCGATAAAGAGAAAAACATAAAAAGAAAAAAAAAAGAAAGCATGATATTAAAAAAAAAAATCAAACACTGGAATCTATATTTTTTACGTCTCCCAATACGCAAGTTTTAAGATTGGTAGGCAATGAAGCGACTAATTATTATCTGAAAGCAACATGTTTCAACATATATTTTTCTAATAGTAACGAAATATAAGGCACAAGACAAACTCAAGGTAGGGCTTATAAATTATGTATTTGATACGAACATTAAAAGAAGAACTGATTGATTGAATTGTTGTATTTTAAGATTTATCGTGGACAATTATCTGTGGGTTATTTAAATACCAATATTTATTTTATACGAGTGAATATTGCATTCATAAAATTTAGTTTTATTTGATACTTCCTTTTTTCTTTGATATAATACTTATTTATCCAGATACAGGTGCTGCTATTTAACCCATAGCCGGAGGAATGATATAGATTCATCTATTCCAAGAATATACGATCATAAGTTAGTGCAACAAACACGACCAGAACCCGAACTCGGCTCTCCGAATGTTCATTCCGAGCCGCCATCAATTAAACAAGCCGCAGATCCCCGAGAAGTAAAAAGTGAAGAATATGAGGATACGTAGGATGGATAACAACATACCAGAGACTATACGAGGTTAAGATTTTCGGGGAAGCATGCATGTCTATTCCTATTTGACAAAGTAACGGTTCTTGTGAGGAAGGTGTTTAAATAGCACTCCATTCTTATCAAAGAAATACAGAGGAAACGAGACCGATTCAACTCTGTGGATGTAGCAAAGGTAACGGTCTGAATTTTTAGCGCTCTATCTAGAGATATCAGTATTTAGATCTTTGATTTTTTTTTTTTTTTACATAGGTGAAGATTTGGTAGATCCTCCCTTGCGATATATCAGGCGCTTGTATAAGTGTTATGCTATTGCGTAACGTGGATATAACAAGGGTGTTTATTAGCCGTAACGGTCTGAATTTGTAGAGGTGTATCTACAGAGATCTGTATCTCGACCTCTGATTGTCTTTTGCATAGACGAATAGTTAGTATTAGATTTTTCCTTGCAATATATCAGACGCTTGTATACCTATTAGATTATTGCGAAATGTACATACAGCAAAAGGTGTGTCTTAGCCGTAACGGTCTGAATTTATACCGCTATATCTACAGATATCAGTATGTATATCTTTAATTTGTTTTTTTTTTTGGCATATGCGAAGAGTTGGTAGATCTTTCCTTGCAATATATCCGACGCTTGTATAACTGTTAAGCTACTGAGCAAAACAATTCAGAGTCGTCTTTTAAAATTATTGAAATATCAGCGAATGACTGACAGTGCTCAATTCAGGGAAAAGCTTTGAAATATTAGTAGTAAGAGACATTGTTTACAAATTCGCACTTATTCAAGAGTGCACAGCCGAATTTAAGTTTTTCGGGTGCATATATATTGTCATCCACAGAGAAACACTTCCACTGTATCACTGCTCATCAGTGTGGCTAGATATACGTTTGCTTGAGGAGGAATCAAAACCCGACTGATATATATATATATATATATATATATATATATATATATATATATGTTAGGTTGGTGCAAAAATAATGTCGTTTTTGACGTTCAACTTCATGTGAGAAAACGACATTATTTTTGCACCAACCTAATATATATATATATATATATATATATATATATATATATATATATATATATATTATGTAAAATTTACATAAGTGTATATGTAAGCAAATATATGGATATGGATCCGACAGTATGAAAAAAAATATACGGAAAAAACAAACAAAAATACTTATATGCAATTATGCTGTTTTAATGTTAATATGATATCAACGTCGGACGTTTCGGTCTAATAAACCATCTTCAGGACATACTCATTTTTGTCATGTTGAATTGATAATGTTAATTATATTTTATGAATATGTCCTGAAGATGGTTTATTAGACCGAAACGTCCGACGTTGACATTGTATTAACATTAAAACAGCATAATTGCATATAAGGATTTTTGTTTGTTTTTTCCGTATATTTTTCTTTATAAGTGTATATGTGGGATATATGTAAGGAAAAAAAAACTTTAATATTACTTTCAAATATTACTCCATCTTAATTTGAAACCTAAACTTTAAGTAAGGAGGATTATCCATCTGAAAACAGTTACAAATTACATTCATGAATTAGATTCAAACTGATAAAGATATTACCTTAACAGTCATTTGCAATATTAAACGATTACTATCAGTAAACTGTTATCTTTTTAAAAAAATCTTTTAATGTGTTCTCTATGAATGCGTTAATAAATACAGTATTTAAGTTATATTAAATGCCTAAATTATTTCTAAAAGAGTTAAATATTTAAATTGCTAGCAAGCATCAAATTAATTTCTTCGTGGTTTTTTTGAACATTTAAATTCTTATCAAACATTAAAAACTATTTTTTTTACATAAATTACCAAAAATATACCACCCCTCTTCTTCCTACGTGAAACCTAATTACAGCTTCTTTCTCTTTACTTCCCACCCTCTTTCTTTTTTCTTTTTCTCTCTTCTCCCTTCCCATTTCTATATATCACTTCCGTTAAGTGAACCGTTTAAATATGTCAAGGTCTGGTCCCTCGTCCCCCATTACTAATTATGATTGAAAGAAATATTAAAATAAACCCTCCCTAAACTAGACCATGTCTCTCACACCACTCCTTGCTACCCTCTCTGTTAAATTACATAAACTTAATACTACCCGTCAAAAGTGTGAATGTTCATTTCATCTTTCGTTTCATTTTTTTATCTGATGATCCAGCGTCCCTTAAAAGGGCACTGGTGAAATATTTTTTTTATAATGGAACCTTAAAGTGGTCTGTTTTTCTTTAATATATATATATATATATATATATATATATATATATATATATATATATATATATATATATTGTTTTTTTCTTTATTTGATCTTTTTCTTTAATATGATTTCTCGAAAATTCAGGCATGCAGACGAAAATAAATATAATGTTTAATAAATAAACGGGGCGTCTACCCAAATATGGGTATCCACTAAAAATAACATTCACAGTAATAAAAAGATTACAAACGCACACACATGCACTGTATTTTATATATAAGATTTAGATTTAACTTTTGATCTTAAAGCCAAGTATCCTCAATGAATAACAATAGCAAAAGAATTGGCCTTGTGCATGTGTGTGTTTGCGTGTGTGTAAATAAAGACAAACGGAAACCTTATCTTAGTCGACGTGCTTCGTCCTCTGAAGGATTTTAACATTTTTCCTGATAAATTTGCTCATAGGACGAAACACGCCTGGTAAAATATGTTTTTCTTTTGTCTTTATTTTCATTGTTCTTTTACAGATACACTCTATCTGAAATTTTTAAACACGCATACACACACACAGTTCCCTCCAAAAGTATTAGAATGCCAAGTCCAATTTCTTTGACATTGTTTTTCACTGAAGATATTTTACTTTCAAATCAAAAGATTAATATGAGGCAATAGTTCAGAATTTCACCTTTTGTTTTCTGGTGCTTATATTTAAATGTGTTAAAAATCTTAGCATGAAACCTTATTGCTTACTTATTTGATTCTGCTGACTGAACAGTATTGTTGGGAATCGTATGTTAGAAAAAGATCACCAAGACGCAATTCAGTCACACAGAAATTTGGAAGCCACATGCTTGGCACTCGCACCGGAAGCTCCAGTACGAATATTTCAGTGGGTCTGGCTATTGATGTAAGGACACCCAAACACGGATTCGGAAAGAGATGGATGGATGTAATGATGATTACGAGGGTACGACAGCTGGGAAAATGCACTCCGTTCTGATAAGGAAATAAATCCCGAATTGGTTGATCAGGGCCTTAGACTTAACACAGAAGCTTACATCAAGTACCTGGGTCAAGGATTTGGCTACTGGAAGACACTATGTCTAGCAACATGATTCTTCACCATATCACACAAGCAGGAGAACCCAATCATGTCTATCAGACAATTTCTGGGCCCACATCACCCCTTACATCTGACCTTATTACTCTCCTGACTGCAAAACACTTGATTCCTATGTGTAGGGCGCAGTAGAGCGAGAGAGCAACAACATCCCTTGTAACATTAGAGATAAACTGAAGACAAGGATTCAACAACTTAAACAAGGAGAGCGTCCAAAAGAGTTGCAGGAGAATTCGAAGTTGGCTGGAGGCCGTGGTTGAATCCAATCACGGTATTACTAATTAAATTTATTGTTTAGTACTTCAAGATATTTGTGTGTAATTTTGGTAAATATATCTGTTAAAATATGATGTCAGCGTTGTTTAAATCTTTCCGTAATTTAGACAAAAAATTATCCCTCGCACACGCTCCTCTCTCTCTCTCTCTATATATATATATATATATATATATAGAGAGAGAGAGAGAGAGAGATAGATAGATAGATAGATACATAGATAAAGAGAGAGAGAGAGAGAGAGAGAGAGAGAGAGAGAGAGATTTATGCACTGATTTCTGTAGTTGACTGCTACCAGCAAGGAGAGATATTTCTTCTCCCCATGATGGCCATGTTGGCCGAAACTAAT
Source organism: Acanthosepion lycidas (assembly GCA_963932145.1). Lineage (NCBI taxonomy): Eukaryota > Metazoa > Mollusca > Cephalopoda > Sepiida > Sepiidae > Acanthosepion > Acanthosepion lycidas. The sequence goes on from OZ010603.1 coordinate 34,210,074, forward strand.
CGAGTAATCTAAATGAAATAAAAACAATAAAAACGAAAGAATATTAATCTACAGCCCAGTGTGTCTGAAGATTTTACTTTTTTAATATTTTTTATTATTCAAATTACACACACACACACACACACACACACACATATATATATATATATATATATATATATATATATATATATATATATACTGACTGACTGACTCCATCGATAAAAGTATTTTTCGTCTGAAGTAATTATTTCTACAGGTGAAATGCTCTGCGTAGATGTTTTCTTCATTCGATTCGATTAGTCTGATATGTAGATGTAGACATATTGTCTCCTCTATTATCAATAACTACTAATAAACACGTTAATAATATACTAATAATTACTCATATACATTCACTTGTTCAAACGTGTTCATTAAAGTACATTTTTCTGTTGTATAATTGCAATTTCCGACATTTGTATTAATTTATTTTAGATAGAATATAGTCTGTCCCATTGAGAATTGGTCTTATTCGTTTAAAAGATACATGTTGAATTTTGTGATATAGTAATTGTGATTGATTACAATCACAGGGCTGGTTAATTCAAAGACAAAGCGAACAGTAGCTGAACAATACGAATATATATATATATATATATATATATATATATATATATAAGGCAGGATGTGTGTGTTTGTGTGTGTGTGTGTGTGTGTAACGAATGCACGGCTCCAAGATAGCGGGAAGGCCAAGACCGACTTTGCATTTCTCAACTCCCATCGATAGTAGAAATAATTGATTTTTTTCATGCTTCTACGGCAGTTTTCATGTAGTTTGTGGTCATTTTCTGCTGGCCAGAATGAGAGCCAATAGCTGGCTGCCACAAATAGGCAGGAAGATTCTATTGGCCAGCGTGAGAACCAACAGCTGACTGACACGAATGTTAACTAGCAGCAAAAAAATCGATAGCTGCATTCGTCACAAGTGGGAAAAATTTAAATCTGCATGGCACTTTACTACAATTGGCTCATTCGCTTGCTTAAACTCAACGTTGATTCTGATTCCGCAGAATTGTGTTGGGTGTGAAAAAGTATTTGTTGTTAACATTGATTTTTTCATTCTGTTTTTCCAGTTACGAGTCCTTTTTTTTTAAAGCTGATCGTTTTGTGTTCATTTTTCGTAACAGATATAATGTTTAGTATAGAGCTTAGAAAAAAATTCGCAGTGTGAGATAGGCAAGAAGTTAGGCATGTAGCAACATCAGCATGGCAAAGGGCATTACTTTAAAGGCAAGGAAGGGCAAAAATATTTTAAGTCAAGTGATAGAGATTGCTGTATGAGTCGTATGATTTTTTAATCTAACACAGGCAACGCCGAGCCATGCTGCTAGTATATATATATATATATATATATATATATATTATCGTCTAAATGTTTGTTTTTATTAATAGGAAAGAACAAAGTAATTTTTAATTATTTTTCAAAATGTTTCTGTATTTATTAGAGTATACTAACTTCTGATTGAAAAACATCGTTTCTGTTTATCAGCGAATGTACTATTAAATAACATGGCAGATTTTTTTGTACATTTTTTTAATGGCTGTCATTAATTTTGAATTTCTTGCAAAAATAACAATAATTGTCTGATTTTAATGAAACTTCCAGAAGCTATTCATACATTTTTTTAAAGTCATGGTGATTTTTTTTTTATATTTATTACCCCGCCCCAAACTAATTTTATAAAAACTCTTGAAATTCAAATGTGTACATTTTTAGTGATTAATTAGTCAAAAGCACAAAGAAAACAAATCATTTTTTTTTAGTTGACACCATTCTACTTTAAAATCAGCTCTGAATTATAGCATACAAAACTCAATAAAACAAAGATATTATTTAATTTCAAAAGCTTTTAGTTAATTTTACTTGTTTTTATGAATATGGATAATATTGTCTGAAAGCAAGAAACTTTTTTGATGAAAAATATATTTTTACAACAATTATCTGTTATTTCTTAAAATATTGTTTTTTTAAATTAAAGTTCTTCTAAAATTAATGAAAATATACAGTTTCGTCAATGGTACGATTAAGAAGATAATATCATTACAGATAATAAAATAAAGCTGGTTACAATCAGCAATCTGCAAATAGATACAAATCTAATATAACATGTATTTTTGTGTCCAAAAATAGCTTAATTCAAATATACGGAAGCATCATGAAAACATTTGTTCGTCAAGTGGTTTGAGTTGGTAGTAACATAAACATTTTGACGATAAAATTCTGCTTTCGTCAAGTTTAAGGTTTGTTCACATAAAGCTAAACTGTAACTTGTGACCTACTGTACAATAACTTTTCCTCCCGTAAGATGTCAGCTGGTGATGAAATCATGCACATGTTACTTGTCAATCAACAACGCTGTTAAGAACGGCTTTCTCTCATTTTAACGTACATTTTTTTCAGCGCGGAAAGTAAGTAATTTTTGTTTGAAAATATATTAAATAAACTTTATAATTTCAAATTTTCTTAAATTAATTTTAAAAGAATCATAATTGATTTTTAAAAGTATTTTAAACGGCGATATTCATTTTTGTAACCAAAAGTTAAATTTTCAACGTGGTAGAAATTATTAAAAATATAAAAAATAATCAAAAAATACTATGATCTTTCCTCTTGATAATAACATAAACATTTAGAGGAAAAAAATTATTTTCATCAATTTTGAGGCCGTTATTATCCTGCTATGCTCATTTTTCAGCGATCTCATGTTGGAACCTAATATATATATATATATATATATATATATATATATATATATATATATATATATATATATATATCGAAAACTGAAAAAAAAACAAGAAAGTTGGAGTAAAAAATAGATGCTGTTAACAGATGTAATTTAACGTCTAATAAACGAAATTGACTGCAACTGTTCCATATTTCATAATGTAATTATTACAGGTTGATAAATTGATTTATGTATTATATATTTTAAGTTATGTATTATACATTTTAATTTGTGTACTATATATTTAAAGATTTATACTATATATTTTAAGTATTATATATTTTTAATTATGTATTATATATTTTAAGTTTTTTTTTATAAATATATTCTATGCTGTCATATATGTTGACGAAGGTAAAAATCATTTGTTTACAGAAAGGAGATATTTCCCCACAAAAAAATTCAATGGCGTAGATTTAAAATTTGGCAAGATTCATTAGCGGCGCTATCCAGAATTCTTAGTCGGTAAGTTACATTCTCTTTAAATAAAGGTGGCAATTTTCGAAGTTGTGGCTGAACTTATTTCTATGTATGGCTAAGAGACTTTATACATTTTTATATATATTTTGTATGCCTAAACACATTTATAATATAAGTATGTATATTAAGTAGAATAGAAATACAAATTTAACTCATTCGCATAGATATTTCGACTAAAAAGTCCTATAATGTTGGCATTATCAGCATCCTGACAATGCCAAGAATGTCGGACCTTTTGGTCGAAATATCTATTCGAATGAGGCAAATTTGGATCTCTGTTCTATGTAATCTATAGGCTCTGTTATAATAAATATATTGAGGACTTTTCGTGGATTATTTTGAATATTTTATATTATTAGTATTTACTTGGATTATATAACAACGGACTATTATATATATATATATATATATATATATATATATATGTGTGTGTGTGTGTGTGTGTGTTAGTAAATATAAAAGTATGCACTGGGATCAACAACAGGCAATCTCTTTCATGCTTGAACGAAATCTTCACCACATATATCTATCATTAGCTCTCTCGATATATATATATATATATATATATATATATATATATATATATATATATATCAGTATATATATCTAATATCAATATATATATATATATATATATATATAATATCAATATATATATATATATATATATATATAATATCAATATATATATATATATATAAATATATATAATATCAAATATATATATATATAATATCAAATATATATATATATATATATATAATATCAAATATATATATATATATATATATATATATATATATATAATATCAATATATATATATATATATATATATATATATATATAATATCAAAATGTTTCCGACTCTATGATAGGATAACGTGGCGTATTTAATCCTTATCCTATTATTCATACACACACATATATATATATATATATATATATATATATATATATATATATATATATATATATATATATATATATACTTACATGCCTTGGGTATTAAATGTCTTCATTTTGTCGTCTCAATAACTGACATTTATTTTGATATTCACTCTTGTTCACGACTGGATGAAATAACCCCAGGCCTTTGCCATCGCAGAAAATTCCTTCCTTCGACTTACCGATGCTGCTACCCTACTTTAGTAATTAATAAGGAATTATGCCGTAAACATCACCAAGACTACAACCAGGTTATAACTCACACACAAACTGGTTTCGACAATTATCAAATTCTCAAGCCGACGTATATTTTTCAAACTTAGACAAGCAACGATACTCCAGGCACCTCGGAAATACACATGACGAACTGCAATTAATTCCTGCAATAATTTTAATGCTTTTCCGATATCAGGGCATAAAACTGTGTAATAACGCCAACGATAGGCAGCTTATTTGAGCCTACCCAGGAGACGTAACTCCTCCGAAACGAATGACCAGATCGAAAAATTTATGAGCATCGTGATCGAACGCATGTGCAAGGTCGAGATGCAGACAAATAATGACGTATTTCTAGAGAATTGGAAAAGGAGGCAAAAAAAGAGGGCGTGACATGTTTGGTTTTCCGGTAACAGTCCCAGAGCGGCAGAGAAACAGACACGAGAAGAAATTATAACTTTCTGAGGGATGGTATTAATCCAAGTAACAAGAAAAATCGTTGAGTTCAACATTATGGAGGAAATTTTATTTTTCTCGGATTGCTTTGTTGGAAAATGTAATATATTTCGACCCCGCCCTGTTTTCTAGACAATTGCTTGATGCTTTTAGCAAAATAAAAGAAAATAATAAGTTGCATCACTGTTATGATACAAGTGTGGACAGAGTAAATAGTGCTTGCATTTCACTGGTGGATACCACTTAATTAAACTGCTTTTGGAAACAGGCAGCTCGATGAAAAATCTGTTACACTCATTTTCCGAATTAGCAGCATCGCGTATTCACTTTATTTCTCTCATAGTTCGAATAGATGATTTTACATGTGAAAAATTCTCGGAATAGGGTATTATGATTCTTCACCGTTTTAGAAAATCGACATTACACTCCGTGTGCGAGCTACACTTAAACTCCTAGAGGTCTGCTTTCCTGAACAATTTTAATCCTTTTGTTTGTGTTCTTGAGTCAAAATTCGCAAATAATTATTATATAATATTTCACGGTAGATCTCTCTCTCTCTCTATCTATCTATCTATCTCTATCTCTCTCTACAGAGACATTACTTAGGAGATGGCTGGGTAATATGATGATTTTCTAAGCTTAGATGTGGCGCAAGGTAGAAAGTTTAGGGTGCCCAGTGAGGATCGACCTCACGAGTCAGTTATACTTGTTCTAGCAAAAAAAGCTTCTTAACCATTACATTGCACCGTGGTACCCATCGGCAATATGCTAACCGTAGCTTAGAGGTGCCCCAGAGGACGAAAGTTTGGTGCACCCAGTAAGGATCAAGCTCAATACTTAGCCGATCTTGCGAGACAAGCTTGCAAAACATTACACCACTTCGAATTGCCCAACATTACTGACAAGATATAGTTGATATATATCTTGTGAACCATATATATATATATATATTTATAATTACATGAATCATTCATACAAAAAACAAATATAGAGGTTAATGTTTTAAAGGGCGAGAATACATCTTCGCAAATAATTTCAATACGATACATCAACCCCGAATTCATATACAGGTTCGGGGTTAGTGTAACTTATTGAAGTTATATATATATATATATATATGTATATATATATATATATATATATATATATATATATATATATATATATATATATATATATATATATATATATGTTTGACAAGATATAGTTAGGTATTTTATAATAACAAAAAATATAATTAAACCTCTCGCTACTACGTTTTTGTCATTACTGACGACCATGCATTCGGTATTTTTGCAGTTCTCGCTTTCATTCATATACATTTTTGATCTTAAATAAATCCTTGGGAATGAATGCCATCGTAATCACTTACGGCAGATGAAGTACAAAACAAAACAAAGCAAAAATCGGATTAACGTATGTATCTATATTTCTGAGATGAGGTATTACGTACACTATTTACATCATTGGGACTTCTGTCCTCATCTTTGCTGCCTTATTTATCACAACGTTTCGGCCGTGGATAACTTAGAGAGGTGAATTAACAGGAGATAACTGATAACTGACATCCATTAGAACATTGGCACGTGGCAGTCTACCCCAGTGAGCGAAATAAAGGGTCCAATTCAACATTCCAACCACATGAAGAAGGCCCTAGCGTATAACAGACGTATAGTTATAATAAATATGGAGACAAAGATAAGTACAATAGTCCGAATAATGTAAATAATGGATTAATGTATTTTTATAAAAATAAATGTCAACACGAGTTTATGAAGTAAACGGCGTCTTTATGAAGGGGATAATCTGTTTGCGGATTTTTTTTTCTAGTTGAATCTTAGTTTTTCTGCAAATTTACGCTACAGAGACTTGAATGCAACCTGGTGAGCACGATTCAAATTTTTCCAAAATAATCTCAAGTGAACAAAAAGCTCACTGCGTTTATTAAAGCGGCCTAGGTTTGATTTGATCAGCGCTTTAATGTCGTAATTAAAATCCCAGTACAAATCAATTCGAATTTCTTCCGCTGAAAGATTAGAAACATTTGTGAGGTAACTGATTGCCTGTTATCCCCAGCGAACTGCGGTAGAATTGATTTATTGGCAAGAACGATTGGCTGAATGATTTGACGAGTTAATTGTATCACAACCAACGAGTTTACGAAATAAAATTATTATTATTATTATTATTATTATTATTTGAGATCATCTCTGATTCTCAGATGTTCCAGAGGGCTAATAATGGTCATATCACAGTTCCTATCCGCAGCTTTCTTTGCCACCTAAGCTGTTCCAAGTACTTCTGCCATCTTCGCACTCCCCAAAGCGTCATGCGAAGCACTGAGATTCTTGGAACTAATGGTCCATTCACAAATAGAGCAACTTCAATTTGCCTTGTAATCTCTTCGTACATATGTATTTCTCCCCGCATCCATGATATCCTTCTCCCAATAAAGATTTTTCTTCTTCTTCTTCTTCTTCTTCTTCTTCTTCTTCTTCTTCTTCTTCTTCTTCTTCTTCTTCTTTGTTGTTGTCGTCGTCATATTCGTCTTCATGTTGTTCTCTTTCGTCTTCTTCGTGGTCATATTTTCTTCTTCTCTGACTTCTTCTTGTTCTAATTCTTGTCGTTTTTCTTATTATTATTCACCTTCTTCCTAATATTTTTCTTCTTCTCTTACTTCTTAATATTCTTTTTCTGAATATTCTTCTTCATACTCTATTCTTTTTCTTCTTTTTCTTCCTATTCTGCTTATTTCTATTATTCTTCACATTCTTCTTGTTCCTATTCTTCTACTTCGTCTTATTTTTTATTCTTCCTTCTTCTTCTTCTTCTTCTTCATATTGTTCTTCTTAGTATTGTTTTTCATATTTTTTATTTTTATTCTTTTTCCTATTCTTATTCTTCATATTCTGCATATTCCTGTTCTTCTTCCTATTATCATTTCTATTATTCTTCCTATTTTTTTTTCTTCGTCATCATCATCATTGTCATTATCATCATCATCATCTTCTTCTTCTTCTTCTTCTTCTTCTTCTTATTATTATTATTATTAATATTATTGTTATTATTATTCTTATTATTTTATATGCTTCATGTTCTTCATGTTCTTTTTTCTTCCTCTGCCTACTCTTCTTCTTTTCTTTTTTCTATTTGTCTCCTCTCTATTCCTCTTCATATTCTTCTTTTCCTTCTTCTTCCTATTCTTCTTCTTCTTCTTCTTCTTCTTCTTCTTCTTCTTATTATTATTATTATTATTATTATTATTATTATTATTATTATTATTCCTGTTCTGCTCATTCCTATTTTTTCTTATACTTCTTCTTCCTATTATTTTTCTTCTTCTTCATCTTCTTCTTCTTCTTCTTCTTCTTCTTCTTCTTCTTCTTCTTATTATTATTATTATTATTATTATTATTATTATTATTATTATTATTATTCTTCCTCCACTTGTTTTTTTTTCTGAGTTGGTTTGTGGTAAAGCCACGCTGATCGAAGGCAAAAGAAATCCTCTAGAGTGATTAACAGATAGCAGTTTTTGTTAGGAATGCGTTAAAATTTACAAACCATTCATTGCCCCAGTTAACAACTCATTTGAAATCGTTTTTGAGAGTAGCTTCTAGTTTTACAATGCCAAGTCTGTTGGACTTAATATTAAGAAAGGAGTAAATAGTTGTGACATAAGCATCAATGCCTAACTGGGAACTAATGGCATCGGAAAGTTCGTTGATGAAGATAAGAAATAATTTAGGTCCGTGGTGTATTTTCTGAAACATCTCAGTTCAAATTTTATCCATCTACTTCTTTATATTTTGTCCGTCACTGTTCCTGGGACGTGAACCACATCAGGAAGAAACCACCTCTTGAGCCAACACACTCATACTTGACCCTATTACAAATGTTGATATATTACCCCTTCTCTGTTTCTTTCTCAGCTAAAGTTACGCCCCCTGGTGGGAACTGCGATAAAAGTAACTGTTGGCATAGAAGTGGCGTTTACAGTTAACTATTTCAAAAGTAAAATGGTGGGAGCCAAATAATAATTTTAGTAGAACACTTAAATTTGTTCATTCGAGTCACCAGGGTGGACGGAAAGCTCGCCAGTGAAATTGCTATGAAAATAGTTCTAGAAAAGGCAGCCGGAAATCGGTGAATAAGTAACTGACGTCGATATGACTGGTCAGGAGTGTTAATATTAGAGATCATTCTTTGGATTTTGTCAAGAACGTCGAGATGTACAGCAGGAGCACCAGACCAGATTTGACAACATTTTTCGATACACGGAAGAATGGTAGATTTATAAATTTCCAAGACGGCACGTAACTCAGCTTTCCTAGCAGTTGACACAGCTATTGGTTCAACGTTATAGAAATTAGGCAAGTGTCAAATGTATCTTCCTCTAGCTAATGGTAGAATTATGTTTCACATAATGGTAAGTCATCCATTCCTGACGCCATAAATTCCCAAGTTGGCATCGACGCGGATGACACCACAATTTACTCCTGCCTCAAAAAAATATCTAGTGTAACTGACAAAACTAACCTGGACGTGCGTCTCGAAAAGGACCCCCAATCGGTTGTGAAATGGGACAGAAATTGGCTGGTCCACTTTAATGCCTCAAAAATAAAACTGCTCTCTATTAATCACCACAGAGATCCTTCCCTGTCCTCCATTAGAATGTCTGACGCTCAACTTCTCAAGAGCACCTCTGTGCGGCTGGTCGGTCTCACGTTGAATGCTGACCTGAGATGGAACAAATACTTCAATAAGTCAATTGCCTCGTCCACCGCAAGGAAAGTTGGCTCCCTGTGCCGCGCCAGGAAGTTTTTCTCCCCGGAATCGATCCTCCAGATCTACAAATCAACAATTTGCCCTTGCATGGAGTATTGCTGCCATATATGGTCTGGAGCCCCATCTGTTTGCCTCGGGGTGCTTGATAGGCTCCATAGGCAGATATGCAATATAACTGGTCCTGTTCTGGCATCTCGTCTACAGTTGCTCTCTCACAGACGCGCCGTCGCCTCTCTCTGTCTTTTTTACAAATAATTCTATGGTAATTGCTGCGAGGAGCTGTATTCGCTTGTTCCCAGACTTCATGAATTCAAGCGCCCTACGAGGCTGGCATCCCGCTCTCACCCTTTCACTGTCGAAACTCTTAAATGTAGTCGTTTCTTCTAACCCAATACCTTCATGTCTCGCATCTCTCGCATGTGGAACTCCCTTCCCTATTGCAGTTTCCCTGAAAGCTATAATATCCAACTATTCAAATGTAATGTCAATCGACATCTCCAGTTGCCTTGATCTATCCACTATCTTTCTCCTCATCCTTTCTTCTATCACACGTATTTGATCTTGCTCCAAATCTTCTGTAACCCCTTTGCGTCTTAGTATCCTCTCGCCTTGCTTGGGTAGAAACGCTAAAATCTAATTTTACAATTATATATTATATATTTCTGGGGGATATATATGGAAAGCATTCGTGTCGCAATCTGGATTTGCTTACCGTTTTCAAAACCCTTCGCAGAGATGATTCTGATATTTCGTACGCTCATTTCAATCAATGCGCAGACATTTTCTTTCCTGTCTTTGATAATAATTCCTGTGTCCAGAATTTCATACTGCGCCATTTATTTGTTATGATGCTGATCAAAACGTTCAGAATAATTTGGAAATAAATTTATCACAGAAATTAAATCCATTTTTATCGAACAAATTATGACAAATCACTCTAGGATTACTTGAGTTATCGTCATTCAACTGGTAAGCTCTAATTATGGTTTATGAATAAAGTGGTTGTTTCATATACCATAATGGATTACTTAGCCAGTAACTAACAAACTGTAAGCACATAATCCTGTAGAGTCTGTTCTGTACAGTCTGTCTAAATCTACATTACAAAATTCTTTCAACAAAAGAACGTTTCTAAGAAAATGACATCAACAAGCGTGTAGAACGATGCGAGTCATTTTTTAAATACAATGGAGACTGTATTTGTCTAATGATTTATTTTCTAAGGACGTAAATTTGTTTTTACTTTTCTATTCAGGAAAAATTTTTAGAAATTATATATTAGATGCAGCCATATTACGATAACTTTTTTTAGCAGGATGTTGTTTCACAGATAATAAAGAAAAACTAATTTGTGGAAGGTCATGTTATTTGTATGGCAATGTTTAACGGTGATATATCTTGTTATTAATAGTGGAGACGCATTCCGTTGCATTCTCCACGTTGATTTATGGAGACGCCACATCTAGTGAGCTGGCTGTTGCTCAGAGAGTACTTCCACCCTTTGTTAGACTTATTTTTTGTCCTACAGGCTACTTAATAATCCGCTTCACTTGGAAGAACTTGGAGTCGTGTAGTCGGTTAAGTCACTTAACATATATATATATATATATATATATATATATATATATATATATATATATATATATATATATATATAAAAGAAAGAGGTTATAGTGGTTCCAACGAGAGAAAAGTGAGTATATTAAAAAGAAGAGGTGCCGCAAACGTTTTTCGTTGTAATGGGGAATTTTAAAAAAAAGTATGCTTTATTTTCCATAATTTTACTACACGTGTTTCTGGTCTCGGTATTTATCAATCCACCCACGAGGATCGAATGTGGCACAAGGCCGTTTTAATGTGGGTATCCTCGAACCCGTAGGCTCGGCCAAAAATATGGCCTTTCTGAACCCGCCTAGACGGGTTCAGGCCCTGTCAACCTCCCCTGACCGAACAATGCCCTTCGGCAAAGCCTCGTCCGGGTTCCCCTCTGCTAATGCAGAGAGTTCGACAGACGACAGTACGACAGTCGACAGACGTGTTTCTGGTCTCACGGCCGTCTTCAGGTAAAAGGCGGAGATTTCCACATATTATTAAAAATAATTAATTTTTTCCTAATGTTTTTCAATGTTAAATATTCTCGATACGAGATATTCTCTGTTTTTGTGTTAGTAATCCGAACACAAAAACAGAGAACATCCCGTGGATACATGGATGTATTAAAAAACAAAAAAATCAATTTCCAATTTCTGTATGAACAAGTGAAAGTACTTGCAAAAAAAAAAGACCTTATACAAGTTGAATTTAATAAAAACAGTGATCACAACATTCATATAGAGGTTCGCGGGTTAATGTAATTTTAATAAATTTGTTTGCGAAGATGTATTCTCGCCATTTATATCATTAACTTCACTAATCTGTTTTTTGTCTGAATGATTCATGTAATATGATTTGAATTGCATCATATATATATATATATATATATATATATATATATATATATATATATATATATATATATATATGTGTGTGTGTGTGTGTGTGTGTGTGAAAATATTATAGAAAATAGGAAAGAAACTGGTTTGGTAAATTATCCAAAGTTCCTTAGTATTTTTGTTATTATTTTTAAAAAATAGTGCTCGATACGAAAGTAGGGCATAAATATAATTATTAATTTAATAATATAATATATATATATATATATATATATATATATATATATATATATATATATATATATATATATATATATATATATATATATATTTTATATATATATATATATATATATATATATATATATATATTACATATATATATATATATATATATATATTTTACATATACATATATATATATATATATATATATATATATATATTACATATATATATATATATATATATATATATATATATATTTTACATATACATATATATATATATATATATATATATATATATAATAATATATATAAAATATATATATATATATATATATATATATATATATATATATATATATATATATATATATATGAGTTATGCGGCCCTAAATCTGTTTGATCAAAAAAATCTTTACACAGAGTAAGGGGAGGGAATAGACTATTTTTCTGACATTTAAATTAGTTTAAGATCTTTAGTTCACTATAAAAAAAAATACACGATTTATGAGAAATTATTTGACTGAAACTGGTTACAAATAGTCGAAATAAATCCGATTGCACATGACACCTACGCGTCTATAGCGAATAGAAGAGCCGAGTTCACCTACGTCTTGCAGGGACACGGCAGATGACACCTACGCGTCTATAGGGAATAGAAGTGCCGAGTTCACCTACGTCTTGCAGGGACACGGCACATGACACCTACACGTCTATAGCGAATAGAAGTGCCGAGTTCACCTACGTCTTGCAGGGACACGGCACATGACACATACGCGTCTATAGCGAATAGAAGAGTCGAGTTCACCTACGTCTTGCAGGGACACGTCACATGACACCTACGCGTCTATAGCGAATAGAAGAGCCGAGTTCACCTACGTCTTGCAGGGACACGGCACATGACACCTACGCGTCTATAGCGAATAGAAGTGCCGAGTTCACCTACGTCTTGCAGGGACACGGCACATGACACCTACGCGTCTATAGCGAATAGAAGTGCCGAGTTCACCTACGTCTTGCAGGGACACGGCACATGACACCTACGCGTCTATAGGGAATAGAAGTGCCGAGTTCACCTACGTCTTGCAGGGACACGGCACATGACACCTACGCGTCTATAGCGAATAGAAGTGCCGAGTTCACCTACGTCTTGCAGGGACACGGCACATGACACATACGCGTCTATAGCGAATAGAAGAGTCGAGTTCACCTACGTCTTCCAGGGACACGTCACATGAAAAGAAAAGATGTTTAGTGGCATATCAACTCCTTATGAGGCATTTAATGCCGGAATTCAATTTTCTTTGAAGAAATGAGATATGTTATCGAACTTTCACAATAGTAGACGATACGCAAATTTTGTGCATACTCATATAAGTGTGGAGATAATTAGTAAAGACGGAGGTATGCGTGTTTTTTCCAGTATTTTATTGAAATTTATTTGCAGTACACTTTAATATAATTTAAATTAATTTTAAATTCTATTGTGCAATACACTTTCATTTAAAACATTATGGGATATTAGGTATCAGATGTACTGAAAGAGTTATTTTTTTTTACTGTTTAGTTAATTTTGTAAAGTGGCATATCAACATTATGGGTTATTTAATGCCGAAATCTAAATATTTTGAATGGTTTGGTTTGATTGATTTTGTCTAGCGACATATCAACATCTATGGGTTATTTTATACCAAAATCTAAATACGTTGATTGGTTTGGTTTGGTTGATTTTGTTTAGCGGCATATCAACCTCTATGGCCATTTAATGCCGAAATCTAAATATTTTGATTGGTTTGGTTTTGTTGATTTTGTTTAGCCGCATATCAACCTCTATGGGTTACATTATGCCGAAATCTAAATATGTTTTTTCGCTTCAACTAGATAAAAAATATATTGTTGTTCATTTATAAAATGTATTGTTGGTAATCATGCTTTAAAAATATATTCTTGATAAGTTTATTATAAATATATATCGTTGATAATTTTTATATAAAAATGTTTTGCTTGTATAATTTGTATGAAAACCTATTTTTATACTTTCATAATTTATAGGTGTTGACTATTTTCCCATAGTCATTGCCTTGACGGTGCTACTACCCCGTGCTAGTGTGGACCTGAGAACCATGCAATTTATAATTGGTTTCAGATGTAGTTTATTGTCATAACCAGTACTGATATTATATGGATTAATATCATGAAAGGATTAATTTATGTTGGTTGATTGGCTGATTTTGTTTATATCAAATTTCATGGGTTATTTAATGCCGAAATCTAAGTAATTTCAACTCAATTTTATGCCTTCAACTTAATATATTTTGAACACAATTGTAGGCTTTCGACTAGAGATAAAATTCATTGAAGGTCATTTTGTTTTAGAAAGTATAGGGTCGATTTTGTTTGATGTGTTCACTATTTGTCCATACCTTGTACATTAAGAGGTGATACCACCTTGGTTCATGGTGTATCTCGGAAAAAAACAACAATTAAATGATCGTTCCTTGCTTCTCAAAACCTCCCATCTCCCGAACAGACGCCTTGATCACAAATGTAGTTTACCCTCATACCTAGAGAGAATCTTTATTGCCTATATTCCAAAAAAACATTAAATGAAAAGGAGACGACATGCAATAAAAAAAATAGAAGTAAATATTTTCGATTTCTATTAAGATAATATTTTTGTTTCCCTTTTGTTCATTTTTAAAAATATCTGTTGTTGCCTCAACTTAATATTATTTCTTTTCTCTAAATTTTCTTCTGTCAGTCTGATTTGATCTAATCCTATCTATCACGAACGCTACCTCACAAGCTGATTCCAGTGTGTATGTATCTCAGTCAGTCAATCAATTTATTTATTGCAAACATTGTACATCTTAGTCTCTTAATATCTCACTATAAAATATACATTAATTTCTATCTATCTATCTATCTATCTATCTATCTATCTATCTATCTCTCTCTCTCTCTCTCTCTCTCTCTATATATATATATATATATATATATATATATATATATATATATATATATATATATATATATATAATTAAACATAAATAGCCAGAGAAACCTACTAAGGTTTCACCTGCGCGGATCGTCAGGGAATGCCGGCCTTTTCTGACGATATGCGTAGGTGAAACCTTGGTAGGTTTTTCTCGCTCTACGGGTTTAATTAGGTTTGCTCTGCTTAGCGTATTGAGCACTTCATTTAGTTATTTTGCTTACTCGTATCGGTTTGTTTTTCTTTGGACTATGAACTTGCATACTAGACGATTATTCTTGGCTGACGTACATGTTCTTTGTTTTTTTTTTTTTGTACCTTTTTTTCCCTTTGGTAATTGATTATTTACAAATCAAGCCACCGAAGGTTTTCCGGATGTGTATAATTTATTATATTCATAAGAATATTACTATTATATATATATATATATATATATATATATATATATATATATATATATATCCCTTGTTGTCTGTGTGTCTGTCGTGGGCGTTGTTACCTAGCCCAGGCCGCATTTCTCACCCGATTTCCATATGGTTTGCAAATGGCTGCTGTAAGGACATGACGGAGGTAAATTTTTGATTTCGGACTCAGGTTCCGAAAAAATCGATAATCGAAAAAATCGATAATCGAAAAAAATCTGCGTACAGAAGGAATGATCGCATTTCAACCAAATTTGACGCTCTCTTAGAGTCTATCATTAGAAATGTTATCCAGAAGTTTCATGGCCACTGACCCTTAAACAACGCTGAAAATCGATATAACCCAAAAACCGATACGCTCAGATTGCGCCTGAACCGCATGTCGGTTTTTAGCAAAAACCGACCCGATTTATGAGGAGGCCATTGGGAGTCTCCATATGAAGTTTCAACTTTGAGTGCTCCCTAAACAGAGTGCAAATCGACAATCGGTCAACCCTTAAAAATGTTTTTTTTTCCGTTTGGGTATTTCCTAAATGCAGATTAATTTAAGATGACGCTATGCGCGGGAAGAAACAGGTCAGTGTGTGCAGTGGAGTGGAAGAAAATATTTGACCTCAAATTCTGGAATGGGTGCAGGGCCATTGAAATTCGGCTTTTTTATCCCTGCTACCAGTTCTGACTTTGAGCCACAAATGACATATTCGATTTTGTCAACACTATAGCTTTAATCGTAGTAACATCAGCACGGCAACGGGCCCTCTTTTAAAGGCAAGGAAGGGCAAAAATATTTTAAGTCAAGGGATAGCGATTGCTCTATGAGTCGTACGATTTTTTCAACATGTTCAACCCTCCGTACAGCAAGAACGTAAAAACAAACGTAGGAAAAATATTCTTCAAACTCTTACACAAACACTTCCCAGAATCAAGCACCTTACACAAGATATTAAAAAAAAACACAGTAAAAATCAGCTGCACCGAGAGCATGGCACAAATAATAAAAAAGCACAATAGGAAAATTATCAACAAACCACACGAACAAATTAAACACACGTGCAACTGCAGAATAAAGAACGAATGTCCCTTAAACGGAAATTGTTAACAAAACAACGTAATATACCAAGCCACGATAAAATCACCAGATAATGAAGAAAAAGTATACATAGGAGTAACTGAAGGACCCTGGAAACAAAGAAATTATACATATAAAACATATTTCACAAATAGTAAATATGCGAACAGTACAATGCTTTCTAAGTATATCTGGGAAATTAAAAACAAAACGCACATCACACAAAAAATATCTTGGAAGATAAGGAAAAAATCATCAGCCTACAACAATCAATCAAAAACTTGCAAACTTTGCTTGGAGAAAAAAATAGCTATCATTACTTTCCCCGACCAAAATAAATTATTAAACAAGAGATCCGAGCTCATCTCAAAATGCAGACATGAAAATAAATTTTTACTACGTAACCTAAAAAAAATGAAAAACGGAAAAAATAAAAAAAAACAAATAAATATACTAATAAACAAAATAACAATAAAAAAATAGAAATAAAATATAAATAAATACTATGTTACTTAAAAATCGAAAACCGAAAAGAGAAAATATACAAGTAAAATAAATTGATCTAAATTCATCTAAGTAAATAAATAAACAAACCAATCCCAAATAAAGATAATCAATTAAAAACTGTTCCCGCCAAAATAATACTTAGAATGAACTACAACAATCAACCCCAAAATTGAACAAATAGCTTTAATTAAATTCTCAAACCAAAACAAAACTGTTAAATAAGTGATATAAACAAATTTGTACTACGTTAATAAATAAATAAAATAAGAAAAAATATAAAAATAAAAAATAAAAACAAGCAATATAATTTGACCCAAATAAATAAACAAACGACTTCCGGTAAAATAACCGCCATAATAAAATACCCACAATGCACCCCTAACCCGTATATATATAAATAGCCGACAAAAATAACAGCATATGTGGCCTGACGATTGAATATAGCATGAAACAGACTGTCGCCTCTAAGTGTTGACTTCTATGTTCACTTTTATATATATATATATATATATATATATATATATATATATATATATATATATATAATTCTTCTTCCCTATCTCTCTCTCTGTTTATCTATCTATCTTTCCATCTATATATCTATCTATCTCAGTTTCCGTATTATTTATCTATCTATCTCGAAGCTTTCACTTTCTCTTTTCTCGTGATCATTTCCTTACATATAACTCCTTCATTCTTTCTTTCGTTCGTTCTTTCACTCTTTCTTTCCATGTCTGCTTTCTTTATCTTATTTCGCTTATTCTTACTTTCGTTCATTTTTTCACTCTCTCCTTCTTTACATGTTACCCTTCTTTCTCTTTTTTTTTCTTTGCATACAACCTTCTTTCTTCATTTCTTTCAGTCTTTCTTTTTATACCCACTTTCTTTCTTTTTTTTTCTTTCTACTTTTCCATCCACCCACATGCATTTGTCTTTTTTATTAAACTATCTGTATTGTTTTCACACGATCCATTTCTAATGTTACTTGTACATTTTGTAATGAAAAAATAAAAAGCAAAAGATTCTGTGAAGATTTGAAACTATAAATAAAATTTAGAACCAAATTATGACGTCGAAAGCACACACGCCATTTAATTTCAGAAGATCAAATTTATACTGACCATCCAACTCATCCCTAAAAATATAATATTAAAAAATCGGTATAAAAGTAACGACAAAGAAACCTTGGTTGCATTATTGTTCCTTCATATTTATTTATTTTTTTTACTTATTGTCGGAAATGCTTTGCACGCTAATCTCTTCAATAAGTTTCCTTTCACGAATCTCTGTGGGTCGCCATCCTTTGAAGATGAACATGGAAGGATGGGTGGCATCTTTCTCTATGCCGTGTCCCTTCAAGATATAGGCGATCATATCTATCAACTTCCCCCTATTCCTTGTATCTCTCAATAAATTTTGTCCCTTTACTACTGTTGGAATTTTTGGGTACCCTGGTGTACTCGTGAGCTAGCCAAAATGAACTGACTCATTTTATACTTTACCAATAGAAAGGTTAACCAA
Organism: Acanthosepion lycidas; assembly: GCA_963932145.1. Classification (NCBI taxonomy): domain Eukaryota; kingdom Metazoa; phylum Mollusca; class Cephalopoda; order Sepiida; family Sepiidae; genus Acanthosepion; species Acanthosepion lycidas. Next base: position 34,228,883 of record OZ010603.1, read on the forward strand.
TCAGAAGGCTCAAAATATTCAGTGCGACGTGTTTAAAGACGGCCATGTTTTTTCCCGAATATTTACTGCTAGCCTTTGATATCGAAGACTGAAAAATTACGGAACAGCTGCTGGTGGTATTGGCGATATAGTCAGATTCAGTAGAGGGTCTGACTTGTAAGAGTTAATCTTTAACATTGTTTCATTGAACAGATTACGTACTGCGCTGTATTCTATATGTCGTGGATTCCGAGATTAAATTCGATCTCCAATGAATGACAAACGCAAGAATTATATATAAGAAATTAAATGTATTTACACAATATAACAATGGGTAATACTGTTAGTAAATCCAGGAACGCGGTCAGTAGCAATAATAATATATATATATATATATATACCGTCTCGAAATAGGACTTCCTTAGATTCTACGTGCTTGTAACTGTGACTTCTACAAGCGGTTACCTCACACTATTACTCTACCTCCAACTCAATCACAATCTCTGCTCACTCTCTATATTCTGACTGACTCTGGGTATTTAACGGCAGCAGTCCAAGTAACACTCTGGTCGAGTCCACTTATATGAAAAAGGGGAGGACCCCATAACACTATATTCATACACTATGGTGAACATGGTCAACAACCACTTCTGCCAGCCCATCTTCTCTCATCGACTTGCTTAAGACCACTAGCTATATCATGTGTTGCTTTCCCTTGTCTATCTTTCCCTCTGTACACCCTGTGAGTATCAGATTCTCCAAGCCCTCCTTTCTCATTAGGTGTCCCAGAAATTTCAGCTGCCTCTTTCTGATGCTAAGTATAAGCTTTTTCCTTGTTTACATCTTCTCCAAAATGTTATCTTTGTTCACACGCTCGGTCCATGCTATCCTTAGCATCGTTCTGTAAAACAATAACTCCGCCGCCTCGAGTCTCTTCTTCATCTTTGAGGAGACCGTCTAACATTTCCTGCCATAAAGGAAGACAAATGTCAGATAGCAGCTCAGTACTCTTTTTTGTTACGAAAGAAATCATCCTGCTTGTACTACTTTGACTAGCTTTAGAATGCGTCTTTGGCCATCCAAATACGTCTTCGGATCTCAGCGTCGCACTTATTGTCCTCCGTCAAATCACTTCCCAGAGTTGTTTTATATTCCTTGTAATTTTTCCGAAAAAATACTTTGTTTTTCTCGAACTACATTGAAACCTCGCTGGAAACACCGTCTTTAGTTCGATCAGCGAAGTTAAGCAAAGTTGATTCTGGTCATTACTTAGAAGTAAGACCGCTTGGATACACGAAGTACTATAATCAACATCCTAAATATGCCTCGGTTTCAAATAAGCCGGATAGCGTTTATAAGCCCTAAAATATTAGGTTGGTTCAAAAATAATGACGTAATAATGTCGTTTTTTGACGTTAAAAAATACGTCAAAAACGACATTATTACGTCATTATTTTTGAACCAACCTAATACTAATAAGTCACTCGTCTATTTTGTCGGGCTTCCGCGAAAGGATGTATTTTTGCCAAATTAAAGGCTGATAAAATGCGACGTGTCTTTTTTTTCTATACGTAACACCCTAACAATGCTACATAATACAGAGCTTTGCCAATACAGACGAATTGGATTATAATGCGCGTTTTATACAGCAGATATAAGAACCAATAAGACCGCATTTGTGTCAACATCAAACTGGGAGCGTTTATATTCAATAGGACGTCAATCGTTCATACCTTTATTCTGACTTGCATTTACGTCGCATCAATGTGGTGTATGTTTATTTCAAAGGGTTTACAAAGACCAAATAGTTAATATAATCGCATTTCTTGACTATTCATCTTTTATTATTCTTGCTTCTTAATAATATTTCTCTTTTTCTTATTCTTGGATGAAATACTTTGTGTCATATGGTTTTATTGCGTTGTTTGGCGTAGCATGTTAAAAAAATACTAGCAATTGCATCATGGTTTTCAAAAAATTTTGATCTTCAAAAATTTAAATGCAATATCAATCGTTATCTACTACTGTTGTGGTGTCCTCCCCCTAAATATTCTATGTTGAACTCTTCCGTCTCCTATAAGATTAGTAGGAGAGAAGGCCTTAGAGGAAAAGTCTCACAGATTGTTTATTTCTGTCAAACTCACTGCTTCCTGCGGAGAGGAACTCGGACGAGACTTTGCCGCAGTGCAAAGTACTTTTCCGGGGAGTTAGACCGTCCCTGAATCCGTATAGGCGGGTTCGAAGGGAATATTTTTGGCCGAGGCTACGGGTTTGGAGTATCCACGATAAACCGGCCTTGTGCCACATAAACCATCGTGGGTGGGGGCTGTTAAATATTAACAGTCACATAGATTGTTCAACTGTCAAACTCTCTACCTCGGCCGAGAGGAACTCGGACGAACCTTTGCCGCAGAGCAAAGTTTCGTCCGGGGAGGTAGACAGTCTCCGAACCCGTTTAGGCGGGTTCAAAGGGAATATTTTTGGCTGAGACTACAGGCTCGGAGTACCCACAATAAACCGGCCTTGTGCAACATATACCCTCGTGTGGGGCTGTTAAATATTAAAGGTCGAATATATTGTTCATCTGTCGAACTCTCTGCCTCTAGCAGAGAGGAACCCAGACGAGGCTTTGCCGAAGGGCAAAGTTTCGTCCGGAGAGTGAGGCAGACCGTAAAACCGTTTATGCAAGTACTAAGGGAATAGTTTTGGCCGGGCCTAAGTGCTCGGAGAACCTACGGTAAATTCGGCCTTGTGACACATACATCCCTCGTGGAGGGGCTGTTAAATATTAACAGTCGAATAGATTGTTCGTTACTGTCGAACTCTCTGCTTGAGCAGAGAGGAACTCGGACGAGGCTTTGCCGAAGGACAAAGATTCGTCCGGGGAGTTAGACAGACCCTGAACCCGTTTATACGGATTCTAAGGGAATATTTGTGTCTGAGCCTACGGGATCGAAGAACCCACGGTAAACTCGGCCTTGTGACACATGCATCCCTCCGTGGGGGTGCGTGTTAAATATTAACATTGAAATAGATTGAACGCTGGGTCAGATGACACAAACTCACTAGTCATGTAACTCTCTCTTACTGTACTCAGTGTTTAATATATGATATATATGTAACACTTTTGTTTTGTTATTTCTTTAAACATTTACTAGGTCACAACATCTACTATGTTCATTTATTATCCTCTCTCCTTTATAATGTTTTATTCTCATATTCTATGATATTTATTCTGTGTTTATACAGAAATGTGGCACAAGGCCGAAATAGGGGAATGGGTTGAGGACAGTCTTCTTCTGTCTTAATTATAACTTAGCTAGCCGCAAACACTGACCCAATCGTACGAATATCCCTTACACAAAAACAACACAGTCATACGTACCTTTCAAACTACAAACACCATAAAACCTCATCGTCTCTATGAAATAACTAACTAATCCCCATATATACAAATCAATTTCTGTGGCGGGGGGTGGTGAATAAAACAATAATTCTAAAAATTAAACCCAATGAGTATTTACAATATGATCACAAATCTATTTACAAGAAACTAAAGAAAATATTATTAGTAATAACCCCCCCCCCAAAAAAAAAACCAATCACTAAACGTGGCAGAAATACCAGTTCTCTGGCCGAAATCAATGACGAAGTAAAATAGTATAAAACAATCATTCATCCACGCACACGCACTAACACGCACTCATTCAAACACAACAACAATTACGAAAACACTCACGCGAAACGAAAGGCGCCTCGCATCCACCGGAGAACTGACATCACTGACCACCTAAAGAGGGAGGGGATGGGTAATTAAACTTAAAGAAAAATAGGGACAGAAATAAAAGGGACCAATGATCATACATACCCTAGTTAAGTTAACTGAATAAAAAATTAAAAAAAAGAAAGAAACTCATATAACACCCAATAACCACTTCTGTCTTAGAGGTTTTAATGTCTTGCTTGAAGTAAAACAAAAGTATACAATAGTTAAATTTCATTTTAACTGTTTAGAAATAATATCTCTATCTATGCTGCTAGTTATGATTATAACATTTCCTTTTACGCTTTCATTTTCACTTTCACTTTCTGGTCTTTTGAACAGCAGAAGAGATTCATCACTTATTTCCTATTTAGGATTGTTTTTCCGGTTCATGCTTCTAATTTTTTTTCATTCTCTTTTCCTTCCCATAATTCCTTGCTTCACAGTGGCATTTGGTTAATGTGAAATGATTAAAATAAAATAAAATAAATCTTTCCTACGTATTTTCTCATTTTTTTTAATCATCAGAAACTATGAAAACACTGATGAATTGTTATATGATATAAATCCTTTTGTCTGATTGTGGATGGCGGAAAATCTCTTCCTTGATGAAAGGAATGCTGGAGGAAACTAAAATTTAGTTCTACCAAAGAATGGTGAGAATAACAGAAAAGAAGGCATATGCAACTACGATTTTTTAAGAGAAATATGGAAGAAAAAATGTCAGACTAATGCCATGTCTTGCGCAACATGAAGCTGATTTGTCAAAATCATGACAATAAGGTTGGATCTAATTTCAGTGAGATAGCTGTGGTGAATACGAAATAAAAGAAAAACTCTCTTTTCTTCACTGTTTTCAAGTTCGTGAGCCTGTGCGAAAGTTTATTTTGACCAATAGAAAAGAAGGTATTGTCTCCAGGCTGAAGAAAAGACCAAGGCAAAGTTTAAATAGCCTATGTAAAAATTTATTTTGACCAATAGAAAAAAGTATTGTCTCCAGGCTGAAGAAAAGACCAAGCCAAATTTAGCGAGCTTACGCAAAAATTTATTTTGACCAATAGAAAAGAAGGGATTGTCTCCAGGCTGAAGAAAAGACCAATGCAAGGATTAACGAGCCCACGCCAAAATTTATTTTGACCAATAGAAAACAGGGATTGACTCAAGACTGATGAGAAGGCCAAGGCAAAGTTTAAATAGCCTACGTAAAAATTTATTTTGACTAATAGAAAAAAGGATTTTCTCCAGGCTGAAGAAAAGACCAATGCAAAGTTTAACGAGCCAATATGAAAGTTTACTTTGATCAATGGAAAGATGATCGGCTTACAAACTGAGAAAAAAAAAATGTAATGAACCGATGACAAATCGTTTTTTGATACAAATAGGCCAACCGTATAAATGTTATGTGAAAAACGAACACTCTCAATTTGATTTAAAATTTGGAAAAATTACTTTGTGTCCGATGATTTAATACGAACTTTGACTCTTATTAACAGTTCATCGAAACTCCGAACTTTAAATATTTGATTTCTTTTCTTGAATCAAGCTACTGACAACTCCAAATGTGTAAACTGGTAAATAAATTCCTTGTCTTGTTTTGTTAAATATAACACGTGTATTTCCTCGTCACTATCCCTCATATACTCCTCCCTGGGTATGTTGATAAACTACATATGCGTCCTTGGTAAGACGATATACTACATCCGACAGCAAGGTCTTTGATGAGGAGGTTTTGTGGAGTGTGGAACCACCTCTTAATTGCTAGTGTTCCCAGGTCCACCTTGGCTCGATGTGGTAGCACCTGTCAGGGTCCCAGGTATGGGCAAATAGTTAACTCTCAAAAATAGTTTAAAACACTATGAAAGCATAAAATAGGTTTTAATACCAGGAATAATTTTAAAAAAAATTATACCAGCAATATATTTTTGAAGAAAAACATATTCCTTGCAATACAATTTTAGAAAAAGAATATTCTCAAGAATACTTTTTCGAAAAAAAAATATTACCATCTTTAAAAATCTTGTCGGCATTAAATAACCCATTGAAGTTGATAAGCCGTAAAACAAGCCAAACCAAATTTCATATACTTCATTGCTATTAGAAATTAGCGTATTATAGCCGTTATCCCAAATAATGGGTATAACATTATATGTCGAATCCAAATGATTGCTGTATGGACTTGGCTTATTTCTCGTTTTTTTACGACTTACCTTCGACTCTGGGTATATAGTGAACCTGGTAACACCAGGAACTAAGGAGTGGTCCCACGCTCTTTAAAACCTCCTGATCAGAGGCCTTGTGGTTGAATGTAGTTTATCGTCCTACCCAAGCGCAGATGAAGTTTATCGTCTTACCCAGAACTGGCAACAATTGCTGCGGTGTAATTCTCACTCTATTGCGGTTGAAAATTGCATGTATGTGATGAGTATGATCCTCACTATGGACTCCATAAAAAGTCGGATATTAAATAACCTAACAAGAGTTGACCAGTCATAAATTCAATCAACCAAAATTTTCGCAATTACAGTTTAGCAGATTGTAAATCTACAGGGAAAGAGAGAAGAGGATAGACAGAAAGAGAAGGGCGATAAGCTTCGCTCGAGAAAGGCAGTTTGAGAGAGGAAAAGCTATCCCCTCTCCCGCTCTATCTTTGCCCCCAAAAGCAAATATAGCGAGAGGGAACAGACGATGGAAAAGAAAGATAGAAAGAAAGAGGGAATAATGACTTTCTTTTCCTCCTCCCCATCCTTCCCTTGTTATTTTTGCTTTTCATTTGTTTTCCCTCCCTTTATTTCTTCGTTCTGTATTCTCTTATTTTATTTTTGTCCTTCTGTCTTGCATTTCTTCAGATCGCCCCCTCTCCACCAACCAATAATTTCCGCTCAATCGTCTTCTCTTCCCTGATTTTCTCAACCCTACTGACCAGGTCGCTATTACCTCTGCATTCTGCCTCCCAACAACTCTATCTATAATCGCCAAGCCATCTGGAAATTCATCGATCCCACATAACTAAATACGCACCGGGGAAAGGTATTCATTAGAACAAATATCTGACCAACACCTGCAAGCATAACAGCGGGAAGAAGGGATTTTCGTATGTGGAAAAATGAGGTTGTGGCAGGAAAGCTGTCATAGGAAGTAGGGGGTTCTGAGAAATATGGCGCCGCTGAACGCGTCAGAAGGGACGTAAATAATAGGATCAGGAGACTACATTACCCTGTATGATATAAGGTAGGACATTTGCAGTGTTTGTATACAATTAAATTTCCCGTACTCTCCTCATTTCGATTTTCCGCATGTTTTGGGATGTTATTTGTTTGCATGCAATAACTATAGAGTGATTGTTATTATTTTTTGTTTAAAGGATTTACAACTTCGAGGGGTGTGTTATCATTATCCTTACCAGAACAAACTGGCAAAAACCAATTTTAATTTAAGCTGAGATGTTCCCTTATGACTGAAGTCCTTGTAATACAAAATCACAGCGCAAGACATAATACTGGCAACTGTCGCCGCATACATAATAATATAGCTTAACAGAACTAATGTTTTAATTCAATTATATAATTACATTTGAATTTATTACTGTATAGCGAAAAAAGCATATAAAATCAGTTAATATATATATATATATATATATATATAATTATTTATTTAAAAATATGATTCCAACACGCTACATAAGAGGTCTCATGTTTCAAAACAAGAGCCGAAAACTTCAAAATAATATTTGAATTAACTTGAGTTAAAGTGGGCTCTGTTCCATCTTCAAGCATCATTTGGTATACACCTCCGTTCAACCAAATGGTTAGTATTAAACTAGGACAGAAGTTCTTAGCTCTAATCGATAAACACTTCCCCACCAAAAGTAGGCTTAGTAATATATTCAATAAGAACACACTAAAATTGAGTTATTGCTGCACTGAAAATCTAGAAGGTATAATAAGAAGACACAATAATAATATCCTGAACAAACCCCCTTACCTGAATAGTTTTAATAACTCTACACTTAAATCAGATAATGATAGGGAAAAATTATGCGATTGTAGAAACCCGGTAGACTGCCCATTAGAAAAAAAGTGCTGCATCAAATCTGTGCTATACCAATGCACTATATCATCCACGTAGAACCCTAACAGCAATATGATATACATTGGATCCACGAAAAATGCCTTTAAAACCAGATGGAGGTAGCATAAATGCTCCTTCAACAACATAAACTTTAGACATCAGACCTCTCTATCCAAATATTTTTGGCACCTGAAAGAAAAAAATAGGGCACCTAAAGTAAAATGGAAAATCATTAACAGGACTAGAACTTGCAAAACTTGGGATGACCCATGCCCTTTGTGCCTCCATGAGAAACTACACATTATTAAGCTTCTAAACAATAAAAACCTATTAAACAACCGGCAAGAATTAACGGTTTTCTGCCGACACAACCGAACTTACGCTCTGAATAACTAGCTAAAAACACGCATACTAAAAAATAAATTTTAAAATCCATAGTCCATATACATAGTTTTAATAACCTACAATAATTGATAACCCTTTATGAAGTCGTCAAATAACAAACGTTACGACCTTTTCATATACACAAATCCCTTTCATAAAGAGATATAATAAAAGAATAAAATAAAAATAAATAAATAAATCTCCGTAGACGCTCAAGCCAGACTATGCGAAAACTTCCTCCGTCGAAAATTTAGCCACCCTCACCTTACCGTGACCCGGCATCTATGAAAGTAACTCTATACTGATACAAATTATTAACACCCCACCCCTGCCGATTCTAAACAATCCGCCCTTGATGTTACCATGGAAATCTTTTATTTCAATTCTGACCATACTATTAAAACTCGTAAATTTCAGAAATAAGTCATTCCCCAAAAAAATTTCGCTTGAAGATGGAACAGAGCCTACTTTAACTCAAGTTAATTCAAATATTATTTTGAAGTTTTCGGCTCTTGTTTTGAAACATGAGACCTCTTATGTAGCGTGTTGGAATCATATTTTTAAATAAATAATTATATTTATGCTCTACTTTCGTATCGAGCACTATTTTTTAAAAATAATTACAAAAATACTAAGGAACTTTGGATTATTTACCAAACCAGTTTCTTTCCTATTTTCTACAATATTTTCACACACACACACACACACATATATATATATATATATATATATATATATATATATATATATATATATCACTGGTTACACTATCGCTACTTCCATGGTAAATATTTGGACGACTTACATTTCTCAGTTACAACATTTCTGTCCATAACATATCTACCCATCATGTAAGGTGGAAGGAAGCATCCCCGATCCCTTTGTATTTCATTAGTAAGAAAGAATTTCCTCTTGGATAGCTTTGTCCGAAAAAATAGACTCCCTAGATGATGTTTTGTTTTACTGATCAATAAAATCTTAACCCCTTCATGTCTAGAGCTAACTGCTATCTTTCTGACATAAAATAATTCCTAATAAACTACATTTCTTAAGTACACCTATTTCCGCTCATACTACAAACTCTAGCTCGAGTGGCTTTTGAGCCTTAGTTTAGGTGAGCATTACAAAAGTAAATCTCCTGTTAGAGGAGCCCGTCCCTGATTTACGTATGAAGCTGTACACTACGCTTGGCCAATTGCGTGTTGGTGATGTTATATAACACATAGCTTGGGTGGATGGCTGTTGATTCTGAAGAGTTCACTCGCCATTTGAAAGCTCATGTATTTTGTGCTAGGGGAGTCAACTTACCCTCCACATCTGCTCTCTTAATCGGCTGCCCTCACCAGACCTTGCTCTACGAAACCGGCTGCCCTCACCACTCTGGGAACCGGTTTAAAACCTCAGACCACTCGACCACTCAAGTTATGAATTCAGACTTGTCCTTCTCCTAGACTGGTTGCCACTAGAGCCGATGGAACTCAGTTTGTCTTTCTATTTACCCATTGTTGGAGAATAGATGGATTCCTACCTTTGCAGGTAAGTGAATATAACGAAATCGACTTGAACTCGAACTCGAACTCAACTCTCCGGCTTCTCAATTCCAGCCACTATCCCAACATCTTGGGTGAACTTTAATATATACAACTTTGTGCAAATTGATTGAAACAAAACAAATAATTCTGTAATTATTTACGTTTTTCTTTTCATATTTTTCCAATGAAAGATTACCCAGTGCACTTTTTAGTACTTCGTATGTCTATTTCACGATGTCGTTCCTTGAAGATTGACCACAGATTATCGATTAGATTTAAAATCAAGAGATTTTCCGAGCGAGTTTATAGTACGTTGATTTGCTCACTGGTAAATCTTGCCAGTGTGTTCGTACAGCGTTAAAATTTTCGTAAGGTTCCTTGGAGTAGCGCCTATCGCAGACAATGGCTGTAGGACAACTAATCGGCAGTCGAGACAATAGTGTCAGGGTGTGATAAAAATCGAAAAAAAATCACGGATGGCGGAATGTTTTCGAGGCCAAACAAATTTCATCATACACCCCGAAAATAGATTCATATTGCTGCACACCACTGCAAATAGCCTAATCTGAGAGAAAAAAAATAGAAATCAGTTACACCGTGTCACTTCAGTGAGACTAAAACTTACTGTATGATGAAATAAAGGAAACTAAAGCGGTTGTTTCAATTAATTTGCGCAAGTATACTGAGTATCTGTTGAAGCGTTCACGTCCCAAAACGTTTTTTTTTTCTGAAATATGTGGCATTAAATCGTCGTCATCAATGATAGAAATAAAATTCTCCTTATCTGATGGCGTATCGTAAGCATTTCAACAGGGAGCATTTTGTAAATACTCTGAGATATTTTGGCAGTGAATATGTATTGGTTTATTGAAGATATGTATTTTCTAGAGAGTTTGAATGTTTCGCATTTGTCCCTTATATATCGTCAATAGAAGAGCATTCATATATTATTCCTGTTGACAGAAATGCGAGTCTGAATGTACGAATGCGGCCAGACGTCGCCATGCACAGATAAGATTACATCGCACAGATTCAACGAGTTTCGGTAACATAATTCCATATTTATGCTCGCCATCCAGGCTAAACATGTCAGACAGACTCAATATAAAATATGCAAACAAATGTATATCGTGTTTGTGGGTTTAATGTATGTCTGTATGGGAGAGAGATAGAGAGAAAGAGAGAGAGAGTGAGAGAGAGAGAGAAAGGTAAAGAGAGAGAAGAGTTGGTTTTGTTGAACCATGAATAAACATTAAAAACTTGGGCGCCATCCAGGTTGCTTCCTCAATGGCATCCAGGCGTCGTATTATCCCGAGCGAAACAAAAAATGATGACAAATGCCTCGAGGCTGGAAACATGAGTTCAAGTCATCGCATCTCCCTTGGGTCTGAGTGCATGTCAATAGGTGACTCACTTGCAAACACACAAACACAGACACAGGAACAGACGTACACACACACGTGTGCATATGTATCTAAATCAACAAATATATATATATATATATATATATATATATATATATATATATATATATATATATATATATATATATATATATGTGTGTGTGTGTGTGTGTGTACGCGCGCATATTTGTATGCAGTTGTTAAAATTTATTATACAGGGTGTCCATAGAATTCGTGTGCACTTTAAAAAATTATAACTTTATTTGTATTTGTGATAGAAATAATCTGTAAAAAATGTTATAAAGTTTAATGTACCTAGTTTTAAGTATCGCTACAATAACTAATGAGATTTCAGGCATTACTGTAAATCAGTTGGCAAATTTTTCCCGCGAACAGCAAAATCGTATGACACTTTGTATTGCTAATGATGGAGGACATGTGGAAACTTAAATAAAATTTCAATAAAACCTTAAAAAATATAGATGTATTTCTTTCTTTCCAATCCTTTTTACAAATTATTTCTATCGCAAATACAAATAAAGTTAAAAATCTTTTAAAGAGCCCACGGACTTTATGGACACCTTGTATTTATGTAAGAAAGATTTGTAATATAAATCTATCTATCTATCTATCTATCTATCTATCTATCTATCTATCTATCGATCGAACTATTTTTAGGATATGTTGAAATCCTACCGAAGAGCGCAAATTTTCCTTTAATAAGCTTACTCGAATATTGAGGCCTGTAGACAAAAAAGTAATTATACTGTTTAATAAATAAACAGCGCGTCTACTCAGATACGAGTGTTCACTAAAAAGTAATGTTCAAAGTGATACAAATATGTTGGATTTTTGATACGAAACTGCAAAATTTCGGGAGATCTCTTACCAGAGAAACTAGCCTTAAAGATAGAAACACGCGTATCCAGTAAAATAAGAAAAGGTACGTCTATTCAAACAGGAATATCCACTAAAAATAAGGTTAAAATGATAAAATCTATCTATCTATCTATCTATCTATCTATCTATCTATCTATCTGTCTATATATCTGTCTATCTATCTATCTGTCTATCTATCTATCTATCTCAGTCTGTTCCTATCTATCTAGTTATCTATCTAGCTATCTATCTGGCTATCTAGCTAGCTAGCTATTAATCTCAGCCTGTCCCTATCTGACTATCTATCAATATATCGATATACATTCGAAATTCAGCTGTTATTTATGTGTCTGAAGTGGGCTCTGTAATCTTGTGTGACGGTCAGTACAGGAAAAAAGAACTATCCTGATTTCAAATCCACGTAGAACGTAATAGGTCAAGACAATTCACAGATAATTAGAAAAAAAAATTCTTGAAGACGGAAATATCTACATTCTAAAGTGACATGGCATTAAAAAAAGAAATGTCGGCTTATCTATCATGCTTCAGAAGTAAGCAAAAATGTCACAAGAATTGAAATTCAAATTTCATGCCGGTGTCGGCGATATATTCAATGAAGACATCTTTATCCGCGCTTAGAAAGAATGAAGCTATATAAAAAAAAAATTACTAACTTGCAACATCTCGTCTGTATGAACGAGGTTGCGAGAGGGAAAATAATCCATCACTCTCAAGGCCGCGGAGACGCCTTTAGTCTATATCGAGTGGAAAGTGACATCTTGGTATCTCCTTTCCATATATGGAAGCAACATTCTATTTGTCGCCTGAATTGGCTCTTGTAAGGGCGGAGGATAGCCGTTTTGGTTTGGTTTGCTTTGTTTTGTTTTACGGCATATCAACCACAATGGGTAATTTAATGCCGACAAGATTTTTTATTGCTGGTAATATTTTTTCCAAAAATGTATTGCTGGTAATATTCGTTTATTCAAAAAATGTACTGCTGGTAATATTTATTTTCTTAAAAATGCATTGCTGGTAATGCATTGCTGGTAATAGCTGTTTCCAAAAACGTATTGCTGGTAATATTTTTCACTTCAAAAATGTATTGCTGGTAATTTATTTTATTTTAAAATTAATTTAATTTATTTAATTTTAATTATTTATTTATTTATTTTTTTTTTTTGGTAATTAATTTATTTTCTTCTAAAATGTATTGATAATTATAATGTATTGCTGGTAATAATGTTTCCTCAAAAATTTATTGCTGGTATTTAATCTATTTTTACACTTTCATAGTGTTTTGACCCCAGTTTGGAGGTTAACTATTTGCCTATAGCTGGGACCCTAACAGGTGCTATCACCCGGAACACCAGGAATTTAGAGGTTGTTCCATGCTCCTCAAAACCTCCTGACCAGAGGCCTTGCTGTCGTATGTAATTTATAGTTTTACCCAGGACGTCAGGATATAAGGAGGAGCCAGGTACTTACTAGAATGATACACGGAACCGACCATTTTTCAAGGATCTTTAACGATGTATCGTATGTAAATCTGTGCTGGGATTATGTCCCAAGGAACAAGACCTATCCGAGGCAACATCAGTTCATCGTAGTTGACAGAAAAATTTGGAGCGGTACAAGAAACACGTAATAATAATGAGTGAATATTGGTTAAATTTCTGGCACCGATCGGCGACAGTGGAATGTCACTGGTTTAGTTAGGACCTGTCAACTGTTTCTCCGCTAGTTGAATCCATTAGATTACGTGCTAAAACCCTTGATAAAGGTATCAATACTCTTCTCCCCTCAGCTATGGGTAAATAGTAAGACAGACCGTGTGTTGCAGTTTTTTGTGTATATATTATGTACTAGTGAGTTACTCGAAATGCCTTGACTCACTTTATAGTCCACTAATAGTAGGTTAACCAATCAGAAGACGTAGAACATTCAATCCGTCGTGTATAAAGGCGGCCATTTTTGTTCACTCTACCAGAATGTCCAGTCGGAGCTTGTCAGGCGAAGAGAACCAGAAGGACGAACTATGCTCTGCTACTTTTGTCAAAATATCCACTGCTAACCTGAACGACGCTTTCCTACTGTCTTCGAAATATTCACTGCTAACCTCTGGATTCTATACTCGAAGACGACCGCCATGATGAATAACACCGTGTTCTATAGTCTTGTATGGCAACTGGTCTACCGCAAATAGAAATGGCAACTTACTGTTGGTAAAAATCTGCCTCATCAGTCATGTATCGAAAGCTACGTGATCGCCTAAGGGTGTCTCACGCATGACACATAACTGACTGACAAATAATCGCACTCAAAAATGGAAATTTGAATAGTAGATAATAATATAATATATAAGAGAATTCATATTACATAACACATTTCAGCATTCTTTTCTTTGTTTCCAATGAAGTTGTTATATAGGAATAAAGAGTCGCTATACTTGAGCAGGGGTCGTCAGTGAGCAAACACAGGCGATCACATTATTGAACCGCTTGGAGCGGCTCAGATTAAGGAATCTGAGAGCTGAGTTCGAATTCCAGTCGAATCCATTACATTCACTTACATGCTCTTGGGAAAGGTATGAATCCTTTTCCCCATCCAGCTATGGGTAAATAGTAGGACAGACCGGGTTCTATAGCCTTGGATGACAACCGGTCTACCGCAAAAAAAAAGAATGACAACCTACTGCGGGAAAAATCATCGTCAGTCATGCATCGAAAGATACATGATCGCCTAAGCGTGTAGCATGCATGGCACTGACTGAGATATCCGCCTTTAAGTTCTGGTAGGCTTCAGTTCTAATTAGGATGTCGTTGTGAGTTGTAAGAGTGCTTTTTGTGGCATGCCTCGAATATGTCCGAATTTATATGTGACTATTAGTATATCACTACATTCGCGGAGTTGCATTCGCACATATATGGCGTTAAAATTGCCAAAGCCAAGTAGAAATTTACCATTTGACGTTAAAGAAAGATCACTTTTAATATCAATAACTTATTTTATTGATCAAATACAGGGTATTGACTTTGAGATTTTGAATTTTATACTCTTTGGATACAACGACAAAATCACTAAAAAATTAGCATACCATGTTGAAAAAATACTTCAAACTTAATGAAAAGAAAGTTTTATCATCAAAATCTTTGTTATTATTAAGAGTAAGGATAAAGGTATTTTTTGCATATTTAATTAGACGTTTTAATCATTTTTAAATTATAAAAGGATTATAAAAATGTAATTTAGAACATTCTAACCTTGTTTTACTTTTGTCATCTGATGGACTATACATTAGTATAGTAAATTTAAGCAACTTTTTTCGTGAAATTCCCATTAATTTAGTACTTCTTGCAAAAATTAAACCATTTTCTTATTTTAATGAATTTCAGGAATTATTTACAAATGAATTAAATTACTTTAGAAATGTTACCTCTTAGAAAATTTTGGTAAAATTTATTTTTCTGTTTACATGTATTTCCCGCTTTTATGGAGACGTTAAATCATCAATTTCTTTTTTGTAAAAATCTACAAATCAACAATTCGCCCTTGCATGGAGTATTGGTGCCATATATGGTCTGGTGCCCCTTCTGTTTGCCTCGGGGTTCTTGATAGGTTCCAGAGGTGGATATGCAATATAATTGCTCTGGTATCTCGACTACAGTCACTTTCTCACAGACGCGCCGTCGCCTCTCTCTGTCTTTTTTACAAATACTTTCATGGCAATTTCTCCGAGGAGCTGCATTCACTGGTTCCCAGACTTCATGAGTTCAAGCGCCCTACGAGGCTGGCATCCGGCTCTCACCCCTTCACAGTCGAAACTCCTAAATTTAGCCGTCGTTTCTACTCCAATTGCTTCATGTCTCGCACCTCTCGCCTGTGGAACTCCCTTCCCTATTCCAGTTTCCCTGAGAGCTATAATCTCCAGCTATTCAAATGCAATATCAATCGACATCTCCAGTTGCCTTGATCTATCCACTATCCTTCTTTTCATCCTTTCTTCTATCGCTCCTATCTGATCTTGCTCTAAATTTTCTGTAACCCCTTGCGTCCTAGTGACTTCCCACCTTGCTTGGGGTGAAACGCTCAAAAAAATTAGATTAATAAACTTTAAATCAACTAATATTCCTCAAATAAAGTTTCAGAAATATTTATCTAATTCTTGTAAAAAAATTAATAAATGCAATTACATTTTTTAACAGACTGCTAAAAAATGGTGCTAATTTTTTTTTTTTTTTTGTTTAGTAATTTCGAAACGAAAACGCCTTTAAATAAATTAGTTTTGAAATACAGCATATTATGTTACTGATTGGAAATATTAAATTTAATCTAACAGCTTGTAATTAAATCTAAAATATAGATTCAAAAAATATTTTTTTCTTTTTAAACCAAATGTATGGGGAATCTGTGAAGATACCAATTATTATGTTTATATTAGGTTGGGACAAAAATAATGACGTAATAATGTCGTTTTTTGTCGTATTTTTTAACGTCAAAAAACGACATTATTACGTCATTATTGTTGCGCCAACTTAATATTAAATGATGGAATTCCTAAACATTAACCGGCTATTTAGATTATTAAATTTAATAATAAGCTTTCTCATGCTTTTAACAATTCCGTATCGCTTTCTCCGGCCTAGGATTGAAAATATATTTATGTAAAACCTCGGATTAATAGAACCAGGGATCAAGTCTTCGGGTGTTAATGGTAATAAATAATTATTTTGAGAATCAGCAATGATTCCTGTGTGACATTAAAGAAAAAAAGGGGAAAATACGATTGTAAATTTTAAAAATATTGCCACTATGTCTTACGCGACACGCTTTTAGATTCTGACAATTTTGCGGAACAAGAATTCAGAAAATGAATTTTCTTCCGGAAGATAAGGATATTAATGTTTACAAAATGAGAAAAGTTAAAGAAAGTTGTAACGAACAAATAACAAATAATACGATAATAATAATAATTATAATAATAATAATAATAATAATAATAATAATAATAATAAAATAATAATAATAATAATAATAACAATAATAATAATAATAATAATAATAATAAAGAGACGATGTGTGGGGAAGATGAAATAGAAGTAATAAATAAAATAATAATAAAAATGAAAAATATTCCCATCATGCAATTTATAAAGAAAACGGAAAAGCTTTCTGGTGACAGGTGCGAATTTTATGACCTCACTTCCGGATAAAATTTTTCTTTTTCTCCTTTTGGCTTTCAGGTGTGATCCAGGTGTTAATTGCCTTTCCCCGGTTCACTGACGATTGATCTCTTTCCATCGTCCAACGAGATCAATCAGACGTGTTTACAGCGGCCCTACTACGTGTTTACAGCGGCCTAACGATTTGGCTATCCCAACTTATCGCGTGCCTGACTTGAGCTCGTCCATCTTTACCCCTTCTTATCCTTACCTCATGCACTGGCCAAATTGAAAAAAAAACAAGACGGCAGGGACAGGCGGAATTTTAACGGAAATGCTGACAGCCTTAGATGACTTTGACATAGACAAGACCTTAGAAATAATAAATTAAATCTATAACAGTGCGGATATACCGGAAGATCTCAGCAGATCTATCTTCATAGCTGTTATGGGGTCCACCCCTGTTTCATACAAGTGGACTCGACCAGTGTGTACTTGGACTGCTGCCGTTAAATACCCAGAGTCAGTCATAGTAGAGAGAGATTGAGATTGCGATTGAGTTAGAGGTAGAGTAATAGTGTGATGTAACCGCTTGTAGAACTCACCGTTACAAGCACGTAGACTCTAAGGAAGTCCTACTTCGAGACTGAATTTACCAGACTGTATATAGATATTATTATTGCTACTAACCACGTTTCTGGATCTATTAAGCGTATTACCAATTGTATTTTTGTGTAAATATATTTATTTGTTGTATTTCATTCCTGCATTTGTCATTCATTGGAGACCGGATTTCATCTCGGAATCCACAACAGTTAGTTTTTCGACCCATGAAGATATTATACTTTGACTATAACATAAATTTCTGATGTATGCAGCTTTCATAATAGCATTCGACGATTAATCTTTTGGGGAGGCTTGATTTAATTAGTAGATATTTTCTCATTTCATATAGCGATGGCCAAGATCTTTCCTCGGTAGTTCCCATATGATTCGGACAAACAAGTGGAATAATCCTAGATCATCTCGGAACCCACAGCAATAGCAATACCTAAGAAATTTTGCGAAAAGGAATGTGAACTTCACCGAACAGTCAGCCTAATGAGCAACGTGACAAAACTCATCATCCGTATTCTGTTGAATAGATCGTGCAGGTAGTATCAGGCCAGTGATAGGACAAAAACAGTGCGGGTTCGTTAAAGACACCGGAACTAGGAACGCGATATGCATGCTCAGAATGTTCCAGAAAGAGGAATACAAATGCAGAAGTACGTATGTTTTATAGACTACGCAAAGATCTCGACAAAGTACGCCACAAGAAACTGTTGGAACTGCTCAGCAACCTTGATATATTCGAGAAAGATATTAGAATAATAATAATCAAGAACCTATACTGGCAGCAAAAAGCATGCATGCGCATAGAGAACCAGTTCAGAGAATATACAAAATTAGAAAGGGGCGTAAGTGAAGAATATGTCTTCTTACCGGGCCTATTCAACCTATACAGTGAGGTAATTCTCAGAGAATTACAAATCTTAACTGGATTGAGCATCAGCGGCTACAATCTTAACAGTATAAGATATGCAGAGACTGCTGCAAACGCTACTGCACAAGCCAATGTCAATGATGTAAACTTTGTAGTGTCCTTCCAATCATTGCTATAAACAACGGAAATGAGCGGCAACTTTATAACATAGTGTGCATGCCCGACAGTGTTCACGGTCCATCTGTGCCAAACGGCGCTATTCAGCGTATTTTAGCTCGATATACATAGTAATAGTCCCGGTACATTTTGAAGAGAATCTTATATATGAATAGCTTTTGCAGAAATAAAGGAAGAAAGAAAGAAACCCTCACTTGATTTTCGTCCGAATATAAATCACTTTTTAATTACGATATATATATATATATACATATATATATATATATATATATATATATATATATATATATATATATATATATATATATATATATATATATACTAGTCAAATATATATATTACAATATCTATATATACTAGTCAAATTACTAATAAATAATACTAGTGAAAAAGGAATAATCCTTGACAATGCTTGGAGATAATATTAATATGAATAATATTAGGAAAAATGGCAGAAATCCTAGTCAAAAATGAATAATGGCTGATAATATTTCACCTCACAAAAATGCCAGATGATATTCTATTTTATGTGCCGCGTTCCCTTAGGACATAGCCGATCATGGCCCTCTACAATTTTCGGTCAATTGTAGTTCTTAATAAACTTTTTCTTGCTGTTATTTTTCCTAAGCCTTGTTACATCATCCACTTAGTCAAGCTCACTAAGTATGTTATGCGTTGTTTTCCTCGGTCCATCTTCCCATCTGTCTCGTGAGTATCAGATTTTCCAAGCCATCCTTCCTCGTATTATATGACCCAGAAATCCTAACTGTCTCTTCCTTGTGTTAACTTTTAGTTTCCTTTTTGTTTCTATTTTCAAACAAACTTGGTTGTTGCTCACCTGTTCGACCAAAGTTACGCCATCATCCTTATGTAAGAACCGTATTTCTGTTGTTTGAAGTCTTCTCTATATCTTTAATGAGATCGTCCATCTCTCACTGTCATACTGGAGGACATATATCACGTATCAGTTTAGTACTTATTTTTCTGTTTCTCAGTACTCTGGTTAGCTTTTGGAATGCATATTTGGCTATCCCAATACCCCTTCGGATTTCAGTGTCACAGTATCCGTTGTTATTGCACTTGTTTGATTTTGGTACCTCCAAGGTACGCTCATCCTTGTACTCACAACCATACATACTGTCGTCCTTCATTTGATGCTTACTCCTATGTTCTCGTTTCCTTTACTACCTTCTATTGGAGAATTTGTAGCTTTCTTTATCTGCAATAAATACCGTATCGTCTACATACCTAATGTTGTTAAGATTGTGGCCGCCATTAATGGATGCTAGTCGTTCTTCTAATTCTCTCAGAATTGCCTCGCTGTATAAGTCGAATAAGTCCGGTGAGAAGACACAACCTTGTCTTACACCCCTTTCTATTTTTGTATATCTGCTGAACTCATTTTGCATTTCATATGCAGACAGTGTTCTGCCATTATAAGTTCATATTTATTCTAATATGCTTCCCAAATATATCAAGATTGGCGAGCAGCACCAGCAGACCTTTGTGGCTAATTTATGGAACGCGTTTTTTCTAATTTATAAACCGAATGTAAATATCCTCTTGTATTTGTATTGCTTTTTCTGATAACATACTGAACATAAATATCGAGTTCTTTGTTCCAGTGTCTTTGACGAATTCGCGTTGTTCTTGTTCTATTTACAATTAGATTCTTCTGCGGACGCTTTCTATCAGAATTTGGATGCACATGGATTCTTGGACAGTTCTATAGAAAATAGATCTCCCGGAATATCAGAACTGTTGTTGATTTTATTTATTATTTCTGTTGTTGTGTATGCCGAAATTGATTAAGGCTGTCAGCATAATTTGGTTGATATGTATCGTTATAGGGTTAACCTAGATGATTGTCTGACAGAGTTCTCATTCGTTAGCACATGGATTCTTGGACAGTGCTATGAAAATAGATTTACTTAGGTCTCCCGGAATATCAGCACTGTTTTTGATTTCATTTATTATTTCTGTCATGTTGCGTATGACTAAGGCTGTCAGCATATCCGTCATAATTCTCCCTGGCCCTGCCGCTTTGTTTCTGTTCAATTTGGGCAGTGCGGAGTCCACTTCTGGTTTTCATATATCTGGTGTATCGCCAGTTGTTTTTTTACATCACATTACATTACACAATTTCGTCCATAAACGTTCGACTTTATACATCCTGTTGATGAGCATGTCTTTTGACTTGTTTCTTCTTTTATTTATTTCTGCTTATATTAGGTTGGTGCAAAAAAATAATGACGTAATAATGTCGTTTTTTGACGTTAAAAATACGTCAAAAAACGACATTATTACGTCATTATTTTTGCACCAACCTAATATGTTTTATTTGTGATACTCTATCTTTCTATTCCTGAAAACATTTCGTTGGGCCATTATTCTTTAGCCTGTTTACATTTGTTTTTTTATTTCTTTGGTTCGTGTCCTATATTCTGTTCCGTATCTTGGCATAGATTCTTTAACTTTGCCACCGTTTTGAGAATTCTGTCTATCATGCATTCATCTTTCTCTTCGTTTACATTTTATTGGAAGATCCCGTTTGCTGGTGATACGAACGCTTCTTTTAAAGTGTCTGATTTCGAGTTCAGATTCGGTTCGTTGAACAGTTTGTCATATTGCAATTGGGGTGCTGCCTTAATCCTTTTCAATTTCCGTAGTTTCACTCTAAGCTTCCATATCAATGAGAGATGATCGCCCCCGCAGTCGGCACTTTAGTATGTTTTGCAGTGTAAAACTGAATTCCTAAATCTCTTGTTGATAGCTATATAGTGGATATATTTATTTGTTTCTCCTCCTGAGATTCTCCATGTCCATATACGCCTTGTATTTTCTTTAGACAATATGTTGGCATTAGTATTACTAATACTAGGAGTGGTAATAAAGCAATCAAAATGAATATGAAAAAAAAAAAAAATCCTAGAATATAATGTCAGAATAGTCATCTTTGAAAATGGGACGGTAAATTTTCAGTATCAACATGGGTTTCTTTTGAAAACACATTAAGAAAAATCAGGAATCCTAAAAGTCATTCTGACTCAATGAGAAAAAAAAAAAAAAAAAAAAAAAAAACTGTCATTTGACTCTCATCGGAAACTACCGCAAAATTAAGATTCAAGAACACTAATAAGAATAAAGAATTCAGGGCGTACTTGGTGTCACTTGTTCTCCAGCAGATTCCTCAAGTGAAAATCAGGTAAATGAAATAAATTGCAAGAGATATAAAATAAGGTTTGTTGCTTCAGTCCTCATAATTGTTTTACAAGAAGATTATTGGCTAATCGGATTTAATGGGGTGAGTTAATGAGCACGGGGTGGGTGGGTAGGTTTTAATGACTGGGCTTCTCCCACGTGAAAGGTAATAAATTAAAGGGCCAATGAATTGTCGAAGAATTCCAAGAAGATCGCTTTTCTTCATTCAATCTTCCTTTGTATTTTATATTTGATCGTTTTTCTTTCTTTTCTTTTATTGTCTTTCCTTTTCACTCATTGACTTTCACCTCGCTATCTTTTTTCTTTCCTCTTTCTCTTTAACCTCGTTTTCTTTCATTCATTTTCTATTTTTTCATTCTTTCTTTCTTTACTCTTTTTAGTTCACATCTCGTTTTATCTGTCATTTTTCATTTCCTCTTTCATTTCTTTTACTCTTCTCAATTTCATCTCACATTGTTTGTTTGTTTAATTGTTTGCTTTTTCTTTCTTTCTTTCTTACTTTCTTTCTTTCTTTCTTTTACCTTTCTCTATTTCTCCACCCATTATTTCTTGCTTTTTTCTTTCTTTCGTTACTCTTATCTCTTTCACCACACTTTCTTTCTTTCTTTCTTTCTTTCTTTCTTTCTTTCTTTCTTTCTTTCTTTCTTTTTCACCCTATATTCTTTCTTTCTTTCTTTCTTTCTTTCTTTCTTTCTTTCTTTCTTTCTTTTGTCTTCTCTTTTTCACCCTCCATTCTTTCTTTCTTTCGTTCTTTCTTTCTTTCTTTCTTTTTTCTTTCTTTCTTTCCTCTCCTTTCTTTCACATCGCGTTTTTTCTTTTTTATTTCTTCTTTGTTAAAATAAATTAAGGAAATCAGAGAAAGAATAAATGAATGAATGAAAGAAAGAATAAATGAATGAATGAAAGAAAGAAAGAAAGAGTAATGAAAGTTTGTATGTTAAAAAAGGATGTAAATACAGGATAAAAGGTAAAGAAAGAAAGAAAGAAAGAAACAAACAAACAATGAAAGAAAGAAAGAAACAAACAAACAAACAATGAAAGAAAGAAAGAAAGAATAAATGAATGAATGAATGAAAGAAAGAAAGAAAGAGTAATGAAAGTTTGTATGTTAAAAAAGGATGTAAATACAGGATAAAAGGTAAAGAAAGAAAGAAACAAACAAACAAACAAACAATGAAAGAAAGAAAGAAAGAAAGAAACAAACAAACAATGAAAGAAAGAAAGAAAGAATAAATGAATGAATGAAAGAAAGAAAGAAAGAAAGAAAGAGTAATGAAAGTTTGTATGTTAAAAAAGGATGTAAATACAGGATAAAAGATAAAGAAAGAAAGAAAGAAAGAAACAAACAAACAATGAAAGAAAGAAAGAAAGAAACAAACAAACAATGAAAGAAAGAAAGAAAGAATAAATGAATGAATCAAAGAAAGAAAGAAAGAAAGAAAGAGTAATGAAAGTTTGTATGTTAAAAAAGGATGTAAATACAGGATAAAAGATAAAGAAAGAAAGAAACAAGCAAACAAACAATGAAAGAAAGAAACAAAGAAAGAATAAATGAAAGAAAGAAGGAAGGAAGGAAGGAAAGAAGGAAAGAGAGTAAAGAATTGGGGAAAGGATAAAAGGCAAAGCAAGGAACACTAAAGAAAGTAGAATGTTACAAAAACGAACGAAATAAATTCAAATAAAGTATAAAAAATAAAAATAAATAAATAAAAAGAAACGAACATACAAAGAAAGAAAAGAAAGAAAAGAAAGAAAAGAAAGAAAGTAAGAATGCTTTAAAACGAAAGATAATATGTAAGTAAAGGCTAAAAGAGAAAAAAGAAAAAGAAAGACGAAAGAAGAAAGAAAAAAGAAAGAAAGGTTAAAGAAAGTAAGCATTTTATAAAAAAGAAAGAATGGATGTAAATAAATGGTAAAAGAGAAAGAAAGAAAGAAAGCATGAAAGAAAGAAAGCATGAAAGAAAGAAAGAATGTAAGGATGATATTCATAGAAAGAAAGGGTGTAAATTAAAAAGGGAACGAGAAAGCGACAAAAGAAAGGAAGTAAATATTATAGTAGTTATCATACAGAAATAATATATTATTTACATATTTGGAAATTAGAATAAAACAAACAAGGAAAAATAAAATAAAAACGAAAACGAAGTAAAACTGAGAATGTGTTTGCCAACAAAAATAGTAAAAAGAAAGAAAGAAAGAAGAGAAAGAAAAAAAAAAGAATAAGAAAACCCTACAAAAATTGAATCAGATTTCTGGGAAAATATGACATCATATTTTTAAATGAAATTCATGTCTTTTAACTTATGAATAATACGAACGAAGTTGGATGAATTGAAACGAAATCAGAATCAATAATAATAATAATAATAATAATAATAATAATAATAATAATATTAATAATAATAATAATAATAATAATAATAATAATAATGATAATAATAATAATAGCTGTTAGATTGGTTTTGTATTAACCGGAATAAATTGTGGTTACAAATGTTGGCTGACAAGGTTCTATGGAAGACCTACCGCGCAAGAAATTCCTGACAAAGTTATTGCCTGTCTCACTGCAGAGAATTCGTGGCATATTTATGTTTCTCATAAACAGGACAGGTTTTAACCGCGAGAAACAAAACAATTCATTTTTTATGGTTTTCATTTCGATCGACGAACACATCAGCAAATCAATGAATAACATTACTCCATAGCCCCAAAAATTCGTTAGATCAGCTTCTTTGAGAGTGAATGAATGAAATTTTAATATTAAATAGCTTATATCTCTTTGTTAGTCATGCGTCTTCCGGTCGGAATGAAAGAAAAAAAAACAACTTATTTTTGAGATAAAGCCGTTAATATCTGTTTGTTCGGTGACTCTCTGTAAGAATGCAAATAATAATAATAATAATAATAATAATAATAATAATAATAATGTAAGTGTGTGTGTATCTGCGTCTATTATATATATATATATATATATATATATATATATATATATATATATATATATATATATATATATATATAAGTATAACACACGCAGATACACACACTTATAATATTATTTTTATTATATCAACCCCCAGCAATGCGGTAGTGCCACTAGCATATATATATATATATATATATATATATATATATATATATATATATATGTAAGTATATCACCACCTCTAGCAAGGCGGGAGTGCCACGAGCATATATAGGGGGGGTGATATACTTACACACACACACACACACACACATATATATATATATATATATATGTATGTTTGTATCTATATATATATATATATATATATGCATATTGGATATAAGGATATCACACATATTATATATATATATATATATATATATATATATATATATATATATATATATATATATATATATGGTTGGATTGATGGGAGTTTAGGACCCTGGGTTTCACGCATTTGCGATCGTCAGACAATCACAAAGCGTGAAATCCAGGGTCACAAACTCATATCAATCCAACCAAATATGTTAGCTCTATCACTGATATTAGGTGATTTCTAATAATTACCGAGCATATAATATATAAATAATTATATATATATATATATATATATATATATATATATATATATATATATATATATATATATACGTACACACACTTTTCATACACACACACACCCACGCATATATATATATATATATATTTGTGTATTTAGGCAGAAATCCTTCTTTCATGCGCATTTCGCTGAAAATGACAGAGAAGGTGCTTTTATTTAGTTTGTTATACAATTTCTTATGCATTCTAATATTTTTTTTTCTTTTCGGATGATAAACTATGTAAAAACTGTCCGTATATATGTATACATACATATATATATATATATATATATATATATATATATATATATATATATATGATTGTGTGTATGTTATATCCTTATCTCCAAAACACACACACACACAGACATATATATATATATGGGAGTACCACGAGGACGCAAGTGGTTACACACAGTGAGAGTATGAGTAAAGAGGGGTGATTGAGGAAAGGATGAAGTGAATGATGCGGATCATGATCAAACATCAGAAGATGTCGATTGACATGACATTTGAATATTTGAAGATTATAAGTATCAGGGAGGAAAGTAAGAGGAAAGGAGTTCCACTGTCGGGAAGTGCGAGATAAAAAAAAAAAACTGTTGGATTAGAAGAGATGTGACCGATATGCCAACCTAATAACACGATTAAATTCATGCAGTTTGAGAAGCAATGAATGTAGCTCGTCAAAGCAGTTGACATGAAAGTACTTGTAGAAAAGTCACAGTTATGCCACAGCACGTCTGTGAGAAAGTGACTATAGACGAGGTGCCAGATTAGGATATATCACATTGCATATCCGTCTCTAGATTATGTCGAGGACCTCGAGACTTACAGCAAGTGCCCCATACCGGATATGCCAGCAGTATTCGGTGCAAGGACAAATGGTTGATTTGTAGATTTGAAGGATGGACGAGAAAAAACGTTGTGGCTTGACACAGAGAACCAGCAATCCTCGCTGTAGATGAAGCTATTGATTCAATTGATTTGTTCGCCTCAGGTCAGCAAACAACATCTGTCCAAGCAGGCGCAGAGAATCCCTCTCGTTGGGTTGGGTGCCAGCCATTGTGATAGGAAGCAGGGAGGGATCATTGTGGTCGGTAAATGAGAGCAGTTTCGTTTTGCAACCATTAAAGTTTACAAGATATTTCCCGCCCCAATCAACCAGATTTGAGGTCGTTTTCGAGACCAACAGCCAGGATAGTTTTGTCAGTGATGCCTGTTGAGGCAGGTGAAAATATTAGGTTGGTGCAAAAATAATGTCGTTTTCTCACATATGTGAGAAAACGACATTATTGTCGTGTACTTGGGAAATGATAACATCAGTAAGATCGTTGATGAAGATCAGAAACGGTGTAGGATCCAGGATAGACCCTTGGGGAACACCAACATTCGTATGAAAGGAACTAGAAGAGAACCCGTTTAGAACAACCTTCATTTCACCGTTTGACAGGAATGACTGTATTGACTAAAATAATCGCCCTGGAATGCTGTATCCCTGAAGCTTACAAAGATTTCCGGCATGCCAAACCCTATCAAACGCTTTAAAGATATCTGGCGCCACAGCTTCAGCTTCTCGGTTAATGTCAATTGATTGGTATGCAAATTCA
>OZ010603.1:34261117-34311117 GCA_963932145.1 Acanthosepion lycidas
AAAACAATTAAATTATTGAAAATCGATATGAAATCAATCAAAACGTATTTTTATAAAATGACTATTTTTATAACATGTTTACATTATAATTATCGAATAAGTAATTCTCTCTCTCTCGATATATATATATATATATATATATATAGTCGACGTATGAGGGTCAAGCAGATCAGTTTCCAGGAAACCGACAGCCCGACAACAGCACATGAGATTCGTGTAGGGCCATCCACACTTTTTGAAGGGCCGAATTCAGAGACCTGGTCCCCAATCGACCCCCCGCAGGTTTTGAATTTAGAGTTCTCCTTCTCTTAGACCAGTTTCCATCCAAAGCTATAGAACCCAGTCTGTCCTGCTATTTTACCCATATATATATATATATATATATATATATATATATATATGTATATATATATATATATATATACTGGAGATATGGAATCCGAAAGAATGATAGGGTAGAGAACAAATAAGAAACATTTATAAATCTATCATGTTTCCCTTTTATTAAAGCTTCATCTAATGAAGTTTTAATAATATTTGATAAAAGCAAAGCATGTTACATTTATTATATCTTTCCTTATGTTATCATATATATGTATATGTATGTGTGTGGGTGTCAATTTTAATCAGGTGTTAATTATCTGAACGTTTACATAAGCTTCCTTACGAGGTTTCACTTAGTAAGAGAACTCAACTTACAACATTCTACGGCTGTCTTGTAATAATGGCTTTTTGCGTGCCAGCAGAGAATGAAAGAAAATGGTTGCCAGAAAATGGGAAACCATTGACAACACCAAAAACAAAAATCAATCTACCGAAGTACTTATGTTGTGTCTGGTGGAATATGAAAATGAGACGACCATTACTGGCTAGTGGAACATAGAACAACCATTACTGAAGATATTTATTTCCAGCAACTTGATCGGTAAAAAGGGAACATTACGTGGAAAATGTCCTACTTTGGTAAACAGTAAAGGTGTTATTCCCATGCATGACAATGCAGAGGCGCACACAGACAAGCAAAGAGAAGAAGAAATAAAATTGTCTGGGTGTGACGTTCTTTTACATCCACCATAGTCACGAGATTCGGCAGCGACTGACATTCTTTTTTTTTTATATATTACTAGAAGTTTTTATAAGCGGAAAATCGTTCAGAAATAAAGAAGTTAGAAAAAACTTTAAAACTGACCGTTACATAATTTATATTTTGTAAAATATATCTGGATGTCGTAATGGTGAGGAAGTCTATATCTAATATGTAGTTTGTTGTTTTATCTGTTTTATCTGTATTATTAAATAATATGTAAGATAAACAAAAAAACACAGACACACACCTATGCAATTTATTTACTACAAATTATCAAGGCAGAAAAAATATAATTATCATGTATTGAATGCGGGTCTCTTTACCTAACTTGATTTAATTAGTCTATATCTAATTATGTGCATAACTTTATATATATATATATATATATATATATATATATATATATATATATATATATATATATATATATATATATATATATATTATGCCATGTACGTTTATATTCAGCACTATTTTGTAAAAATAAATAAATATCAATAAGAACACCGGATTATATATCTCTACTGTTCTTTATATATATATATATATATATATATATATATATATATATATATATATATATATATATATATATATATCCGATTTAACCAGTAGAGAAGAAAATATTTATGAATAAAAATGACAATAGGATAACTAGTAAATGCTGACGCGTTTCGTCCAATATGGACTTTATCAAAGCAAAATACGAAATGAATATAATTTAACAAGGTAACTAGTAAAAACTAAAATAGAATGTTTCTAGCAACTGGAATGTAGAGAAACGCTATTTTCATATTGTTAAACATTAAACATTAATAGCACTAATATTTCTGAAGCAGGCATTTATAAAATAAATTGCCAGACCTGTTCATTCCAATATATTGGAGAATCAAGTAAAAGTTTTAAAAAAATGCATTTATGAGCACAAAAGAGACCTCCCAAAAACCACATTAGCTAATGCACTATTAATACATAGAAATAAATTCAACCATAATTTTGATTTTAAAAATTCTACACTCATAAAAAAAAGAAAATAATTCCCTCAGAAGGAAAATCCTAGAGAGTGCCGCCATAGAATATTACCCAAATATTAATCTACGCCCAGGTTTTTTCTCCATTTCACCTTTCTTAACAAAATTACTGCTCTCACAAACAAATGTACACAACAGATTCATAAAATCAAAAGAAAATGGTTGAACACATCAACACATATATAATGACAATCTTCTCCACACGTGACAAATACTGACGTTATTTTCATTTAACAATATGAAAATAGCGTTTCTCTACATTCCACTTGCTAGGAAAATTCTGTTTTTGTTTTTATTAGTTACCTTGTTCAATTAAATTCATTTCGTATTTTGCTTTGATAAAGTCCACATTGGACGAAACGCGTAAGCAATTACTAGTTTTCCTATTGTTATTTTTATTCATATATATATATATATATATATATATATATATATATATATATCGTTCTTCGTCAGAATTGCTCTTTCTGGCTGATGGTTTAGCGTTTATATACATTTTAAAATAAGGAATATATTTGTCTCTTAGACCCTTTCATCCAACATCTCATCAGGAGCAAATCGTTGGCAATTAATTATACGAAAGAAAAATAACAGCGAAAATGAAAAGCAAAAAAGTGCGGAAAACAATATATATATATATATATATATATATATATATATATATATATATATATATATATATATTACATGACTTATTTTCAATTTATTTAAATATATTTTAATTTTAAATATAACTTGTCTTTGGAAGAGTATTTTTATGTATGATTTTGTATATTTAAACATAATATTGTCTATATAATTGAAACGTTTTTTTATGAAAAAAACAAACTTTTTAATCCACTCCTTGTTTCAAATTAACATTTCATTCTTTATATAACCTCAGTTTAATGCGATAATGTTAATATCCGGGTTTAATTATATAAAACCTCTTCCTTTTAAAAGTAATACCTTCCACACGATTACACGATTATATATATATATATATATATATATATATATATATATATATATATATATGTATGTATATATATGTATGTATGTATGTATGTATGCGACAAAGTGTGAGGGCTGTTGAAAGCAGTTACTGGATAATATAATTGCAGTCATTCATCCAGTCTCAGAATTTCTCTGGGAGGAAAAAATAGGGTCTCACTAGAGAAAAACTGGTGTGGGAGAGGATGGTTTGTTTATAGGGCCAGATGAGTCAACCTGACAGGTTGTTGCTACCGTTTGGGGACAGAGAGTTCTTTAAATGAATCAAGTGTGAAATGACCACGAACAAAAATCCATTGGTCTGCGCGGGTGTGACTTCTAAAGACAAATGCGTTGGATCGCGCTTCGAAAGAGGAAGGGGTTGACTGCACGTACATACACGCATCGGTGATCGATACGAGGAAATCCTTGTAGAGGAGTGGCGCGCTGGGGGAGTAGGGCGGGTGGATTGGGGGCAGAATCTGAGTTAGATGAATCAGCAAAAAGACAAGAGACAGATAAAATGAGAGTACATGGTTGGTACACACGGAGGAATAAAATCCCAATAACCAAAAACACTATTCTTAAAATTGTTTCAACTAAATCTCTTGATAAGACAACAGAATTGTCGAAACAACGCTTGTAGTGATCATATAACATGCATATGTTATAAATTTGTATGTATTCAAATTTGTAACATATGCATGCATTATAACATGCATATGTTATATTTGAATATATATATATATATATATATATATATATATATATATTCAAATTTATAACATATGCATGTTATAAGATATCTATAAGAGTTATTTAGACACTTATGGTATATATATATATATATATATATATATATATATATATATATATATATATATATATATATATTGTGGTACAAAACTTTATTACGGCGTTAAAAACAAGAATATTTATGAAAAAGGAGAAAAAAATATATATATATATGGGTGACGTGAATATATATATATTTTTTTTTCTCCTTTTTCATATTTTTTTCCCCGTTTACAGCTCTGAAGAGAGGGGGCGAAACCGGTCGGCTGGTATTTTATTTTAATAACATCATGGTCCAATGTAAAAATATTCTTGTTTTTAACGCCGTAATAAAGTTTTGTACCACAAAAAATATTTTTAAATATTTTAAAAATAGGTACACCTCTGATTCAATTAAAAAATTGAATAAAATTATATACATTAGGTCCAGAATTGAAAAACTGAAGGGAGAAATAGTATTTTTACAATCCTGCCTTCAAAACCAAGTCTGTCCTACGTTCATTTCTTTTCGGATTAGGCGGGCTAGGTTGACGTCTGGTTGGAAGATAGAGAGGGCCTTTATTAAAGACTTTCTCTTGCAAGCTTCCAACCAGCATTTGGACCTTATGGGAAAATATAGGAGGATATGGCGTGAAACTAGGAATATTTTGAGATTTTTTGATATGGTCCGTTTCTCCCGCTATGTTGGTCAGGTAGTTGCACGCTGTCGTTCGACAACAACGTGCTGCTATCATAGCAAATTAAAACATCTTATTTTCAAGAGATTTGGCTGCGCGGTTGAACCAAATTTGACTAATGTAATTAATTTATCATAATATAGTCCTTCTGAGCTAGAGCTTACTATTTTGGCCCATGGCCTAGACTTTAAAATTCCGCCTGTTTCTCTTAATAGAGAACAGATTTTTTCGGAATTTGAGGTTCTTTATGCTCAGCTTAGTAAGCTTCAACCCCTTTCTGTGAGTAAATCCAGTGACTTTCGAGCAAAATTGAATAACTTAGCTCATTCATATGCAAGTTCGTCAATTTCCTCCTCTGAATTTAAATGGAGTAGGGAGCATCACAGGATCATTAATTCCCTAAAGAATAATCACTCTCTGGTCATTACCAGACCAGATAAGGGTTCTGGTGTTGTGCTTATGGACCGCCAGGATTATGTGACTAAAATGTTACATATACTTAATGATCCTTCTAAGTTTCAGCGTCTTGGTCACGTTGATACCCATGATAGCACGTTAACTTCTGAAATTCGAGAGAACACCACTTTTTACCCATTTAAGGAGATTAAATGGGTAAAAAGTGGTGTTCTCTCTTCTGAAATATCTGAGGAATTGAGATCGTCTGGCTCGATACGACCCCGTCTTTATGGATTACCTAAAATTCATAAGAGGGTGTTCCGTTGAGACCCATATTATCTATGATTGGGTCCTCTCAACATAAAGTCGCTAAGTGGCTAGCTATAATGCTGGAACCAGTGTTGCAGCATTGTAGCTCCTTTTGTATTAAAGATTCCTTCTCGTTCTCTGAATTTATTAGGAATCTTGAGTCCACTGATGGATTTATGTGTTCTTTTGATATCTGCAGCCTCTTCACTTGTGTTCCATTGTCTGAGACTATAGATATTTGCAGTGATTTGCTATATCGTAGTCATTTGACACCTCCGACAATACCTGAAGATGTTTTTATTGAACTCATGAAATTTGCTACCATGTCTGTCGATTTTAGTTTCGATAATATTATGTATCGACAGATTGATGGTGTTGCTATGGGTTCCCCTTTGGGTCCTGTTTTAGCTAACATTTTTGTGGGTTTCTATGAACAGAGTTTGTTTACAGATTCCTCTAAGCCCACTGTTTACTTCCGGTACGTTGATGACACTTTATGTGTGTTTCGTAATGAATTCGAGGTAGACAAATTTTTCTCCCTACTAAATAATGTTCATCCTGCCCTTAAATATACAGTAGAGAAGGAAGTGGATAACACTTTACCCTTCCTTGATGTTCTAGTTCGTAGAACACCTTCCTTATATACTACTACAGTGTATAGGAAGTCTACTTTCACGGGTCTTTACACTCGTTGGGATTCCTTTTGTCCCAAACAGCAAAAGATTAATTTAATTAAGTCTTTGACCCATAGGGCATTGAGGATTTGCTCAGATGACACTTTGAAAGATGAGATTAAGATTTTAACTAACATCTTTACTAGTAATGGTTATCCTTATGATATCGTTCAAATGGTTATTCGGCAGAAGATGGCGGAATTTAATAAAGTAAAACCGGTGCTTGTTAAAAAATGTCCCGTTTATTTACGAGTGCCATATTTTGGTAGGGATAGCGAAATGTTGGCTAAGCAAATTTCATCGAGTTCTAATCAATGCTATTTTGCAGCGAATGTACGTGTTGTGTTTAAAACAAGATCTGTTCTTCCATCCATGAGTAAGGATGTTCTACCTCCTCATCATATTAATTCTGTAATTTATCAATTTAAATGTAGTTGCGGTGTCGACTACATAGGTAGAACTACACAACGCTTGGATGTTAGAATCAAGCAACACGTGCCTGCTAAAATTTATAATAAAATTTTTTCGATTGGTGATACCGTTCGAAATACATACGGGTCATTTATAGCGGATCACTTCATAAATAGTCCTGGTTGTGCGGTGGACTTCAGTGTGAATTGGTTTTCTGTGTTGTCCACTTCACACTCGCTGTTTCATCTGAAGGTGTTGGAGACGCTGTTTATCAGGTCTGGCCGACCTTCTCTTTGGGATTGTTTCCTTGGGCTTGCTCTTCTGGGTCTCTAGCATCTTTAGGTGTTACAACTGTCCCTTCCGTTCATTCACATCACCCATATTTTTTTTTCTCCTTTTTCATAATTTTTCCCCCGTTTACAGATCTGAAGAGAGGGGGCGAAACCGGTCGGCTGTTATTTTATTTTAATAACATCATGGTCCAATGTAAAAATATTCTTGTTTTTAACGCCGTAATATATATATATATATATATATATATATATATATATATATATATATATATATATATATATATATATACTCTCCCATCAAATTAGACGTATCAGTTTCAAACAGATCAGTTCCTATCTAGCCGACAACAACACATGAGATTTGATTATAGTGGTGAAGGTTTCGTGCAGGACCATCCACGCATTTTGAAGGGCCGAATACAGAGACCTGGTGCACTACGTGCCACAGGGTCAAAAATTATTTCGGATAATATTTTTTTACGAAGTATTTCTGGTATTAAATCCTAGTTTTACACTTTCATAATATTTTTTTTTTTACCTCCGTTTCGTGGTTAGCTATTTGCCCGTAGGTGTAACCACCCCAGATCAAGGTGAACCTGGGAACACCAGCAATTGAGAGGTGGTTCCACGTTCCTCAAAGCCTTCTGATCAGATGCCTTGCTGTTGGTCGTAGTTTATCGTCTTACCGAGGACGCGGACGTAGTTTATCGTCTTACCCAGGACGCGGATGTAGTTTATCGTCTTACCCAGGACGCGGATGTCGTTTATCGTCATACCCAGAAGGGCATTCTGAAAAGAGTCACGTAAAAAGTGGACTATGTTTAAAGACAATCTAAATGTAAGACAAATGTGAACGATGCTGAAAGAAAATATAAGAATGGTATTTTCTGAAAAGAATACGATAAAATTGGACTCTGTTAAAAAACTATGTAAATCTGGTCTGTTCTGAAAAGAATGGGGTAAAGTTAGACGATGTTTAAACAAAATATAAATGTGGACTATGAAAAGAATATGGTAAAAGTGGACTACGTTGAAAGAAAATGGAACAGTAACATATGTTGAAATAAGAAAGAGAAAAGTGCTATTTTGGAGGAGAAAAAACAAACAAACTTATAAGCTGAATTCCCTGAAAAGTTCAAACAGAACGTATACATCGCTAGTAACTTATAAATAGACACTACTGAAATCAAAATTTTATAAGTATGAAAATAAATATATATTGTAATGAAAATGATACTAAAAGCTACTCCAGTATTTTAAGATTTATTGGAATTTAAAAATTAGAAAGTATTAGGTTGGTGCAAAAATAATGACGTAATAATGTCGTTTTTTGACGTATTTTTAACGTCAAAAAATGACATTATGACGTCATTACTTTTGCACCTACCTAATAATTAAAAATAAAAGACAGATAGATAGATAAATAAAAATGAAGAAATCCACGATAGAATGGACGAACGATTGGAAGAAAAACGAAATGAAAATGGAATTGAAGGAATGGGCGAAATATATCACTATAGACAATAATGTTATAAATAATAAGGGGTTGTCTTCCCTTGTTTTGTTATTCTCCTCTTTGGAAGAGCTATTTCTGTTTACTGGGACTATAAAAGGACACTATACGTAAACATTGTATTCTCAATTGGATAAAGTTTTTTAAAGACTACACCCTCATACTTTCGTCATTATATATATATATATATATATATATATATATATATATATATATATGAATCGGGATTACGATAAATAAATAAGGAAATAAAGGAAGCAATATATATATATATATATATATATATATATATATATATATATATGAAATGTATGAATCCTATTCTTCTCCCTCTAGCTATGGGTAAAATAGCAGGACAGCCTCAGTTCTATAGCCTTGGATGGCAAATGGTCTAGGAGAAGGTCAACTCTGAATTCAAAACCTGCGGAGGGTCGTTTGGGGACCTTGTGGTACGTAGTGCACTAGGTCTCTGGATTCGGCCCTTCAAATAGTGTGGATGGTCCCCCACGAAACCTTCCCCGCTATAATCAAATCTCTTGTGCTGTTGTCGGCATGTCGGTTACCTGGGAACTGATCTGCTTGACCCTCATTC
The DNA here is from genome assembly GCA_963932145.1 of Acanthosepion lycidas. Lineage (NCBI taxonomy): Eukaryota > Metazoa > Mollusca > Cephalopoda > Sepiida > Sepiidae > Acanthosepion > Acanthosepion lycidas. The sequence continues at coordinate 34,269,868 of OZ010603.1, forward strand.
GTCGAATTCGACGGGAGAGGCGACTATATATATATATATGTATATATATATATATATATATATATATATATATATATATAAGGAAGAATTAATAAATCAATTAAAAATGAATAGAAAGTTGGAATGGAAACAGATTTGAACAAATCTAAAACGTACAAAACGGAACAAAAGAAATAGAGAAAGGGAGAGATAAAATAAAACATGTAATGCAAGAGAGAAACATAAGAGTGAAAGAGAGAGAGAAAGAGGGAGAGAGAGAGAGAGAATGAATGAAGCAAGGAAAAATGTAGGTCTCTGAAAACGGGGAAAATACACATGACAATACTCGATAAATGAAATAGAAATAATGAAATAAACTGAAAGGATGTTAGGAAATACGGTATGGAGAACGAAGAAGAAATACACGACGTAAAAGATGCATGACAAGTAAAAAAGGAAGAGAAATGAAAGAATGAAAAATCAAAGAGAAACAATGAAAAAAAAAAAGAATGAAAAAAAAAGAATGAAAAAAGAAAACAAAGATATGAAATAAGAACGTTTCGATTTCATTCACCTCCCACCATCTTAAAATTACCCACAGTGCCTGTTCTATAAATCCTTTCATGATAATTCTTCTGATGAGATCTTCGCCTGTCATTTTATTCCACCGCCACAGACAATACATATAGTGACCAGTTAGGAGACAGAGACAATGAGGTATTATGGTAGGTGTAGTAAGAAAGGCAAGGTCGAGTAATGAATAGCGGTTCAGATTGATGAATCGGACAGCCGAGTTCGAATTCCATTCTCGTCCATTACAATCACTTACGTTCTAAAACCCTTGGAAAATGTATGAATCCTTTTCTTCTCCGCCAGCTATGGGTAAAATAGCAGAACACACTGAGTTCGAATTCCAGCCGAATCCATTACATACTATTACCCTTGGAAAAGGTATAAATCTTCTTCTTCGCCCTCCTAGCAATGGGTAAATAGCAGAACTATATCCTTGGATGACAACTAGTCCATCGCAAAAAGAAATAGCAAACTACTGAAGGAAAAAAATCTGCACCGTTAGTCATGTATGGAAAGATACTGTTGGAATTTTTGGGTACCCTGGTGTACTAGTGAGCCAGCCAAAATGAGGTGACTCATTTTATAGTTCACCAATAGAAGGATTAACCAATCAGATGGCTCAAAATATTCAGTGCGACGTGTATAAAGGCGGCCATGTTTTTTTTCCCGAATATTCACTGCCAGCCTTTGATATCGAAGACTGAAGAATTTCGGAACATCTGCTGGTGGTATTGGCGATATAGTAAGATTCAGTAGAGTGTCTGACTCGTGAGTTTTAACCTTTAATGTTGTTTCATTGAACAGATTACGTACTGCACTGTATTCTATATTCATACAGATACATGTTCGTATGCGTGTGTAACACGTATGGCACATAACTGATTGACTGAGAAAGATAGGAAAGTAAGAATGTGTTGCTTTGGTTTTAAGAATATTGTGTTTGGGTCAGTGTTTTTGGCTAGCTAAGTTTAATGTTCAGACATATGAAGACCGTCCTTTTCCACATTTCCCATTTTGGCCTTGTGCCTCAGTTTCTATTTTTTACAAATAAATATTTTAATCTTCACTATGGTGCTTGTACTTATTGTACAACGTCGTGGTCTCATCATTTTACAGGTGAGCTGGTTACGTGTAACCGCAAGTTCTATGCTAATAGCTACTTTGTTTGCACTTCTCGCTTGTGGAACGTCCGGCTCCATGCTTTCCAGACAACTTTAATCAGCAGAAATCTAAAAGCAATATTAATCACTATCTACTGTCCTACTGATTACACTTTTTGTTCTCGCTCATTAGTAATGTTTCTCTTTTCTAATTCTTCCGCACCCATTAACACCTTGTGTCTTAGTGGCTTTACTGCCTTGCTTGGAGTAAATTCGATTAAGGAAAAGCAAAAGATAAACACGACAGAAAATATTAAAAAAAACAACCCTCTAGAAAAATCTACACGATAAATAACATTTACACGGAAAAATGGAATAGCTGGAGGAAAAGGAGGAAAGAAAAAAGAATTGTACAAAAGAATAGAACGTAGGAATGAGTGAAGGAAGGAAGGATGGATGTAAGGAAGGATGGAAGGCAGCAGATGAAATATTGCAATGAAAGAAAACACGACAGAAAATTATTTACATTTTTCGAACTGATATCATCATAATCATTATCATATTCACAACGTTTCGACCGTTGTACGATCCGAAATTCTTCAGGTGATTAGAATTTCGAACCAAAATATTTATTTCGCCCACCGGGTTAGATTGTTCTACTTCCAAGTGCCATGCCTCTTCCGGATGTCTCAGTTATTGCCCTTTAACTCAAATCTACAAGTTTTGGTTCATCACCACTGTGGCCTGGTATTGAACTCTTTGGTTCTAGTCACGGGTCCAACCAACGGATTTATCCACTGGGCCATGTGTCCTGAAGGACACATCGCCCAGTTCGGTTTAAAATTCCAATCACTTGAAGAAGACCGGAGCGTTCAACAGCCGAAATGTTGTGAATATGACAATGAAGATGAGGATAACAGTCCGAATAATGTAAATAATATAAATAACCATAATACCTTATGTCAGACATATAGACTAATTGTAAAAGAAAAGATGTTACAAAACAAGGGTTCGGTTCGAAATCCTAATTATCTGAAGAAAGCCGAAGCGTACAACGGCCGAAACCTTGTGAATATAGCAATGATTATAACAGTCAGAATAATGTAAATACTCTAAGTAATGATAATACCTGATTTCAGAGATATAGACAGATACGACCGAAAAATTACACGAGAAGGTAATGAAAGAGAATGAAATACTGAAGCAAAATTAAAACTTGAAATAAGGAAAGAATTGAAATGAAAGGCAAAGAAGAAATAAAGAAAGAGGTGAAAAAAAGGAAAACTTGACAGAAGATGAGCGAACGTGTGACAAGTGTGTCAAATATAAAAGAAAGAGAACTGAGATACAAAAGAGAAAAAAAAAAGCAAAAGAGAGAGCGAAGAGGAAAGAAGAAAGGATGTGAGGAATAAATGAAGGAAAGAAAAATAGATCAAAAGAAAGCACACTATTTATATATACGAGAAGTAAAAACAAAGAAGAACGAAAGAGAAAAAAAGAAAGAAACTGAATGAGAAAAAAATTTCAAAAAAAAAAGACAGCGAAAGGAAAAACGTGAGAAAACGTTAAAAAAAAAATGACAGGCGAGATCAAATGTAGAGAAAAGAATTATGAAGGAGAAGGAAGAGTGGAATGATAGGAATAAAGAAGAGTGGGACGAAGGGAAGAAAGAGATAAAAATAGATGGGAAGAATGCTAAAAACCACTACAGAAAATGCAAAGGAGAAAAAGAAAAGTGAAAGAGAAGTCAAAAAAAAAAAAAGAAAAAAGAAAGATACAGAAATACACGAAGGTAGGAAGGAAGTGAGGAAAGAAGGAAGGAATACGCAAAATGAAAAAGAAAATTCTCTCCTGGTTCTAGCACAATCTCCGAGCAAAAATATAAAATGAAAAACCAAACAAAAATTATCCCATCAAGAAAGTGTTCAGCAGTGAACAGTTAACAAAAAAAAAAAAAAGAAAAAAAAAAATGGAGTAATTTCCGAACGAAGGAAGCCGGCAAGAAAGAATAAGAAAAACGTTTTGAAAGGCTCAATATAACGCCCCAAAATCAATTGGGGCCATTTTTCCTATTATTTCAGTTCTTTTATTGTAACAATTTTTCTTTATTTTTCTTTCTCGGAGAAGGCATCCATTTTTGATTACGCTGTCAACCACATTCTTATTTTAGTGACTTTTTAATTTCATTTCACAGCATTTTTTTTAAAAGGTGACGCAAATGGTTTCGATTAATTTGCTTTTATCAATTCGGATTTTGGTACGCACACACACACACACACATATATGCACACATATGTTATGCATTGAATTTCCTGATTTGTTTTATTCATTACTTTTTCATATATTTCAATGTTCCATTGAATAGCGACATATTTTTATCTACTTTCATTTTGATTGATCTCTATTTGACTTTACACTTGTTCCTATCTTTCTCGTTTGCTCCTTTCCTTTCACTTGTTCCTTTCGTTCTTCCTCGTTTGCTCCTTTTTTTCTCTTCCTCCTTACTTTCTTCCTCGTTTTCTCCTTTCTTTTCTCTTCTCCCTTTCTTTCTTTATCGCATGCTCCTTTCTTTTCTCTTGTTCCTTTCGTTCTTCCTCGTCTGTTTCTTTCTTTTCTCTGGTTCCTTTCGTTCTTCCTCGTTTGATGCTTTCTTTTCTCTTGTTCCTTACTTTCTTCCGCGATTGCTCCTTTCTTTTGTCTTCTTCTTTTCGTCCTTCCTCGTTCGCGCCTTTCTTTTCTTTTGTTCCTTACTTTCTTCCTCGATTGCTCCTTTCTATTGCCTTCTCCCTTTCGTCCTTCCTCGTTTGCTCCTTTCTTTTCTCTTTCTCTTTACTTTCTTCCTCGTTTGCTCCTTTCTTTTCCCTTGTTCTTTTCCTTCTTACTAGTTTGATCCTTTCTTTTCTCTTGTTCCTTACTTTATTCCTCGTTTGCTCCTTTCTTTTCCCTTCTTCCTTACTTTCTTCCTTGTTTGCTCCTTTCTTTTCTCTTGTTCCTTTCGTTCTTCCTCATTCGCTCCTTTCTTTTTTCTTCCTTTCGTCCTTCCTTGTCTGCTCCTTTCTTTTCTCTTGTTGCTTTCGTTCTTGTTCTTCCTAGTTTGATTCTTTTTTTCTCTTGTTCCTTTCGTTCTTCCCCGTTTCCTCCTTTCTTTTCTCTTCCTCCTTACTTTCTCCCTCGTTGGCTTCTTTTCTTTTCCCTTGTTCGTTTCCTTCTTACTCGTTTGTACATTTCATTTCTCTTGATCCTTACTTTCTTCCTCGGTTGCTCCTTGCTTTTCCCTTCTTCCTTACTTTCTTCCTCGTTTGCTCCTTTCTTTTCTCTTGTTCCTTTCGTTCTTCCTTGTTTGCTCTTTTCTTTTGTCTTCTTCCTTTCGTCCTTCCTCGTTTGATCCTTTCTTTTCTTTTGTTCCTTACTTTCTTCATCGATTGCTCCTTTCTTTTTCTTCTTCCTTTCGTCCTTCCTCGTTTGGTCCTTTCTTTTCTCTTGTTGCTTTCGTTCTTGTTCTTACTAGTTTGATTCTTTTTTCTTTTGTTTCTTTCGTTCTTCCACGTTTGCTCCTTTCTTTTCTCTTCTTCCTTTCGTTCCTCCTCGTTTGTTTCTTTCTTTTCTCTTCTTCCTTTCGTTCTTCCCCGTTTGCTTCTTTTCTTTTCTCTTTCTCCTTACTTTGTTCCTCGTTGGCTTCTTTTCTTTTCCTTTGTTCTTTTCCTTCTTACTAGTTTGATCCTTTCTTTTCTCTCGTTCTTTACTTTCTTTCTAGTTTGCTCCTTTCTTTTCCCTTCTTCCTTACTTTCTTCCTCGTTTGCTCCTTTCTTTTCTCTTGTTCTTTTCGTTCTTCCTCATTCGCTCCTTTCTTTTGTCTTCATCCTTTCGTCTTTCCTAGTTTGCTCCTTTCTTTTCCCTTGTTTTTTTCGTTCGTCCTCGTTTTCTCCTTTCTTTTCTCTTGTTCTTTTCGTTCTTCCTCATTCGCTCCTTTCTTTTGTCTTCTTCCTTTCATCCTTTCTACTTTGCTCCTTTCTTTTCCCTTGTTTTTTTCGTTCGTTCTCGTTTGCACCTTTCTTTTCTCTTGTTGCTTCCTTTTCTTGCCCGTTTGGTTCTTTTCTTTTGTATTCTTCCTTTCGTTCTCCCTCGTTTCATTCTTTCTTTTCTCTTGTTCTTTTGTCCTTCCTCGTTTGCTCCTTCTTTTCTCTTGTTCCATTCCTTCTTATACTTTCATTCTTTAGTTTTATTTTGCATTGATTACATCCCATCAAGAAGTAAAAGTTATATGTGAAATATATTTTTTGTTTCTTACTACGTTCATTTAGTCGGTTTCATATTTTATTACGCGTATTCACTACTAATTTTATCAGTAGTATTTACTACATTTCATTAATTTCAGTAAAAAAATTATTATTTTATTTCATTTGGTTTTCTTTATTACATTTTACTTCTTGGACTTTTTTTCGCAAACAAGGAATTAACTATTAATAGTAACCTTTCTTTTCAAGTGTTATTCTCTTTCTTTTAAGTCCATTCATTATCTATATTGCTCCTTTTCTCTTATTTCTGTTTCATATGTTTCTCAGTTTAAACTTTTGTCTTTGTTTTTATGTTTTTTCATTTTGTTTCTTTGTTTTCATGATTTTTTATTCGCCATCTTTTTTTTTCACTTTCCATTCATTTCTTTTAACGTCCCTTCGATTTTCTTTTTTATGTTCAATATTTTCATTTTTTTTAGTCATATTTTTCTTTCTTTTTATATTCTTTTTTTTATTTTCCACCTTTCATTACTTTGTTATTATTATTATTTTTATTTTCTTTGCTTTCTGGCGTTTACACATTTCTTTCCGTGTCCCAACCAGGGACCTAAGGTTAGAAATGGCATCATGACACTTTTCACTGACAAAAAAAAAAATAAATAAATAAATAAAATAAAGTAAAAATTACATAGATAAAACCCTTCGTAAAGTGTGGGCTGTACTTGTCAGAAAAATTGTTTGTATCTCCTTGAGGCATGGGCTTCCAAGAATCCCTGCAATTAGTCTACTGCAATCTTTTCCAACCAGTCCTAGGGCTCCAACTACAACAGGGATTGTTGATGTTCCCATATGCCACATTTTCGAGACTTCTATTTCAAGGTCCTTGTATTTTGACAGCTTTTTGAATATCTTCAAAGATACATTGCAGTCAGCAGGGACTGCCATATCAATAAGGAGGCAACGTTTTTGTTTGTGGTCTTTAATAACAATATCTGGGCGGTTGGCTTTGATTGTTCTGTCAGTGTGTATTGTGTAGTCCCATAGAATTGTAACAGGTCCTATCTCCGTAACCGGGTCTGGGTGGTGTTGGTACCAGTTTCTTTCCCGATTATTATTATTATTATTATTATTATTATTATTATTATTATTATTATTAACTCATATTGCCTTTCTTTTTATGTAGATAGATTTTTTCTCTCCTTTCTTTAAATATTTCTCTCATTCACTTATATATGGCCAATATACTTTCTTCTTCTGTTGCTTTATTTTCATTATTTAATTTCTTTTTATTTATCTTATTCACTTTTTAACTCATTTATTTTCTTTATACGTTCTTTCTATTTTCTTTTAAATGTTTCTCTTTTTAATCTTTATTCTTTTTACGTTATTTCTATTTTGTTTCTTTCTTTTAAGTGTTTCTCTTTTTTATCTAATTTCTTTTTACGTTCTTTCTATTTTCTTTCTTTCTTTCAAATTTCTTTATTTTTTAACTTTTCTTTCTATAAATGTTTTCTTTACTTTCTTGATTTCACTTATTCTCTTTAATTCTCATCTTCTTTTTTTGAGTCCATTCTTTTTTCTTTTTTTCTTTTTTCTTTTTTTCTTTTTTCTTTTTTTCTTTTCTATGTTCTATTTATTTCTTTCCTTTATAAATTTTTAGTCATTTGTTTGTCTGTTTGTTTTTTAATGTAACCGTAAGTTATATGCTAACAGTTTCTTTCTTTTAAATGTTTCTCTTTTTTTATCTCTTTATTATACCATTTCTTTCTTTCTTTCTTTCTTTTAAATGTTTCTCTTTTTTATCTCTTTCCTTTTTACACCATTTCTTTTTTCTTTATTTCTTTCTTTCTTTTAAATGTTTCTCTTTTTTAAATCTTTCCTTTTTTCTTTCTTTCTTTCTTTCTTTGAATGTTTCTCTTTTTTATCTCTTTCCTTTTTACACCATTCCTTTTTCTTTCTTTCTTTCTTTCTTCCTTTCTTTCTTTCTTTCTTTCTTTTAAATGCTTCTCTTTTTATCTCTTTTCTTTTTACGTCATTTCTATTTTCTTTCCTGCTTACTTTTAAAGGTTTTCTCTTTTTTATCTCTTTTTCTTTTTACGTCATTTCTGTTTCCTTTCTTTGATTTTTTTGTATTCTTCTTTCTTTTGATTATATTCTCTTTTTTCGCTTTCTTTTTATTTTGATTTTTTTGACTTTATTTTGTTTCTTTTTTCTACAATTCTCTTTTCTTTCATTTCATTGTTTTATTCTTTTAAATTCCATTTTCCTCATTATTTTCCTTCTATTTTTTTATATTTTTGCTTCTTTATTCTTTCTTCAAAATCGTTCTATTTGAAGACTTCTCTTATTCATTTGAAACACATTTTTTTTCTTATGATCGTTCTGTCTTTTGTATGATATATATATTCATAATACTCTATTTTAATTTCTTTATTCTTACGCATTCTTTCTTTTCTTATCTATTTCTATGTTTGTATTGTCCTTCATTTAAATTAATTTATATTCATTCTTCTTCTACTCATCTCTCTTTTTCCTACTCTCTTTCTCTTTGTTACGAGTTCTTCTTCATTCTTTCTTTTTTGCTTTCTATTTTTGTTTTTGTTTCTTACTTTTTATTACTTGTAACTGTTAATACTTCTATTAGGTTGGTGCAAAAAATAATGTCGTTTTCTCACATAGTAACATATGTTAGAAAACGACATTATTTTCGCACCAACCTAATATTTCTAATTTCTTTCTTTCTTTCTTTTTTCTTTCTTTCTTTCTTTCTTTCTTTCCTGCTATCTTGCTTGATGGTTCTTTATCTCCCGGTTATGTAATTTTTAATATTTTTTTTTATTCTCTTTTCTTTCCATGATACTTTATAGTAACTGCTTTCTTTTTTGTTTTTCTTGTTATCACTTACTTTCATCTCCCTTTCTTTCTTTTCGCTCCTTTCTTTAAATTTGTCCTTATGTGTATCTCTTATTTATTTCTACATTCCCTCCGCCTTTTCTCTCTCTCTCTCTCACTCTCTCTCTCTCTCTCTCTCTCTCTCTTTGTTATCATTTTAATTAATTCTCTTTTTTCCTGTTTCTGTCTGTTTTTATAAATCTCATTCTGTATCTTTTTTATCGGTTGCATTCTTTGTTTCTTTTTTCTTTCTTTCTTTCTTTCTTTCTTTCTTTCGTGTTCCATTCATCCTTCCTTTCTTGCTTCATCTATTCTTTCTTTCTTTCTTTCTTTCTTTCTTTCTTTCTTTCGTGTTCCATTCATCCTTCCTTTCTTGCTTCATCTATTCTTTCTTTCTTTCTTTCTTTCTTTCTTTCTTTCTTGTTCCATTCATCCTTCCTTTCTTGCTTCATCTATTCTTTCTTTCTTTCTTTCTTTCTTTCGTGTTCCATTCATCCTTCCTTTCTTGCTTCATCTATTATTTCTTTCTTTCTTTCTTTCTTTCTTTCTTTCTTTCTTTCTTTCTTGTTCCATTCATCCTTCCTTTCTTGCTTCATCTATTCTTTCTTTCTTTCTTTCTTTCTTTCTTTCTTTCGTGTTCCATTCATCCTTCCTTTCTTGCTTCATCTATTCTTTCTTTCTTTCTTTCTTTCTTTCTTTCTTTCTTTCGTGTTCCATTCATCCTTCCTTTCTTGCTTCATCTATTCTTTCTTTCTTTCTTTCTTTCTTTCTTTCTTTCTTTCTTGTTCCATTCATCCTTCCTTTCTTGCTTCATCTATTCTTTCTTTCTTCCTTTCTTTCTTTCTTTCTTTCTTTCTTTCTTTCTTTCTTTCTTTCTTTCTTTCTTTCTTTCTTGTTCCATTCATCCTTCCTTTCTTGCTTCATCTAGTCTTTCTTTCTTTCTTTCTTTCTTCCTTTCTTTCTTTCTTTCTTTCTTTCTTTATCGCTCTCTCTGCTATCATTTCCACTCTTTGCTTGCATTTTCCCTTCCATTCTTTCTTTTTTATATCATATTTTTCATTTTATTTCTTATTCAGTCTTTCCTTTTAAATCAAATGAGATGTCATTTTATTTCCATTTTTCTCTTTCTTTCTTTCTTTCTTTCTTTCTTTCTTTCTTTCTTTCTTTCTTTCTGTTCTTCTGTTTTATCGCTTTCATTTTTGGTTTCCATAGTTCTTTCTTTCTTTATTTTTCTTTCTTTCTTTTTGTCTGTCCATCCCGTTATCTATTATCGTTTTCACTCGTTGTTTCCATCTTTGTTTTTTATTTCTTTTTCTCTCTCTATTTCAGTCATCGTTTTCATTCTTTACTTGTTACTTTCTTTGTTGTTATTTTCTTTCTTTTTCCTTCTTTCTTTATATCTACCCTCTATGTCTCTGTTATCGTTTTCACAATTTTTACGTCTTTCTTTCTTTCTTTCTTGCTTTCTTTCTTTCTTTCTACTGTATCTTTTCTTCTGACGTATTTTAATTTCTACCCATATTCTTGCTACATTTGGATTCTGTTCCTAATTCTTTTCTCTTAAAACGCAAGATTTTTATTCTTCTATTCTTTACCCCACCATCTCTTCTTTTTTCATTTCCTCATTGTCTTTCCCTTTTTCTTCTTTATCTAAATTCTTTTAACCCATTTGACCTTTTTTTTTCTATCCTCACGGCTTTTTATTTCATTTTTTTAATTCATTTACAACAATTTTAATATCTGCGACGCCTTTTAACAGAGGACGTGAAGTGCAACACCAGAATCCGAAAACGCAGTGATATAGCGAAAGGTACCTTCCAAAAGCTAAACAAAGTATTAAGAAACAGGAAAACATCGTTACAATCAAAGATAAGAGTACTGAAATGGTGCGTGGTGCACGGCAGGGAATTCTTGACAATCTTCTAAATAATTAAGAAGACATTTGAAACAACAACAGAAATGCCATTTTAGAGATAGATACTAAGAATACCATGCGCCGAACATGCGTGCAATGTAGTTGGAGATTCGTCTCCAGCTGTGCGGGTCAAACTCTCTGCCTCCGCGCAGAGAGGATCTTCAGGCTAGGTTATGTCAAAAGGTAGATTCACGTCTCGGGAAACAGTTACCCGAACACGTTTTATACGGGTTTTACTGGGAACTTTTGCCCGAATGTACGGCCTGGGATATCCCACATAAAATTAGGCCTTGTGCCACACCTGATCCCGTGGGGTGGTTGGAAGATCTCCTGCAGTTGGAGATTCATTGTGGAATTCATTTGACTTACTTCTAGCAATTAACTACTACGCGCAGCTGGCGAATCTTATATGTGTTGTTCTTGTCATATATTCATTACCTACATCAGTAAACTTCACTAGGTTACAACAGAAAATGGAAACAAAAAGGAGGAAAGGGTCGAAATTTCTAGGGCACATAATGAGAAAAGAGGCCTTGGCACTTTTGATACTCACAGGACAGACTGAGGGCAAGAGAGACATAAAGAAAAATTTATATACATAACGAACATGAGGGTTTAGGAGAGATAAGACAACATTTATTGAGAACTACAAAAGACAGGAAATTGGGCAGAGCCATAACCGCGAAGGCATATAGAAGATGGAATATTAAGAAGCATTAAGTATATCGCTGAAGAACAGAAACTGACTGCCTAATAAAGAACAGCATAATATTAGTTGTGTTGAAAGTTTATTAGGCAATAATTTATGAAAATCTATCAAGATTAAGAAAAACGTTATTAAAATGACAAGTGACTTTATTTCATATTAGACTACCCGGGTTACTGACGGTTCAAGCTACAAAACACTGAAGTTGATTTCAACATTAAAATAACTGTCTGGGGAAAGTTAAACAAAACATACTTACTGAAAAAGAAACTCGTATTTTTAAATCTCATTCATTTAAATATTTTTTTAAAATCAGATTAACTTCAGAATATTTTTTTTAATATGTAAAAAATATTTTTAAATCATATTCACTTGAAAATATTTTTAAATATGGCAAAAAATAATTTTTAAATATTTAAAATATTGTCTGTTCAAACAAAGCTGAATCATACATAATCACACATGCAATCACAAAGTGGTGGAAAGAGGTTGAAAGAGAAAGGAGGAAAAAGAGAGAGAAGGTGGAAAGAGAGAGAGGTGGAAAGAAAGAGATGGAAAAAGAGTTGGGTAGAAAGAGAGAGAGAGAGGTAGGAAAAGAGTTGGGTAGAAAGAGAGAGAGAGAGAGGTGAAAAAAAATAAAGGTATAAAGAGAGAGGTGGAAAGAGAAAAGAGGATATAGAGAAGTGGAAAGAGAGAGATGGAAAGAGACCTAAATCATTATGCGCCCCAGTGTGTAAATTACTATAAAGTAGTTTGTAACACGTTTATTTATCATCTCTCTGTTGCGTGTTTGGTTAGAGTGCGCCCAGGGGTGACTCCGTCTAAGAACAGAGTCGCATGCAAGGAAAATTATACTGAGAGGTACCCAGCCCTAGTGAAACATCTGAGAATCATGAGAAAAGGTAATCATTAGGTTTAATGTATTGGTCACAGAATCTACTTTGGTAGTTACGTATAAGAAGGCTCTGGTCCTGTGCCGCAAGAATGAACCGTTTAATATTCAGTACCTTTAAGACCTGAACGCCTTAGACACTCGTGGGTTGCGCATTTTACACCAGTATTTCGGAGAGGTTTAAGGCTCCAGCAGTTTTATGTATGTTTTGGCCTTTTTTTTTCTCTCTTCTTTTAGGTATTTGGCTGACAATGTGGCAGTTGTATCTACTTGCATATTATTATCAGGTTGGTGCAAAAATAATATCGTTTTTTGACGTATTTTTTAACGTCAAAAAACGATATTATTTTTGCACCAACCTAATATTATTATTATTATTATTATTATTATTATTATTATTATTATTATTATTATTATTATTATTATTTTCTTTGCTTTCTGGCGTTTACACATTTCTTTCCGGGTCCCACCCAGGGACCTAAGGTTAGAAATGGCGTCATGACACTTTTCACTGACAAAAAAAAAAAAAAAAAAAAAAAAATTACATAGATAGAGCCCTTCGTAAAGTGTGGGCTGTACTTGTCAGAACAATTTTTTGTATCTCCTTGAGGCATGGGCTTCCAGGAATCCCTGCAATTAGTCTACTGAAATCTTTTCCAACCAGTCCTAGGGCTCCAACTACAACAGGGATTGTTGATGTTCCCATATGCCACATTTTCGAGACCTCTATTTCAAGGTCCTTGTATTTTGACAGCTTTTTGAATATCTTCAAAGATACATTGCAGTCAGCAGGAACTGCCATATCAATAAGGAGGCACCGTTTATTATTATTATTATTATTATTATTATTATTATTATTATTATTATTTCCTTTGATTTCTGGTGTTTACACCTTTCTTTCCGGCTCCCGCCCAGGGACCTAAGGTTATAAATGGCATCATGACACTTTCCACTGAAAAAAAAATACACAGACAAAGCTCTTCGTAAAGTGTGGGCTGTACTTGTCAGAACAATTTTTTATATCTTTTTGAGGATTGGATTTCAAGGAATCTCTTCGATTAGTCTACTGGAATTTTTTCCAATCATTCCTAGGGCTCCAACTAAAACAGGGATTGCTGATTTTACGATGTACCACATTTTTGAGATTTCTATTTCAAGGTCCTTTTATTTTGACAGCTTTTTGAATATCTTCAAAGATACATTGCAGTCTGCCGGAAAGAGCCATATCAATAAGGCCGCACTTTTGTTTTTGTTTGTGATCTTTAATAACAATGAGTGGGCGGTTGGCTTTGATTTCCAGTGCAGATATTTGCCTCCTCTGTCATTATTATTATTATTATTATTATTATTATTATTATTATTATTATTATTATTATTATTATTATTATTATTATTTCCTTTCATATCTGCGTTTACACATTTCTTTTCGGGTCCCGGCCAGAGACCTAAGGTCAGAAATGGTATCATGACATTTTCCACTGCAAAAAAAAAAAAAAAAATATATATATAAATAAAGCCCTTCGTAAAGTGTGGGCTGTACTTGTTAGAACAATTTTTTGTATCTATTTGAAGCATGGACTTCCAGGAATCCCTTCAATTAGTCTACAACCAATCCTAGGGCTCCAACTACAACAGAAATTGTTGATGTTTCCATGTGTCACATTTTTGAGATTTCTATTTTAAAGTCCTTGTATTTTGACAAAGTCCTTGTGTTTTGACAGGTATTATTATTATTATTATTATTATTATTATTATTATTATTATTACGTTTGATTTAAATTGTGTACTCATTTTCTTCCGGGTCCCAACCAGAAACCTAAGGTCAAAAATTCCATAATGAAAAATATAACTGAACATTTAAAAAAAAAGAAAACACACACACACAAAAAAAAAATCGTCATATTTTGCATAGATAACACACTTCGTAAAGCGTAAGTTGTGCTTCTGAGAATAATATTTTGCATGCCTCCAAGACATGCGCTGTGAGAGATTCCTTTTATATGTCTATCTGAACCTTTTCAAATCAATTGCAAGACCCCAACCACTGGGTTTGACTGGACACTTGACTGGAATTATTGATGTCTTCATGTGCCTCATTTTTGAGATTTCCTCTTCTAAATCCTTATACTTTGATAGTTTTTCGAAGATCTTCAAAGATACATTAATTTCTACAGAAACTGACATATCAATAAGAAAGCACATTCTGCTTTTATGGTTTTTGATCACTATGTCCGGGCAACTAACATTCATTGCTCTGTCTGCGTCTATTTTAAAGCTCCATAAAATTATTACAGGTCCTATGCCTCTAACCAGGTCTGGATAATGTTCATATCAATTATTTGCAGTTTCCTTCCCGTAAAAGTTGCATATTTTCCTGTGCAGATATTGGTCAACCCTTTCATACCGAGTTTTATAATCGATGGATGTTAATACCGTGCAATCTGATACAAGATGGTCAATTGTTTCTGGATATACATCAGAGAATCAGTATTCGGGTTCAACACAATTATTCTGCAGATTCAATTGATAATTTATGTTCGGCAGCATTGGTTCTGTGCTGCAAGAATAAAACCGTCGCTTTCAGCTTTGAACTCTGCTGTACGGCAGTGTTCTGTATATATAAGCTTGTTAGGCACGAGTACAATATTATTATTATTATTATTATTATTATTATTATTATCATTATTATTATTATTATTATTATTATTATTATTATTATTCAAGTAACTTTGACCTTCAGTTATTGGTCTTCTTCTTCTTTTTATTATTATTTTTTTTATTATTATTATTATTATTATTATTATTATTATTATTTACTTTGATTTTTGTTGTATTTCCATCCGAAATTACTATATTATTATTATTATTATTATTATTATTATTATTATTATTATTATTATTATTATTATTATTATTATCTACTTTGATTTCTGTTGTATTTCCATCCGAAATTAATATATTATTATTATTATTATTATTATTATTATTATTATTATTATTATTATTATTATTATTATTATTATTATATACTTTGATTTCTGTTTTATTTCCATCCGAAATTACTATACATATTATTATTATTATTATTATTATTATTATTATTATTATTATTATTTATTATTTATTTTGATATCTGTTGTATTTCCATCCGAAATTACTATATGAAATTGTGGGTAAACAGAATGTTACTTTGTTTTTGAATTCACAAACATCGGGATGATTTGATTCAATTTGAAGGAGAAGGAAAAAAAACTTAAATATTTCAAAATCAGTCTTAAATATAAAAACTGAATAAAAAAAAAAGGGATTCATTTTTTGTTTGATTCTAAGATTATACCCTATAAATGATCCTTGCATTTTTATTCTTTAACTAAGTCACATTGAAACAATGGTTACCATACAATCCCTGTAGTTAAGCAATGTTGAGTCTGGTCAGTTCCGAGATGGGTAACCACTTGGAAATACTAGGCGCTGTAAACTTGAATGCTAGGGTGGTGTAATGGATAACAACTCAGAATTGTTACTCACCGAGCCAAATGACAATTACAGTCAAGTTCATTATGCTCCTTTGGAAAGGGATGAATCCACTTCTTCTTCCTCCAAGCTATTGCTTAATTAATACCAGAAATCTATTTTAAGAAATGGATTCATGACATTTTACACTGATCATTTTTGTAAAAAAAAAAAAAATAAGATCAAACAGATTTTACATGGATAAAGCTCTTCGTACTGTGTGAGGTGTACTTGTGAGCATAACTGTATTTCTTAAAGATGTGGGCTACCAAGAATTCCTTCAATGAGTATAGCAGATCATTTTCCAATCAATCCGAGGACGCCCACGACAACTGGAACTACTGATCTCCTCATGCGCTACGTTTTCAACAGTTCTACTTTTAATAGGTTTTTGAAGATCTTCAAAGATACATTAGACTACAATGTCAATAAGAAAACAGATTTTCTTTTCGTGGTCTTTGATCACGATATGTGGGCAATTATCTTCGATTGTTCTCTCTGTGTGTATTGTAAAATCATATAAAATTCTAACAGACCCTATCTCTGTAACTTGGTCTAGGTAGTGTTCATACCGGTTTCTTGCAGTTTCCTTCCCGTAAAAGTCGCACATTTTCCAGAGCAGATATTAGCCCAGCCTTTCATACCTATTTTTTATATTCGGCTGATATCAATACCGTGGAATCTCTCTTAGCGAGTTTTATATTCAGTGGGTACTAACACTGCCACTTGACACAAGCTGGTTAATTCATTAATATTTAACAGTGTTGTGGATTCCGGAATTAAATCCGATCTCAAATGAATGACAAACGCAGGAGAGAAATATAGCAAATAAATGTATTGACGTAATAATACAATTGGTAATACGGTTAGTAGATCCAGAAATGCGGTTAGTAGCAATAATAATATATATACAGTCTGGAAAATTCAGTATTGAAGTATGACTTCCTTCCGAGTCTACGTGCTTGCAACTGTGACTCCTACAATGCGGTTATCTCACACTCTCACTGTATCACTGTCACTGTCACTCTCTGACTGTCACTCCCGAGTATTAACCCGCAGCAGTACAAGTATACACTGGTCGAGTCCACTTGTATAAAAAATGGGTGGACCCCTTAACACAAAGAATCTGCATTTTTGGGTCAACACAACTTTTCAGTATGCCTGTTTGGCAATTTCTAGATAGCAAGTATATTCTTGTTCAGCAAGAATGAAACCTTCGGTTTCAGCTTTTAACCCTGCACTTGTGGGTACTGAATGTTCTACACTAGTTTGTTTGGTACTGGCAGAGTATTGACAATGAAGAAGCTTATCTTGTCACCGTTTCTGCAAAGGGATCTCTTGAACGAGTCTATCCGAACTTTTTCGCAGTCAAACCGAGGGCTCCAACTACAACTTTGATTATTTATGCTCTAGATTTGGGAGATTTCCACTTCAAGATTATTATTACAGCCGTTGTTGTTTATTGTTGTTGCTGTTCTTGTTTTTTTTTATTATTATTGTTGCTGCTATTGTTGTTGTTGTCCCTTTGTTCTTATGTTCCTGTTTGCTAAATGCGTTTGCTAAATTAACCAGCTGCAATTAATGAAATATAATGGATGTTAACCGCAGAGCGGACACAAAATAAAACACAAAGATTCGCCTCTGGGATCGAAAAAACCCTTCAATTTTCGAACATAAAAAAAAATTTGGCTTAAAATTGCTTTAATAACATTTAATGAGTTTATTCATGGCGCGTAATTGAACAGAGTGTCTGAATCAAATGTAGTACGGACCTTTGTCCCTACGTATTTTGAGCGGAATACAGACGTTAAAGTGTTGATAGCATCTTTTCTACTACACTTATTTTTATGTTCGATTTTTTTTTCTTTTTTTAATTAGATAATTTTCTTTTTCTATTTGCTTATGTAAAAATGTTATTCAAATCGATTTTTGTCACTTCTGTTTGTTTTCCTTGCCAATAACGAGCCGTCCATTTTATTAAATTTCTCTTTTCTTTTCTCTATATTTTTTTCTTCTTTTCTTTCCTTCTTTCTTTCTTTCGCGCGTCTTTCTTTTATCATTAGCGTTCTACTGCTTTCATCAGTTTTTCCTTCTCTATAGTAAACTTTCTAATTTCTTTCTTCGTTTTTCATTCATTATTTTTCTCTTCTGTTTTTTTTTTCTCTTTTTTCTTTCTTTCTCGCTTACTTCTTTATTTCTTCGTAATCATTTCTTTCTTTATTTCTTTTCTCCTTCTTCTCATTTCTTTATTACTGTTTATCCTTTTTTTTGCAGTGTTTATTTTATCCTTTTTTCTAGCTTCCTTCTTTTGCTTTTAATTTTTAATTCTCATTTCATTATTTCTCTCGTTCATTCGTTTTCATTTTTTTCTTTTTTACTTCTTGATTTCTTCCCGATCTCTTATTTATTTATTTTTATTTTCACTTCTTTCGTTCAATTTTTCTTTCTTTCTTAAAATTTCCTTTTTTTCTTTCTTTCTTCTTCTTCGTCCTTTTACATTTTTTTAAAATTCTTTCTTTCTTTCTTTCTTTCTTTCTTTCTTTCTTTCTTTCTTTCTTTCTTTTATCCGGGCATTTTATTCACCGTTTTCCATTTACTATTTTCTTTCTATTTTTCTCACGTCATTCTTCCATCATCTTTTTCTTTCTAACTTATTTCATTCATTGATTTTCATTTGTATTTCTTCTTTTTCCTTTCTTTCTTTCTTTCTTTCTTTCTTTCTTTCTTTCTTTGTTTCATCCATCTTCATACTTTCTTTATTTCTTCCTCGCTTCCCTCTTTATTTCTTCTTTTCGCCTACTTTCTTTCTTTTTTCCTTTCGCAATCTTTCTTTCTTTCTTTCTTTGTTTCATCAATCTTCATACTTTCTTTATTTCTTCCTCGCTTCCCTCTTTATTTCTTCTTTTCGCCTACTTTCTTTCTTTTTTCCTTTCGCAATCTTTCTTTCTTTCTTTCTTTGTTTCATCAATCTTCATACTTTCTTTATTTCTTCCTCGCTTCCCTCTTTATTTCTTCTTTTCGCCTACTTTCTTTCTTTTTTCCTTTCGCAATCTTTCTTTCTTTCTTTCTTTCTTTCTTTCATCAATCTTCATACTTTCTTTATTTCTTCCTCGCTTCCCTCTTTATTTCTTCTTTTCGCCTACTTTCTTTCTTTTTTCCTTTCGCAATCTTTCTTTCTTTCTTTCTTTGTTTCATCCATCTTCATACTTTCTTTATTTCTTCCTCGCTTCCCTCTTTATTTCTTCTTTTCGTCTTCTTTCTTTCTTTTTTCCTTTCGCAATCTTTCTTTCTTTCTTTCTTTCTTTCTTTCTTTGTTTTTTCTTGGTTTCATCCATCTTCATGCTTTCTTTACTTCTTCCCCGCTTCCCTCTTTATTTCTTCTTTTCGTCTTCTTTCTTTCTTTGTCCTTTCGCAATTTTTCTTTCTTTCTTTCTTTCTTTCTTTCTTTCAATTTCTCTTACATTTCCTTCTCATTGCTTTCACTCGTTCTTATCCTTTTCTTAAGTATATATATATATATATATATATATATATATATATATTTTGCCGATTGCCCCATGGTTTTCGCCAAATTTGCTTACTGTTCTTATGACGTATTAATTCGCCTTTTGAATGTAGTCTTAACAAAAATATCTTCTGGCACTTATATCCGAAGTCAGTATATCATATAAACTAATCTTCTGGGCCTTATATCCGAAGTTGATATATCATATAAGCTGAATGTTACGAATAGTCCGATAGCATTTGCACTTATAGTTCTATAATATTTTTCAGCGAATAGTTATTATAAATACTAATTCTATTGTGAATCGTTGATGACTAAAATAATACAAAAGACGTTGAAATTTATATATTAGGTTGGTGCAAAAATAATGACGTAATAATGTCGTTTTTTGGCGTATTTTTAATGTCAAAACGTCAAAAAACGACATTATTACGTCATTATTTTTGCACCAACCTAATAAAAATATACTAATTTAATTCATCTTTCAAAATGGCAATATAGAAGTATGTATAAGGTCTGTAAACAGAGAGATCTTGTATCTGTTCGTAATAATTATAAAAGTCTCCACAAAGAGGCTATGTTTTCTTTGCTGGCAGAATGAGCAGGGGTTTTGTTTCTCGTGACTACCGGCGGCTCTGTAACAGTGTGTTAAATAGGAGTTTCCTATCCATCATCTACTTGTAAAATCTCTTCAAACATTACTCTTGAGTCCTATGAAGTATATTTGGCGGAGTTTCCATTTAGAGATGAGTATCTAATGAATGATATGAATATAACTCAATCCATGTTTTCTCCTATCATCTTTAAACTGGGTTCTCGCAACACATGAACTTGACGGTATCCTTGCAAGCGACCTTAAGTCATGTGCCGGTGAACATCCGTTCTCTCTTAACTCTACAATAAACACCTTGCCACTATTACCTTTGTTGCCAGTTGAAAATCGTCTTCTGCTGTACGTGTCTTTAAGCTGGAAAGATTAACCTGGCAGCTGTTTTTGAAAATGACCTCTAATTAGTTGTTAACTGGGGCAGCACATGGCTTGTAAATTTTAACGCCTCCGAAACAAATGTGCTCTTATTTTCCTATCATAGAGGTAATTTTCTGCCAGGTATACATATACCTGACGCTATACTCCTAGAGAGCAGCAAACTGCGCTTTCTTGGAACCACGTTTTCAAAGCGGAGCGAGTAAATCGAATCGATAACTGCATCTACTGCAAGGATAGTTGGATCACTGTGATTTTTTTTCTCTCCAGAATCCATGTTGCACAGTTACAAGTCTAACATTCGCCCGTGCACTGAATACCATTGCCATATCTGCTCTGGAGCTTCTGCTTCTTATCTGGAGGTTCATGTCAAAATTCAAAGAAAGATCTGTAATGTAATCGATCCTGACTTGGCATCTCGATTGCAGTCACTTTCTCACAGACGTGGCGCGCATTTACTCTGTCTTTTCTACAAATATTTTTATGGCAACTGCGCTGATGAGGTTTTCCCCGGTGTTCGGACTAAATGTGTACTGCTAGATTGGCATTTAGGTACCACCCATTTTCTGTTTAAATAGCTAAAAAAATCACTTCATGTACTCCAACAGTTTCTTTATTGCACTTCCCATCTGCGGAACTTGCTTCCGTTTACTTGCTTCCTTGATACCTACAATCTTCAAAAATATAAATGCAACGTCAGTCGCCATCTTTTATCATCCTGAATCCCGCTCATCTTTTTGTACTTTCCCCAATCCTCCCCATACAGAGTTTTTTTCTCTGACTTTCATTCCCTATAACCCTCCTTCGTACTAGTGGCATTCCTGCCTTGCTTGGGGTGACATGATTAAAAAATAATTTTAAAAGAACTCAAGTGAACCGTCTGATCTTATTAAATTTTTGGCAAGAACTAAAATCTCCAATCACCTCTGAATTGGATAAGCATCTCACACTTATATTGAATCCGTTGATAAAAATGACAGACAAATGATTGTTTCTTTCGAGTGAACCAGGATGTATTTGATTGTTTCTGCCATAAGGCAAGTCAGATCATAATTGGAGTATTGCTCCAGGGCAGGAGCTGCCAAATACAGACTTTCCAGTCACGATAAATTTCGAAATCATTTACCCCGTCTTCTAGAGACTCTCCTCACACTGGAACTTATTTTCAACAGACGGAAACTTGCAAGAATTCTATGGTAAATATTCAAATGAATTCCATACTTTATTTACCCCAAATAAGACGGTTACAGCTAGAACTTGTTTACTACGTCCGCGGCGTTAAATCATTCACATTTCATTCGTATTCCAAATTGAAGAAGGTAGTTGCGTATCTTTTTTTTCCTCAGAAATGCCATTTTGCAGATTCTTTCCAGTACACTAAAATCTTCAATTATTCAATTAATGGGTCAGTATCTAGTTTGTTTCGTTTGTTATGTTTTATGGCATATCAACCTCAATGGGTTATTTAATGTCGACAAGATTTTTATTGCTGTTAATATTTTTTTTCAAAAATGTATTGCTGGTATTTTTTCTCAAACATGTGTAGCTGGTAATATTTATTTTCTTGAAAAATATATTGTTGGTATTAAAGCCTATTTTTACACTTTCGTAGGTTTTTGACCCAAATTTGGGGTTAACTATTTGCCCATAGTTGGGACCCTAACAAGTGCCACCACCCTGGGTCAGAGGTGGTTTCACACTGCTCAACACCTATTAATCAGAGTCCTTACTGTTGGATGTAGTTTATCGCCTTACACAGAACACGGATGTAGTTTATTGTCATCCTAAGAACGGAAGTGAATTTTGATCTGAAATAGTCCCAGTATGATCTTTAATCAATATATTTAAATTCACCTTTGAAGTTTATTAACAGTGATGACAATTTTGAAAAACAAATATTAAATTCAAATGCTTTTTTCCTCATCAGGCTGTAGTATAGAATCTATCTCGCTTGTTGGTTATTGTGGCATGTGAATTCTTCTTTACTTTGTTAGCAGCAGCAGCAGTAATGGAAATAATGAGCAGGGTACAACCAAAATAAAATTCATAACATTCTGACAGAGCCTGATTCGGCTTCTTTTCATCTTCCTTTTCAGCAGCCTCCATCTCACGGCCAGCTCTCTTTTCCGATTTAGCGGTCTCTATATTTATTGCTGGTATTTTTACTTAAAAAAATCTTTTTTCACTTCCATAATGCTTTGACAGCAAGGTTAACTTTTTAGCTATAGCTGGGACCCTAATAGCTGCTACCACCCCAGGTCAGGATGGACCTTGGAAGAACAACAATTAAGAGGTCGTTCCATGCTCCTCACCCCCCCCCCCCCGATCAAAGGCCTTGCTGTCGGACGTAGTTTATCGTCTTACCTAGGACGCGGATGTAGTTTATTGCCATACCCAAGACGCGGATGTAGTTTATCGTCTTACCCAGGACGCGGATGTAGTTTATCGTCTTACCCAGGACGTGGATAAAGTTTAATGTCATACTCAGGACGCGGGTGTAGTTTATCGTCTTACCCAGGACGTGGATGAAGTTTAATGTCATACCCAGGACGCGGGTGTAGTGTATCGTCTTACTCAGTACGCGGATGTAGTTTATCGTCATACCCAGGACGCGGATCTAGTTTATTGTCTTAAGCAGGACGTGGATGTAGTTTATCATCTTACCCAGGACGCGGATGTACGTTATTCTCATACTCAAGACGCGGATGTAGTTTATCGACTTACTCCGGACGCGGGTCTAGTTTATCGTCTTACCCAGTACGCGGATATAGTTTATTGTCAAACCCAGGATGCGTCAATATCTCTATATCATCCTTATACTTATAACCTTGATTTTAAAAGACCAAATTTTACAGCCATATCGCAGAAATCATTTTGTAAGTCTCTACCTTAAACGTTTTTAGAGCGTTGTATTGTTTGAACGTTAGTAAAAAAAAAACGTCTGTGAGAAAGTGACTGCAATCGAGATGCCAAGTCAGGATCGATTACATTACAGATCTTTCTTTGAATTTTGACATGAACCTCCAGATAAGAAGCAGAAGCTCCAGAGCAGATATGGCAATGGTATTCAGTGCACGGGCGAATGTTAGACTTGTAACTGTGCAACATGGATGCTGAAGAGAAAAAAATCACAGTGATCCAACTATCCTTGCAGTAGATACAGTTATCGATTCGATTTACTCGCTCCGCTTTGAAAACGTGGGGCCAAGAAAGCGCATTTTGCTGCTCTCTATGAGTATAGCGTCAGGTATATGTATAGCTGGCAGAAAATTACCTCTATGATAGTAAAATGTCATCAGTTCGGCCTGGATATTGATTGCAGTCACCTCACAAAAATTGAATTTTAAGTGCTCCAAAAATTTATTTTTCTTGATGCCGGAGACATTGTGTGACGATATTTTTTGAATTGGCTTTTGCTTACAGGGTCCAAATGATGCCGCCAAAATTCATTAACATGGGCAAGTATCATCTCCTATTATGTTGTTTGCCACAATATTGGTATTTAAACAACAAAAAATGTCATCTCGGGAGAAAAAAAAACTGGGGTTACGTCTTAGTCAAGAGAACTTGTGAAAGGTACAGGCTATGCCCCAAATCTGAACTCGGTTCGTTGAAAACCAAATATTTCATTATCAACGAGATAACCGAAAATTCTTCATTTGTTGAACTCTCAAAGCAGCATATTTCTTTTTGTATTGATGCCGTATGTCTGGATTGGAGATACTCAATCGCATCTATTAAAGCGCTTACACGGTCTTGAAAACAAGTATTTTTTTTCGACGGAACAACGCATTCCCAACCAACAAAACGTCGCAAGCCTATCGCTATTCTACCGATGTTTCTATCGAAAAGGTTCTGATGCGCTGCCATGGACACAGGAGTGAATCATCAGCATTCCTTTGATATTTAGCGTTTAAGCTCAGACCAGACACCAAGTTTGTTATCAGGGTGAAGCCTTTTCCTAGTTAAACGGTTCTGGTTTTAAAAAAGATATACTTTGGCCAGGTCGTCACTCACGAAATAAACTCATCTGCCGATTGTAGCAGTAGGAACTATTTATTCTCGCTGTAACCTTTTGCTGTAGGCGAGCGAAGCAGAAATAACGTTTAGTTGAAAGTGCAACCCGTATAATGGTCGTGTCTGCATATCCGCGTGGCAATTAGAAGTCCCACTTTGTGTGTTTCTATGGATCTCTCTGAGTATTGTTCTTAGAAACCACTGGCTTAAAGAGAACAGCGTTCTTTGTCTTGTTAGTTCTGTCTAAAAAAAGTAATTCATCAAGAACACAGAGGCTGGCTTCACTCAGTGACCTACTTTGTCAGGACTGTTTGACATATTTCTTGGGAAGTTCACTCCATTAAGCTGACCTTCTTCTCCAAGATATATAATTGTCAAAGCGATTTCGCAGGTGGGTCCTTAGCAATATATCAGGTGACAGCTTTTATCGCTACAGTAAGACGAAAGTTCCATTCTGATAGATTCTTCCCAAGAGCCTCTTCTTTTTGAAACAGATCCCGGTGGGGATGTTACCAAGACCACTACAATCTTAAACCATTCAACCGTTATGCATACTACATATTCTCGTGATCTACTATTCTTACATCTGTTAAGCAACGACAAAGACTAGTGTTATATTCGATGAGCAATAATGAAAAGAAAAAGAAAAACAGCACCTATAACAGTAACACTACCCATGCACCGAAAAATAAAATACTCTTAAGAAATTTGCGTATGATTATTATACCATTATTTATTTTAATTTTCTTTTCATTTTTGTTTGAATTTCTAGGATGAAGTGTTATTATTTATACTATCTATATCGGTCTATTGTCCTATATATTTGTTGTTATCACAAATTTCGACCGTTGAGAACTCCGGCCTTCCTTCCGATCCTACGGGACAATGGCCTAGTGGATAAATGCATTGGTTTGTGAATTTAGTTAAATAGTGGTTGGGACTTCGATCTTTGGGTCGGGTAGTTTGTACTCGCATTGCGCAGAAACAACCAAGTAATAACTTAACAGTGCTAAATAGAAAAAAATGACGAGGTGATATCCCTAGGCATGAACAGGATATCCCTAGACATAAGCATTGGAACGAGAACAGTTTGAACCCTTAGATTAAATAAAGGGTTCAGTTCAGAAATCTCTGTAGGTTAGACAGGTCGATATGCACTTGAGGAAGGCCGTTGTAAAAATAACAACAATAATGAAGACAATAGGCCGAATATAAATTGTGTAATAATTATTTTTTTTGTTTTATTTTTTCCTTGGCAATTTGTGTATCTTTTTCTTCATTGAATCTATCTAAACTTCTTCGATTTACAAAAGATAAATTCAAAAATGTCTCTATGCTGTAATATTTAGCAGAATGACAAACCATTTCATTGGGGGACTGTCTGGTTTTGAGGTACGAAATGAAACATTTCTAAACCGATGGATTTGAAGAAACGATCCATTTTCCTGACCAACCAGGTTGCCAGATGCAACCACTGTAGTTCAAGACGTCAAAGATCCCATGAAAAGTTCAAGATGCCAATTATCCTAAGAAAAGAATAGGCCAGGCCATGTCATCTATTGATGAGGATATACGCCAACATTGTTAGAAATTGACCATTGATGTGTTCCGTGCAAGTAATGGCACCCGTGTGGAATTGTTCTGATGTATTTAAATCTTTCTTTGTATTTCGTTCTATTTAGTCCAGTATATCTGCTTTTTATGATTTCTTTTTCTTTTTCTTTAATTCTTTTGTCCATCATTCTATATCTATGTCTTTCAGTCTTCATCTATATTCTTTCTTTCCTTATTTCTTTCTTTCTCGCCTCCTATCAATCTTAAGTATATTCTCTTTACTTCCTTCCTTCCTTCCTTGAATCATTTCAGACTTTCATCATATCTACTTTCTTTTTTATTTCAAATTTACAAAGTATATTTCTTTGTATTTGGTTGGTTCTTTCTTTCTTTCTTTCTTTCTTTCTTTCTTTCTTTCGTTCGTTTGTTTGTTCGTTTCTTTCTTTCATTCTTTATTTTGTTTATTTGTTTGTTTGTTTGTTTGTTTGTTTCTTTCTTTCTTTCTTCTAGTCTTTCGTTCTTTATCTCACGCCTTTATTGTTCTTTCTTTCTTCCTAGTCTTCTGTTAATGTTTTGTATTCATTTTCCTTTTCTCCTTTCCTTTCTTTCTTTATATCGTGTCTACTTTCTCTCCCTTTTTCTTTATTTCTTTTATCGCTCTTATTCTTTCTTTATTCCATACTTCCTTTTTATCTAGTCTCCTATTAATATTTCTTTTGTTCCATCCTTCCTTCCTTCCTTCCTTCCTTTCGTTCTTCATATTTTATCTACTTTCTTTCTTTTTTTCTTTCTTTCTTCCCTTCATCGCTATTTGTTTTTTTTTCTTTTTTTCTAGTCTCCTATCAATATTTCTTCTATTCAGTTTCCTTCATTCCAGCCTTTTGTTCTTTTTACCGTGCCTACTTTCTTTCTTTCTTTCTTGCTTTCTTTCTTTCTTTCTTTTTCTTTCTTTCTTTCTTTCTTCTAGTCTTTCGTTCTTTATCTCACGTCTTTATTGTTCTTTCTTTCTTTCTTTCTTTCTTTCTTTCTTTCTTCCTAGTCTTCTATTAATGTTTTGTATTCATTTTCCTTTTTCTCCTTTCCTTTCCTTCTTTATATTGTGTCTACTTTCTCTCCTTCTTTTTTCTTTATTTCTTTTATCGCTCTTATACTTTCTTTCTTTCTTTCTTTCTTTCTTTCTTTCTTTCTTTCTTTCTAGCCTCCTTATCAATATTTTTTGTATTCACTTTTCTCCCTTCTTTACCCACTTCCTTTCTTCCTTCTTTTCTTTTCCCCTTTAATTCTTTGTATCATGTTTATTTTACTTCTTTTCTTTCTTTATCCTTATTTCTTTCTGTCTTTCTTTATCTTTCTTTCTTGCTTTCTTTTTTATAGCTTCTTTTCTTCATTTCTTTTATCGCTCTTATTCTTTCTTTCTTCCATATTTTCTTTTTATCTTGTCTTCTATTAATTTCTTTTGCATCTTATCCTTCCTTCCTTCCTTCCTCCCTTCTTTTCGTTTTTTTTATATTTCATCTACTTTCTTTCTTTCTTTCTTTCTTTCTTTCTTTTTTTCTAGTCACCTATCAATATTTCTGCTATTCTTTTTCTTACATTCCAGCCTCCAACCCTCCATTCCGTTGTTCTTTTTATCATGCCTACTTTCTTTCTTTCTTTCTTTCTTTCTTTCTTTCTTTCTTTCTTTCTTTCTTTGTAGCTTCATTTCTTTATTTCTTTTAATGCTCTTATTCTTTCTTTCTTTCTTTTTTCTTTCTTTCTGTTGTTTTCAATAAATACTTTATAGTTATCTTCATTTTTTATGAATTTTTAAAAGTTGTGCAGTTAATTTACAGACATTCGTTCCTCTTTCTTAGTTTCTTTTATCCTGTGGATTGTACCGACGTACAACAACCGACGATGGTTCCCTTCTCCAACTCACTACCTCATTGATATGCTAAACCCATTTATACAAATCTTTGCTAATCAAACATTCACACTTTGCCTCTACTCCAACTTTTGACACGTCAGAGTCAATAGCGGATTTCTTTTTTGTCTTGAAAAACACAAGAATAAATTGCTTTATGCGGATATGACTTTTTGACTGCAATGCAATATTCCAGTGAATTCTGTAACTTTTACTACGAATCATTGACTAACTAAATCAATACCGCCACAAGGCAAACGGGATATACATAGCACCGAATACATGTCCAGACATGTTTTTATTTGCAATATTAGCGACACCACGAAATAGAAAAAAAGTTATTTATTTTAGTTTCTGCTTAATAAAATCCCAGACCTGGCCTTTAACCAAAACCTAAGGGTAATGTAAGGTAGTGAACTATTACGACATATATGTCCTCCTGTATGGCAAATATGAAGAAGAGATTCGAAGTAATAGAAATCTGGTTCTACAGAAGAATGCTGAGGGTACCATGGACCGAAGAAACAACGACGAAGTTTTGGAGAGGGTGAAAACAAAGGGGAAACTTAACATCAGGAAAAGACGGTTGAAATTTCTGGGACACGTAATGAGGAAGGAGCGTTAGGAAAGTCTTATACTCACAGGAGGGATAGAGGTTGAAGAGGAAAAGAGGAAAGAAACGCGTGGCATATTTAATAGGCTTGGATAAATGGCTGGCAGATCAGTGGAAGTCGGCAATGACGCAAAAAGTTTGGGAACCTCTGACCTAGACCTAACATATTGTATATAGAAGAAATCTCTGCGTCATCTCTATCTGTGTGTGTGTGTGTGTGTGTGTGTGTGTGTGTGTGTGTGTAACAAATGCACGGCCGCAGTTATCGACGGATTTGCACCAAAATTTACATGCACATGCTCCAAGTTAAGAAGAAGGACAAGACCGACTTTGCATTTACCAACTCCCACCGATAGAGGAAATAATAGATTTCCGTCGAAAAAAAAATACTTGTTTTCAAGACCGTGTAAGCGCTTTGGTAAGATGCGATTGAGTATCTCCAATCCAGATATACGGCATCAATACACAAAGAAATATGCTGCTTTGAGAGTTCAACAATAGATACGGCAGTTTTCGTATAGTTTGCGGCCATTTTCTACTCGTCAGAGTGAGAGCTTATAGCTAGCTGCAATGAATAGGCAGGAAGATTCTATTGGCCAGCGTGGGAGCCAACAGCTGACTGACACGTATGTTAACTAGCATGCTAGCATGCAAAAAAAAATCGATAGCTGCAATCGTCACAAGTGGGAAAAATTTAAATCTGCATGGCACTTTACTCCAATTGGCTCATTCGCTTGCTTAAACTCAACGTAGATTCTGATTCCGCAGAACTGGGATGGGTGTAAAAAAGTAATTGTTGTTAACATTCTTTTTCATTCGGTTTTTCCAGTTACGAGTCCTTTTTTTTAAAGCTGATCGTTTTGTGTTCATTTTGTTTAGTTCATTTTTCGTAATAGATTTAATGTTGAGTATAGAGTTTAGAAAAAGTTCGCAGTGTGAGATAGTCAAGAAGTAAGGCATGTAGCAACATCAGCACGGCAAGGACGCTCCTTTAAAGGCAAGGAAGGGCAAAAATATTTTTAGTCAAGTGATAGCGATTGCTGTATGAGTCGTACGATTTTTGAATCAAGCACGGGCAACGCCGGGCCATGCTGCTAGTGTTTGTATAAAATCTGTTGTTAAGTGATATTTGACATGTACAGTGTTTATATGGGTTGCTTCCAAACGCTGTTTGAATGACTATAAAACATCCCCGTCCCCATATTTATAGACAAAACATATAGATGCATGCTGGGATTTCTTCATAGCCAATAAGATTTCTAGGTCGGATCCAATTTCTTTTCTATATTTCTTGTCTTCAATTCGGACCACTGCGATTCCTTTTGTGTATTCTTTCTGCGTGATAATTCTATTCTCAGTTTGTGAAATTTTTACATAATCACTATTGTTTTGGCTTATATATATTCTTTAGTGAATGTCATTTTTGTAAAAAAAAATTTCTTTTCTTTCTCTTGTTATTGTTTATTGCTAACTTTTTAAACTCTGTTGAGCATCTCTGCCAATTACATTTTACCATAGTCAATTACTCTAAAATATGTCTCATTATAATGCAATCCTGAGTCAAAGAGCAGTTCCACACAGTGCCTTTTTTTAAATATCTTGTACAGAGTGACTAACATGAGTTTAGTTAATGTACATGCATGAACAATTCTTTATTTCATGCATTACTTCAAATATTTTAAGTACAAACTAGTTTGAAAACGCCACGTGCCTACTTTTTCAATTTAATTGTTATGACACTTATGTCATTGTTTTCAGGCAAAAAGTTGTAAAAAGTTGAAGAAGTAAAAGGGAAAATGCTGGTAATATCATATATGACATGTTTTGTATCCGTCTTCATTTCTGAGATAAGGTATTATATACACTATTTACATTTATCGGACTATTGTCCTCATTTTTGTCGCCATATTTATTACAACGTTTCGGCCGTTGTACGCTCCGGCCTTCTTCAGGTGGTTGGAATGTCGAACTGAACCCTTTATTTCGCTCACTGGTGTAGACTTTTCTAGTTCCACGTGCCATGTTTAATGGATGTCAGTTATCAGTTATCTCCTGTTAATTACCCTCTCCAAGTTCTCCGCTGCCTTAATCGGGTATTGAACTCACACTCTTTGGGTCCTGTCACTGGATCTAAGTAACACCTTTATCCACTGTGCCATGTGTCCTTGAACATACGTTTTATTTCTCAAAATGTTTAAAAACCCACCCTGCATTTTATACGCGATGTTGAGGCCCCCCTAATTTATCTATCTTTTAAAACGGTTTATATTTATCTCGGGCAGTCGTTTTTACATGATCTGGCCCCAAAAGATTTACTGCAATAAAGATATTATTATTTTTATTATTATTATTATTATTATTATTATTATTATTACTAGCAGACATACCCAGCTGGTCAATCAGAAAAGCGTTCAATTAGAACTGAGCAAAAACAGCATCATATTTAGATGTAACAGGGTCTATCTTCTTCAATTACTTTAAAGTACTTTCCTTAAAACATATTTTGAATTAATGCAGTTACTTATATAACCGAAGTAGTCTGTATTTATTCAATCGAAATTAGCCGAGGACATGAAGGGGTAAAACAGGCAACATGAAAACCCACTTCAGACCACAATTATTTTGGAGTTTTTGAAATACAACTTGTCAGCGTGCTACCACATATGTAACATAGGATACATTTATAAAGCAATTAATGAAAATTGGTTGAAAGATCAACGAAAAATAAGAACGAAACGAGCAAAAATCGCCATCTTTCGCTATTTACGCGGGTTTTCACTATATGGATAGACACAATTATCAAGTTAATGACTGTTAAACAATCAACTTACAATTGAATGAAGTTTGTTTTACATTGCTTGTAAATTGAGTTTTTAGTTTAATTTGTGTTGAAATCGATTTATATTGAAATCGATTTTTTGTTTTTCGCAGTTTTTCGCTAAACACAGTGCCATGGATATAGAAATAAGGTATCGCTGGGTTCGTTATGATGTAAGTAACCTACATACCGAATTCCAACAAAATCAGAAGAGAAAAGCTTAATTATTGATATTTGATTGGCTTTATCGGTTCATTTTTTTTTTTTTTAAGTTACTAGTTTTTTACGCTAAGAAGCTATCTTTAACATTTTATAATGTATATACATAAATTTGTCAAAATCGGTTGGATGGATCTCGAGACAAAAGGTATCAGAGACAGACATATACACAGACACACAAACATCCTCTCTTTTATATATATAGATTATTATTATTATTATTATTATTATTATTGTTATTATTATTATTATTATTATTATTATTATTATTATTGATTTCTGGTGCGTACTCATTTCTTTCCAAAGACCTAAGGTCAGACATGGCATCAGAACATTTTGTGCTAAGAAATGAAAAAGCAAAAACAAACAAACAAAAAAAAAACATATTTTTCAAAGAGAAAGCCCTTTGTAAGTTGTGGACTTTACTCGTGAAAATATTTTTTTTGTATTTCTTTTAGGCATGGGCTAACAGGAATCCCTTCAATAAGTCTATTGGAATATTTTCCAATTAATCCGAGGGCTCCAACTACAATAGTGATTGCTGATGTTCTCATGTGTCACATTTTTGAGATTTTGATTTCAAGGTCCTTATATTTTGATAGTGTTTTGGTGATCTTCACAGATACATTGCAGTCTGCATTCATTACCATGTCAATAAGTAGGCAATTTTTTGGTTGCGGCCTCCAATAACGATGTCTGGGCCATTAGCTTTCATTCTTCTGTCTGTGTGTATTGTGTAGTCCCATAAAATTGTTACACGTCCTATCTCCATAATCGGGTTCAATATTATTATTATTTTTATTTTCTTTGCTTTCTGGCGTTTACACATTTCTTTCCGGGTCCCACCCAGGGACCTAAGGTTAGAAATGGCATCATGACCCTTTTCACTGACAAAAAAAAAAAAAAAAAAAAAATACATAGATAGAGCCCTTCGTAAAGTGTGGGCTGTACTTGTCAGAACAATTTTTTGTATCTCCTTGAGGCATGGGCTTCCAGGAATCCCTGCAATTAGTCTACTGCAATCTTTTCCAACCAGTCCTAGGGCTCCAACTACAACAGGGATTGTTGATGTTCCCATATGCCACATTTTCGAGACCTCTATTTCAAGGTCCTCGTATTTTGACAGCTTTTTGAATATCTTCAAAGATACATTGCAGTCAGCAGGGACTGCCATATCAATAAGGAGGCACCGTTTTTGTTTGTGGTCTTTAATAACAATATCTGGTCGGTTGGCCTTGATTGTTCTGTCAGTGTGAATTGTGTAGTCCCATAGAATTGTAACAGGTCCTATCTCCGTAACTGGGTCTGGGTGGTGTTGGTACCAGTTTCTTTCAGTTTCCTTCCCGTAGAAGTTGCAGATTTTCCAGTGCAGATATTGGCCCACTCTGTCATGTCGGGTTTTGTATTCAGTGGGTGCCAACATCGTGCAACCTGATACAAGATGATCAATCGTTTCTGGATATTTATCACAGAATCTGCATTTTGGGCTGACACAATATTTTAGTATATGTGCTTGATAATTCCTAGTTAGCAAGCATTGGTCCTGCGCAGCAAGGATAAAACCTTCAGTTTCCGCTTTCAACCCTGCACTGCGTAGCCACTGATGGGTACGGGTTTTGTCTACATCAGCTTGGTTGATACGGGCAGAGTATTGGCCATGAAGCGGTTTATCTTGCCATCGCTTCTGTATCTGGTCGGTTGCATTCGTCTTTGCTGTCTTTTTCAAGTATTTTGCACTTTCAGCCGGTGTATTGTGCTGTAGTTGCATCTCTACGCCCATTTGAAGCTCCAGTTTGAATTTGTTGGCTTCTTTCATTACGGAGTAAAGACGCTTACTACTTTCATGTTCCTTGACGCATACCATCATCCAGTCTTCTGTAGTTTCCAAGTATTTTTGGAGGCCAATTGTTGTAGTTTTGTAGGACAGTTCTAGTTGAACTAATCCTCTGCCTCCTTCGGATCTGGGCACATACAGACGATCAACATCAGCTTTGGGATGATGCATGCGATAGCAAGTGAGGAGCTTTCTCGTTTTGGCGTCCATTCGCTTAATTTCAGCTATGGTCCAGTTAAGGACATTAAAGCTGTAATGCACCACTGGGACAGCCAATGTGTTTATAGCTGATATTCTATTTTTTGAGTTTAGTTCAGTATTTAGTATCAGACGTATACGCCTGTAGTACTCTTTTCTTATTTTTTCTTTCATTTGGGGGTGTTGTATGCCATCTCCTTCGCTAATTCCTAGGTACTTATAAGCTTCTTCATGCTCCAATTCCCTAATCTTTGTGACAAAATCTAGATCTATTGAGGGTGTTTCTGTAATTCTACCTTTCTTGAATGTTACTTTTGCACATTTATCTAATCCGAAGTCCATACCTATGTCGTCACTAAAGTATTTTACAATATTGAGGAGGCCTTTCAACTCATTGTCGTCTTTGGCAAAGAGTTTGAGATCATCCATGTATAGTAGGTGATTGAAAATTTTCTTATTTATTTTGTAACCATAGCTACTGTTGTTCAGTTCATGTGTAAGAGGGGTTAAGGATAGACAAAACAGAAGGGGTGACAGAGAGTCTCCTTGAAAAATTCCACGTCGGATATTCAGACGGTTGGATATAGCAGTGCCCCCGGTGTGCCTAAGGTATAGTTTTGTGTTCCACATCCCCATGCTGTGCTTAAGAAAGTTTAATACCACAGGGGAGACTTTGTACATTTCCAAAGCCTTAAGGATCCAAGAATGTGGAACACTATCAAAGGCTTTACGATAATCAATCCACGCTGCACTGAGATTTCTGCGTCGTCTCCTGCAATTTTCCAAGATCATTTTATTTATCAGAAGTTGATCTTTGCAGCCATATGAACCTCTACTGCATCCCTTCTGTTCCAGCGGGAGAATGCTGTTTGTTTCGAAGAAGGAGTAAGTACGGTTCGTCAGTACAGACGTGATCAACTTATACGTTGTGGAAAGACATGTTATCGGTCTATAATTTTTCGGGTCGTCTGTTTCAGTTGTTTTTGGTATGAGGTATGTAATACCTTCAGTAACCCATTCCGGGATTTTATAGGGATTATTTACAAGCGTTGATAATGTTTTTGCAAGTATGTCATGGATAGATGAGAGATGATACAGCCAGAAATTGGGCACCTTGTCATTTCCTGGGGATTTCCATTTTTGGGATTTCGTTAGTGCTTGCCTAACATCATCTGTGGATATATTTACCCATTCTTGCAGAGGTGTATCCAGCAGTCGTTCTTCTTCACGCCGTATCCATTCTGCATTTGGGTTACATTCCTTTGGGTTGCTCCAAATATTTTCCCAAAATGTCTGTACATTATCAATCGATGGTGGCGTTTCGACATGTATAGGCGTTTTTCCAATTTCCCTGTAAAATTTCTTAAGATCTGTTCGGAATGTTTTATTTTGGCGATAGAATCTACAACGTTTCTCGTATCGCCTTGTTCTCTGTGCTTTTAGCTGAAGTTTCTGTTTCAGCAGTGGAAGTTTCTGTTTATTATTATTATTATTATTATTATTATTATTATTATTATTATTATTATTATTATTATTATTAATTCAATCACTTCAGATCAACTTATTCAAATCTGCTCATATATTTTTGTCTATCAAAAACAAAAAAAAGGGGTTTTGAAACAAACTTCCGCTAGAAATTTTATAATATTTAATATACATGTGAAAATAAATTTTCTAAAAAAATACCGCCCCCGGTATGACGATAAACTACATCAGGCAACAAGCCTTCCGATCAGGATGTTTTGAGTAGCGTGGAACCACCTAATTGCTGCTGTTACGAGTTCCATCCTGACCCGGGGTGGTAAAGCCTGTTTGGCCCCAGTCATTGGCAAATAGTTGACCCCCAAACTGGAGTCGAAACGCTACAAATGTGTAAAAATGTTATTTAATAACAGCAATACATATTTGTAAAATATTATTTCCAGCAATACATTTTTGAAGAAAAAAAAATTAGCAGGAAATACATTTTTGGAAAGTAAAAATCTTATCGGCATTAGATAACCAATCGAGGTGTTGATATACCGTAAGACAAAATAAAACAAACCAAAACAAACAAAACGACTCATCAAACAAAAATTCACTTTCGTCAGACATGTCCTGAGACTTCCTTATGAAACACCAGCGAGGAAAACGTCAGAAGAATGCTTCAAACAACGCAATATGAAAAGTTTCAGAGGATTCAAGGCTAACGGAAATTAAACTGGATCCTCCAAGGTTAAATGTTTTCAATTGACTTTACAAATCCAGCATGTTTTGAAGAACAGATGTTAAATTTGAAATGTTAATTATGTAACCTGGAGCAGGTGCAGTTGAAGGTAAAATAAAAATAATATAATAAATATAGTATAAATTTAATTATAAATTCAGTTCATTTATATCTTTCTAAACGTATTCAATTACTTATCGATGTAATTCAATATGTACCAGCAATATATATATATATATATTTTAAATATACCAGCAAAACATTTGACTCTCGACAAAAAAATTCCTTTGCAAGACCACGTCAATGAAACCTGATCTATAAACTGATTTATTATAATAAATAAATATTCTATTCATACGAATCTAACCTAAAATCTTGTCGGTATTAAATAACCCACTGAGGTATTGATATTCAGTAAAATAAACGAAACCAAATCAAAACCTGAAAAATTGTCTGAAATGATTTATAAATTTCAAGGGACAGTAACAAAAAAAAAAAAAAGAAAAAACTGTTTGGTCAATGAATGTTGAATATTTACAGTTGGCAAACGGTTGTTTCATTGTCATTCGTGCGAAAATGAAAGTACATATGTAATTCCCTTTAAGAACAAACTAAGCTAGAATTTGATCTCTATTTGATGATACCATTTTCAGCGCCATTAACCGTTACGACACTCGCTTATCCCAAGATTAAATATGGAACGCTTAAGAGTTTCGCATCTCAATCCATGCAAGGGGGACAGTGCTAATCCTCTCGGTGATGTTCCATGTTTAATATACGCACGGCTAAGATGAGTAATTTTCTTTTTCTTTCATCTCATTTTTTCACTTTTTGCTAATAATTTTCTTCTAATAATCGTAGCTCGTTTCTGCAAATTTCCTTCTTTGCTTCACACATTCATTGCTTGTGTGCTTTGTAAAATATCAGAATTCATTTTTTTCCTTTTCTATATTACTTTCTTTCCTACTTTCTGTCTTTTTTCTACTATCAATATTTCTTTTATTCAGTTTCTTTCTTTCTTTCCTTCATTTCTTTTTTTATTGTGTCTATATACTTTCTTTCGATCATTTTTCTTTCTACTTTTTCTTCTTTCTGTCTTCTTTCTTTCCAAATAAATATTTTTGTAGTCTCTTTCTTTCTTTATTTTCCTCTCTTATTCTAGCTATTTTTATGTATTTATTTCTTAACTGCTATCAATATTTTATTCTTAACATTTTCTTTCCTTCTTTATTTCTTTTACCTTCCTCTCTTCCATTCTGTCTACATTCTTTCTTTTTTTTTTCTTTCTTTCTTTTCAGTCTCCCACCAATATTTCTGCGTATTCAGATTGCTTCCTTTGTTCATTCATTCCTTTCCCTATTTGTATGCTGTCTATATTCATTCATGCATTCATTCTTTCTTTCATTCTTTTTCCCTTTCTTTCTTTCTTTCTTTCTTTCTTTCTTTTTCCCTTTCTTTCTTTCTTTCTTTTACCCGTTATTTCTTTCTTTCTTTCTTTCTTTCTTTCTTTCTTTCTAGTCTGCCACCAATATTTCATTATATCCAAGTTCCTTTCTTTCTTTTTCTTCCATCTCTTCTCTCTTCTTTCGGTCAATACGTCCTTTAATCCTATCTACACTCTTTCTTTCTTTCTTTTTTCTTTCTTTCTTTCTTTCTTTCTAGTCTGCCACCAATAATTCATTGTATCCAAGTTCCTTTCTTTCTTTTTCTTCCTTCTCTTCTCTCTTCTTTCGTTCATTACGTCCTTTTATCCTATCTACACTCTTTCTTTCTTTCTTTCTTCTTTTTCTTTCTTTCTTTCTTTCTTCTTTTTCTTTCTTTCTTTCTTTCTTTCTTTTTTTCTAGTCTGCCACCAATAATTCATTGTATCCAAGTTCCCTTCTTTCTTTTTCTTCCTTTTCTTCTCTCGTCTTTCGATCAGTACGTCCTTTTATCCTATCTACACTCTTTCTTTCTTTCTTTCTTTCTTTTTTCTTTCTTTCTTTTTTCTTTCTTTCTTTCTTTCTTTCTTTCTTTCTTTCTTTCTTTCTTTCTAGTCTGCCACCAATATTTCATTATATCCAAGTTCCTTTCTTTCTTTTTCTTACTTCTCTTTTCTCTTCTTTCGTTCATTACGCCTTTTTATCTTATCTACACTCTTTCTTTCTTTTTCTTTCTTTCTTTTTTTCTTTCTTTCTTTCTTTCTTTCTTTCTTTCTGTCATTCTAGCCTGTCACCAATATTTCATTGTATTCAATTTCCTTTCTTTCTTTTTCTTTCTTCTTTTTTCTCTTCCTTCCTTCATTACGTCATTTTATCATATCTACAATTATTCATCCATTCTTTCATTCTTCTATCAATATTTCGATTTTCTTCCTCCCTTTCGTTCTTTGTATCGTGTCCGGGTTCTTTCTTTCTTTCTTTCTTTCTATTCTGCCACCAATATTTATTTGCATTCAGTTTCTTTCCTTCAGTGCTGCCTTCCTACCATTTTTCCTTCCTTCTTTCATTCCGTCTTTTTTAACGTGTCTACATTCATTCTTTCTTTTTTG
This sequence comes from Acanthosepion lycidas, assembly GCA_963932145.1. Classification (NCBI taxonomy): domain Eukaryota; kingdom Metazoa; phylum Mollusca; class Cephalopoda; order Sepiida; family Sepiidae; genus Acanthosepion; species Acanthosepion lycidas. Next base: position 34,308,055 of record OZ010603.1, read on the forward strand.
TAGCTATTTCTTTTCTCTCTTTTTTTTTTCCTTCCATCATTATTCGTATATTTATTTCCTCTGTCACCAATGTTTATTTTCATTTTTTTCTTTTCTTTATTTCTTCTTTCCTGTCATTCAGTCTGTCTACTTTTTCTCTATTTTTCTTTCTTTCTTTCTTTTTTTTCTTACTTTTTCCCTTTCTTTCTTTCTTTCTTTCTGTCATTCTAGTCTGCCACCAATATTTTATTATATCCAAGTCTCTTTCTTTCTTTTTCTTCCTTCTCTTCTCTCTTCTTTCGTTCATTACGTCCTTTTATCCTATCTACACTCTTTCTTTCTTTCTTCTTTTTCTTTCTTTCTTTCTTTCTTTCTTGCTTTCTTTCTTTCTTTCTTGCTTGCTTTCTTTCTTTCTTCATTCTAATTTGTCATGAATATTTCTTATATTCATTTTATGTTGCATACATTCTTTCTTATCTTTTTAATTTCGTTTTCTTTCTGTCTTTCTTTTTCTTTCGTTTCGTTTTTTTTTTTCCTGCTTGATGTGCTTCTTTCCTTCTCTCTTTCTTTCTTTATTATAAGTTGCCATGAATATTTCTTGGATTTGGTTGTTGTCTAAATACTTTCTTTCTTTCGTTCTTTCTTTTTTCATTTTCTTTCTTTCTTTCGTTCGTTCTTTTTTCATTTTCTTTCTTTCTTTCGTTCGTTCTTTTTTCATTTTCTTTCATTCTTTCGTTCGTTCTTTCTTTCTTTCTCCTATCGATATTTTATGTATTTAATTTTCTTTATTCGTTATTTTCATTGTTGATATTGATACGTTTTTTCTTTCATCTTTCTTTCTGTCAAATTTTCTTTCTTTCTTTCTTTCGAAAATCCCGCGGACATTTATTTGTATTCATTCTCCTTCCTTCCTTCCTTTTTTTTTTGTTTTCCAATTAATTTCTTCTTCTCTTTTACGTTACGTTTATTTTTTTCTTAACTCCATTTTCTACCTCATTTTTCGTATTTCTACCTTCTCCCCTGTGTCTGTCTAACTGTTCCTCTCTCTCTCTTTCTCTCTCTCTCTCACACACACACACACGCGCGCGTATTCTATTTTATTTTATCTCTCTTTTCTGCCTTTTTCATTTTCCCATAATTCTTTTTCACTTCCTTCCGGCTGACTTTTGTCATTAGGCCCTTTCTCCTTCGTTGCTTATTCTTTATCTTATTCTGAATAAAATGCAAATAATTCTTTACTGCGTTTGTTGTTTTAGGCTCAGTATTTCATTTTCTTTTTTGCTTCTTTCAATTCCTTCATTTCTATCCCTTTTTTTAAAATTCTTTTCATTACAGTTCTATTTTTCTTTACTTGCATTCCATTGAAGACTTTCATCACTCATATATTCTCCTGAGAGTCAATCGGTCATACACTGTCCATATCCTTGAGAATCACCCCCACAATCATTATGTCTACCCCCTACCAGATACACGCCCTCCATTATTTTCTGTTTATTTATTTTTTCCTTCCAGACCCCAAAACCCCGGCCGTTGCATTAAGTACTGGGGAAGAAACGTAGTAAATCATTCATATCGTGCGCAACACCATCTCCCTGGAGAAGGCGTCTTCGACTGACAAACCAGCATCGATGAACCGTTCGGGAACGGTGACAATATGGCCGTGCCCAGGAAAATGACAGGTGATCTTGGTGCTCTGTGAATAACAAAAGACAATCTGGAGGAGGCGCTGAGCCCTGATTTGATTAACCCGAACTGTTTGCCGGTGTTGGAAGACTTCCAGGACGTATTGGAATTTTTCATCGACATTCATTTTCTTGCCAAACCCATATCACCCGATGACCTGCGTAACTCCATAGCTCCATCGCATCATTTTTTATTGATACGTCTCCACTATCACCGAACGGGCATGAATCTTTTTTTTTTCCTCTGTTTAGTTCAAACTTCTCCAATTCCCCGGATATTAGTGATTATCTCAGGTCTTCTCTTTCACAGCTTCCTTGTTATTTTGTTTAGCAGGCTACGCAGCAACAGTTAGCAAATCACTGACATAGGCGTAAATGAGAGCGTCTCTGTATGCTTCAAACGTGTAGCTCTGTGCTTGATTCAACCTCTTCTTCGTTTACGTGTCATTTCATTTCAGTACAATTATCGATCACGGCTGTGCCTAACCTATTCAGATTAGACCCTTTACCCTCCCTCTTATTCCCTATTCAGTTACCCATTCGCACAAAAACGTTAAGTAGTTTACTCGCTGCTGATCCTTGCTTCTCCAGACTTGACTAAGTCCCAGTGAGTGCTAGCATTTATCATCGACTCTTTCCTCATTATTTTACAAAGAATATTCAACAGTCTGTTTATGGAGATTTTCTAAGCCAAGTAAAATAAAGTATCATCAAAGTATCGGAAATGTTTTGTTTCTTTCAGTAAAGATTTTCGAAGGAACAAATTTTATAGAAATTCTGAGAGAAAAAAAAAACAACCTAAATCGCCATTAAGAAACGTTGAAAAGTAGTATCCCAACCACCACTGAGTTAATAGAATTTGTGCTCCCACTCGCCAGAGAGGTTCTACTGAATTAACATACAACAAACACAGACCACCCACATATCTATCTATCTATCTATCTATCTATCTATCTATCTATCTATCTATCTATCTATCTATCTATCTCACTTTATTCGTATCTACATTTCTATTCCAGTTCATTTATATCTATCTCAATATATTCCTATCTATGTATCTACCTATCTCAATTCATTTATATCTATCTATCTATCTATCTATCTATCTATCTATCTATCTATCTATCTATCTATCTCACTTTATTCCTATCTACATTTCTATTCCAGTTCATTTATATCTATCTCAATATATTCCTATCTATGTATCTACCTATCTCAGTTCATTTATATCTATCTCAATATATTCCTATCTATGTATCTACCTATCTCAGTTCATTTATATCTATCTATCTATCAATCTATCTATCTATCTATCTATCTATCTATCTATCTATCTATCTATCTATCTCATACTGTTCATTATCTATCTATCTATCTATCTATCTATACTTGAGAAAATAAA
>OZ010603.1:34316117-34363617 GCA_963932145.1 Acanthosepion lycidas
TATTACGTCTCTCAGATCGCAAAACATGCGCAGAAGTATGAGAAATTTATTTTTTAAATCGCCCAATACTTGGAGAGTGACTAAGTATAAAATTCATATTAAATGACTTTTTAAAATCTTTAATTAGGTTGGTGCAAAAATAATGTCGTTTTCTCACATAGTAACATATGTGAGAAAACAGCATTATTTTTGCACCAACCTAATAATTTCTTTTAACGTCAAGTCTGGTTTCATTATTGCCAAAAATGGAAACTTCCAATGAATAATTTCTTCATTTTTTTTCCACAAGCCATTTTGAATGAAGAACAGGATAAACTATGATACATCGGTTTTCTTTTCAGGAATTTCAACGAATTTCCTGATTCTTTTTAGAATAGGTCATCTTTCTACATCATCGTCACATGAAAGAAAAGGAGCAATACTTTTCGGAATTACATTCAATTTCTAGATTATTATTTTTTTACAGTATTCCCTCTTTCCACATCAACGTCGTTAGAGACAAAATGATTTTTTTTTTCGGAATTTCAACGAATTTCCAAATTTTCTTTTCCAGCAATCCCTCTTTCAAGAATATTGTCACTAGAGAAAAAAAAATGGTTTTTGAATTATAACAACTTGCCAGATTTTCTTTTACAGTAGTCTGGAGAGAAAAAGAAGATTTTTCATCGGAATTTTCATTTTTTTTTTTTTTTTTTTTTTTTACATTAAACCTTTCCACTTCATCATCACAAGAAAAAAAAAAGGAACAGTTCTTTTCGGAATATCATGGAATTTCCAGATTATTTTTTTTACAGTTGTCTCTTTCTAGATCATCGTCACTAGAGAGAAAAAGAAGTCCTTTTTTTTCGGAATTTCAACGAATTTTCTAATTTTTTTTTTTTACAATAGAATTTTTCCTACATCATTATGAGAGAAAAAAAAAGTTTTTTTCGGAATTTCGACAAATTTCCAGATTTTCCATTTACAGTAATCTCTCTTTCACTAGAGCGAAAAAGAAGATTTTTGTTTTCGGAATTTCAATTTTAATATGTTCTCTAAGGATTTTTTTTAGCATCGGCTTGCCAAAAGATGTAATTTCTTTATAAACTTGGCAGGGTTTTCAAAACCACATTTGATAATAAAGCAGGACTTTTTGCTTCACAGTCATTCCAAAACCCTGTTTTATTGTGCCAATAAAATTATGTTCGCTTGTATAACGACGCATAACTTGGTTTGTAGCTGTGAGCCAAAGTGATTCGCTGACTGTGTCAAGTTTCAAAATCAGAACTTTTTTTTCAGTTTCGACACCATAATCTATTTCACCCTTTTGTGTTCATATTGTTGACCATTAATGAATTCCTTAACTATGTCTTGCGATGAAGCTCTACACGAGTGGTATTGATGCTTTCGTTACTTCGGATTGAAATCAATTTTCTTCGACGGGGCCACAAATTGATGTAGGTTTTTAACTGACATGCCCGATTGTCGGTTAAAATATAGATAATCGTTGTCTTAAAATGTTTTTTTTCTCAGAAAAAACCGTCACTCAAGTCCGAGATTTGCATAACCTCTGACTGAGTCACGTTGTGTCACAAGGTCTGTTTTTCACGTGGGAAGACCCGTGTGTTTCCACTCGGGTCGCTGGTCTAAGCTAGTCATAGCATGTCTAAACTGACCTTAGCTGGTAATAGCTTGGCTAACCTTGCCGTAGCTGGTCATAGCTTGTCTAAGCTTGCCTTAGCTGGTCATAGCTTGTCTATGGTGTCCTTAGCTTGTCATAGCTTGCCTATGGTGGCATTATCTGGTCATACCTTGCCAAAGCTAACCTTAGCTGGTCATAGCTTGTCTAAGCTAGCCTTTATTGGTCATAGCTTGTCTAAGCTAAACTTAGCTCGTCATAGCTTGTCTATGGTGGCCTTAGCTCGTCATTGCTTGTCTATGGTGGCACTATCTGGTCATAGCTTGTCCAAGCTAACCTTAGCTGGTCATAGCTTGTCTAAGCTAGCCTTTGTTGGTCATAGCTTGTCTAAGCTAAACTTAGGTGGTCATAGCTTGTCTATGGTGGCCTTAGCTGGTCATTGCTTGTCTATGGTGGCACTATCTGGTCATAGCTTGTCCAAGCTAACCTTAGCTGGTCATAGCTTGTCTAAGCTAGCCTTTGCTGGTCATAGATTGTCTAAGCTAGCCTTAGCTGGTCATAACTTGTCTAAACTGGTCTTAGCTGGTCATAGCTTGTGTAAACTAGCCTTAGCTTATCATAGGTGTCCACAGCTGGTCTTGGCTAGCCTTAGCTGGTCATAGCTTGTCTAAGGTGGATTTATCTGGTCATAGCTTGTCTAAGCTAGCCTTAGTTGGTCATATCTTGTCTAAGGTGGCCTTAGTTGGTCATAGCTTGTCTAAGCTACCCTTAGCTGGTCATAGCTACCCTTAGCTGGTCTTAGCTGGTCATATCTTGTTTAAGCTTGTCAAAGCTTGTCTAAGCTGGTCTTAGCTGGCCATAGCTTATCTTAGTCATAGCCGGTCATACTGATGCTACATAACAGTGGTAGAGGCGCAAGGGAAGAGTGAATCTTTCGGTATGAAACAGATATTACAACCGCAGCACCTATTCCAAAGGAAAAAAAAAAAACCCTTGTCCTCTTCTGCTAATCCCCCCGAAAGGAAAGCCCGCGTCTCTCATCGCAACTAAGAATTATCGCTATTTCCAATATAGATATGGGGTTGCTTCCTACCCTTTTTTTATATGGTGTGAAATGTCAACATCTTAATTATGCTATCATTTTCTTTTGCATTGACATGTATTATGTGCATTTTTTGTTAGTGATTTTGTACTATTAGTACACGTAGTTCGAAAAACATGGTCCTCGTTAAGAACTAAATTCAACTTTCATACGAGGCCATTTTTTTTTCTTCAAGGATCTGAAAAAAAGTTTTAAATAATTTAAATGTCTTCTTTAAACTTAATTTTTGGTTGTTTGAAAAATACTGTCCTAAAGTTAATCTGAATTAAAAAAAAAAAAATTTTCTATATATGAACATTTTAAGCATTTTTTAAGATGTTAGTATGTCACCAATCCATCCGCCATTGTGCACGAAAAATGTAAACAACAAATTTAAATTTCATTTTAAAATCCAATATTAGCCCCAAGAATAATTTTCGGGGTCTATTAGTAAATTAAAGACATAATTCATCGGATATACTGAAATGAAACGAAATGTAATAATGCAGTTAAATACCTTACTATCGGATTTTTTGCCTAATTAATTTACTACAGAAATTCATCTTTAAAATATTAAGAAATTCATCTTTAAAATATTAATGAAGAAATTCATTCGGAGGTAAATACGTATTGTTAGCGATTTGTTATTGACTGATTGATCTTTTTACGGCTTATCAACTATTTGCAGGTTGTTTAAAGCCAGAAATTATTTTTGGAGTGTGAGCAATATTTGGAGCTAATGATTCTTCAGATACAAGCCCTACTAAATAGCCCATAGCTGAAAAAAAAAAAGGTGGGAGAGAAGGAAGGTATTGGCGCGTAAGTGAATACAACGAACCCAACGTGGAAATTGAACTCGCCTCTCCGATTTTGAATTCCGAGCTATTATCCATTACACTAGCCAAACATCTAAACGTACAGCCCTTCGTTTTCGCAAGCGTTGCTTAAATTTGTTGATTTTACGAGAACAGGTGTTTCAACATGATATGACCAGACGACTAACGGTTTTGAAATGAGCCAATAAATGATTACTAGGGTTGAATAAACGGTGAGGCTTGTAGCATAACAACGGCCTAGAAGATGGAATCTGCGTAAAGGGCTCAAATTCTAACCGATTCTGTTTTCACTTCGCGGTAACGAATTTTGAAAAGTACTTAATTCCAAACAATCGCCATCTATGTGTTTAATAACAACGCATACTGGATTCTATAGCCATGGGTCGGGATCAATCTATAAGAATGAAAAAAAAGGGGGAATAGATAAACTGACAGAGCCTATTTTGTTCTTGATGTACCCGGCTATGTTATGGTACCCCAGTGGTCTTACCGGCTTATATTTGATTGAATGGTCTGTTTGTTTAATAGCATATCAACACCTTGTGAGTCATTTAATACCGAAATTAAATTTTCTTTGGAGCTTGGAAGTAATAAAAATATATATTATTCTGCTTTCACAATAGAATACATGGTAGAGAATTCTTAGCTGTTGTTCATAGAAATGTCTGTTGAGGTTATATTTTGGAATGTACTTTGATTTGTTAACATGACGGTGTGGATAAAGCGTTGGTTGGGGCCAGTAACTTGACCCAGAGAGTTGTGAGTTCAGTAACGGGTTACTGCAGTGGTGAAAAACTTAGAGGGCTGAGTTGAAGGGGGATAACTGAGACATACGGAAGGGGCATGACACGTGGAACAAGAACAATCTACAACGGAGGACGAAATTATGGGTTAAATTTGAAATTTCAAAAGAAAGCCGGAGCGTACAGCGGCAGAAACATCCTGAATATGGCAACAGAAATGAGGAAAACAGTTCCAACAAAGTAAATAATGTAAATAATTACAATAACTCATCTCAGAAATATAGACAAATGCTGAAGAAGTACGGAGCGTACAACGGCTGAAACGTCGTGAATATGGTAACAGAGATGAGGAAAACAGTCCGAACAATGTAAATGATGTAAATAATTACAGTACCTCATCTCAGAAATATAGACAATTAAAGTTTGATTTCTTTAATAAATTTTAGTATATTATATTCGTTAATGTCATGAAAGAGTATATATTGATTGTTTGGTTACGTTTTAAACGGGTTTCAATGAATTCTCTACAAGTTGTTAGCATGTGCTTATTGTTGGTATTTTATTATGGATATGAATTATTCGTAATTTTGTTTATATAATATAATATTTTTGATACTTTCATAGTGTTTTGTTTGTTTAACCCTTTGAGACTTCATCACTGCTTTGCCGGTGGGTGGGGAAAATGATGTAATGCCTAGCCACCGGTTGAATGGTGGGTAAACACTTGTAACTTTTTTTTATATCTACCGTGAAATATTACATAAAAATTATCTGTGAATTTTGACTTAGGAGCTGAGAGAGAAAGGTTAACATTGTTCAGGAACGCATGGCTCAAACGGTTAATATTTGCCTACAGTTGGCACCCTAACAGGCGCTACTAACCTGTCAAGGCGGATATAGGAACAGAAGAAATTAAGAGGTAGTTCGATGCTCCTCAAAAACTCCAATCTCTTGATCAGATACCCTGCTGCAGGCTGCAGTTTATCGTCATACCCACGACTATAAACCGTTAGGTGATATTTATTGTATCTGTAATTACAATGCAAGCGAAAACGTGAAATAGAATAACCAGCCATATGCTAAAGCTCTTTGAGGAGATTATGTTTAGGAGTGAAATATGAGAGTTGCTTTTTGACAGTTATTACATTTATGAAACGGTTTTATAAAGCGTAAGTAATTCCATGGATGTATCATTAGCGATCTGGGGAATATTCAAAATGGCGGCCAGCCGAACAAATTGGACTTCAGAATATTCATAAGAATTAATCAGGCGGGTATTAAATGTCGAATTAAAAGCGACTAAATGAGTTAAGATGATTTTAAAAGAGGAAAAAGTTTTCAAAAAGACACAAAGGAAAATAATGGCGGGTAATAAAGTTTTAAGAGTGTACTGGCAACGAAATAATGGCCGCTATGTTTGGAACGATATAAAAGAAAGATAAGAGTGGACAGGAATGTGTCGGTGGGGGGGGTGAGAGAAAGAGAAAAAGAACTGACGGAGAATGAATAAAAATAAGGAAAGAAAAATGGCGAGAAAGAGGAAAAAAATAGAATAAAATAAAAATTGAAAACAAAGTGGAGATAACTTGACGAAATTTAAATTAACCACTTAAATGATGTTTAGATATCAACCGAATGAATTTTTAAGTTCCTGAATATATATCTCGCGATATATTTGATTCTGGTTTTTCGTATCAAGTCTGTGAGTTATTCTAGACAATTTGTAGACAATTCAGAATTAAAACCTGACATGATATTTGCAGGGTTTCTTGTGAATCATTTTATTCCAAGCAAGGCAATAAAGCAAGTAAGACGCAAGGGTTTAGGAAACGTTAGAGAATAAGAGAAAAAAAAACTATTAAGGAGATAACAATAAAAGAACAATAATTAAGAAGACGGAAGATAACCATTGGCATTGCGTTTAAATTTTTGAGCATCAAACATAACAAGAAAAGAAAAAAGGCGGGAGAGTTCTTCAAAAGCGTAAAGTGATATAAAAAGGAACTATTAGTATAGAACTTACGGTTACATGTAGATATTGCACCTTTAAAATGATGAGACTTTTCCGCCAATGTAGTACTGCGGTTAAATTCATCAAATCTAGGCATCATAGAGGGGAGTACATAGGAACAATTTCCATTAAATTATCTATTGAAAAGATAAAAGGAATTTTCATCACGACGGTAGGAAAGTGATTTAAACCGATATGCTAGGTTAGGATGAATAACATTGCAGAATCTTTGCATTTTATCAAGAATCTCTAAGTATATGGCAAGAACACCAGACGTGTTATTATGCTTCCTGTAGTAATGAAATTATTCCAGAATAATTAATTCTTGTTGTTGCTAAATGTGAATACACTGATTGCCCTGGAACGGCAATGGGGTATATTTCTCCCCAATAAATACAAATAACTTATTTTCCAATTATTTTTTTTTAATCCAAATCATTATACCGTAAGTAACCTAGGTTAAGACTGTTAGACTTCTACTTATGAAGAGATATGGATTTGGGTGAAACATTTTGTGGACAAAAATACAGAACAAATTCAAAAGGTACTGCATTGCGCCGATTTTAATAGACATTATCTCTTGCATTATTTACATTATTCGGTCTGTTATCCTCATCTTCATTGCAATATTCACAACGTTTCGGCCTCTATATATCTGAGATGAAGTATTATGATTACTTGCATTATTTACATTATTCGGTCTGTTATCCTCATCTCCATTGCCATATTCACAACGTTTCGGCCTCTATATCTCTGAGATGAGGTATTATGATTACTTGCATTATTTACATTATTCAGTCTGTTATCCTCATCTTCATTGCCACATTCACAACGTTTCGGCCTCTATATCTCTGAGATGAGGTATTATGATTACTTACATTATTTACATTATTTGGTCTGTTATCCTCATCTTCATTGCCATATTCACAACGTTTCGGCCTCTATATCTCTGAGATGAGGTATTATGATTACTTGCATTATTTACATTATTCGGTCTGTTAAGCCTCATCTTCATTGCCATATTCACAACGTTTCGGCCTCTATATCTCTGAGATGAGGTATTATGATTACTTGCATTATTTACATTATTCGGTCTGTTATCCTCATCTTCATTGCCATATTCACAACGTTTCGGCCTCTATATCTCTGAGATGAGGTATTATGATTACTTACATTATTTACATTATTCGGTCTGTTATCCTCATCTTCATTGCCATATTCACAACGTTTCGGCCTCTATATTTCTGAGATGAAGTATTATGATTACTTGCATTATTTACATTATTCGGTCTGTTATTCTCATCTTCATTGCCATATTCACAACGTTTCGGCCTCTATATCTCTGAGATGAGGTGTTATGATTACTTACATTATTTACATTATTCGGTCTGTTATCCTCATCGTCATTGCCATATACACACCGATTCGGTCGGTGTAATCTCCGGACTTTTTCAGGTGATTGGAATTTCAACTAGAACCGTTTATTTCTAACACCTTTTCTCTTAATATCTGTCTATATCTCTGACATGAGGTATTATGATTACTTACAGTATTTACATTATTCAGACTGTTATCCTCATCTTCATTGCCATATTCACAAGGTTTTTGCCGCTGTACGATCCGGCCTTCTTCAGGTTATTGTAATTTCGAACTGAACCCTTTATTTCCTCCACCGGGTTACATTGTTCTAGTTCCATATGCCGTGCCCCTTCCGGATCTCTCAATTATTGCCATTCAACTCAACTCTCGATGTTTTTGGTTCGCCATTGTTTTAGCCTGTTAATCAATTCACAACTCTTTGGGTCTAGTCACGGGATCTAACCGCTGGGCCATATGTCCTCGTTGGTTAGATCCAGGTGAGTAGACCTGCGAATACCAGCAATTAATAGCTTGTTCAACATTTCTCAAAATCTGACGATAGTGCTCTTTCTGTCGGCATCACAACCTATATTGTTAAAATACGTATATATCCGTGTTTTATTTAAAATATTTATCAGCTTTTAAGCATGATGTGTCTAATTGGGCCGGGCTCTAAAAATTCTAGAAAGAAAACTGGCAAGAAACACTGCTAATAGGTGACCCTATTGGTAAGCTGTATTTTTGCATAAAGGATTTTTTTTATTGAAAGAGAATATACAGATGAGTGATTAGTTTGCATAGTCGTATATTTTTATGAACAGGTAGAGGATGTATTTATTTTTATTTTTCCAGGTGATTTCTCACTATGTTAAGGCATTTTGTAAACGGGTATAATTATTTCGAAGCCAGCTATAACCATGTTTTCCGTGTTTTATATACTGTGGATTAAGTCACCTGAGGGTTTAATGTGTGTTGGTCTGATGGTGCCTAAAAACGGAGTTTGCATTTTTGCAATAATTTTAGCTAATTTGGGTGGTGGACTGTTGATTTTAGATACAATGGATCTCATGAGTATGATGACTTTCTGTGTTTTGGGTAAGCCATATATTGTGGGTATAGTAGAGTGCTATTCTTTTAATCAATCTATGATTTGTTTTCATTTTTTATAGAGTTTCTTCACTGTTTTGTTGATTTTTTGTGTGCCTATATTTACCGCAATTATTTATAATGCAATTGTTAGAGCAGTGGAAATTGGAGCAAGGGGTTTCGTTTCAGGGACTCTGTACCAATTTCTGGGCCAAATTGGAATCAAAGGGCGTAATAGGGCCAAAAGTATAAAACGCCTAATAGAAGTAACAGAAAATAGTTCTATGTGGATATGGAAAAACCGAAATACTCCGTGGAGTGTTTCAGCGAACGTGACGGCATGACATGACTGATCGTGAATGCGTAATGAGGTTCACGTTGCATTCTCAGAACGCGAGGTTTCGCCGTTTTTCGGAATTTTTGTAAATTTAATTTCGCCGTTACACATTCGAACTAGTTTATCTACAACACTTGTTGTATATCGTTATAATGGGGCCTCACATCAGTGAGTGGGGCCGGTGTGCAAATGAAACCGTTGAGAGGAAGGCCCCGAAACGGTGCACATTCTCTCCTGATGACCCCAGTTTAAAATTCGAGAGGAACACATCAAATTCAGTGAAGCCATATGCCGTAGTGAAGCTCGATGGAAGTGTCATTGGCATGAGGAGCATTACACATTCAGCTCGCTTCAGGTGAGTTTCAATTATTTTCCAGTAATTTCCTTCTTCCGCTTGTTCGTTTTTATGTAAATACTATCGTCATTTAAAAGGGATTGTAATTTTTCATTATAGATGTTAGTATTCATGATGACTATTCCTGCTCCTTTATCAGATGGGATTATGATTATGTTTTATCCATATGTTTTTTTTTAATGCCAAGTATCTTCGAGGTAGTGTATTTTCTTCTGCATCTGTAAAGATGGCTTCCATAGTAGTTCGCGTGAAAGCATTTTGAATTTTCGTGTGATCCAATCTATGCTTTGTTTTTAAGGTTATAAGGGTGTCATCTTTTCTTAATCCCGTGGCAAATTTTATACCGATACTTAAAGCCTCCGTTTCAGTGATAGAAAGTTTGACCTTAGAGATGTTCTAAACAAGATTCGACTTATCGAGCTCTGTCCATCTACTGTGGGTGCATTGTTTAAGCATTTCACCCCAATCAAGGCGGGAGTTCCACTAGCGCACAAGGGGTTACAGAGAGTGAGAGCAAGAATAAAGAGGATTTTTTTGAGAAAAGGATATAGAGAAAGATGGGGATTGGAATCAAGGCGTCAGAAGATGCTTATTGACATTACATTTGAGTGTTTGAAGATTATAACTGGGAATCAAGTAGGAGGAAAAGAGTTCCACTGTTGGGAAGGGCGGGTTACATTTATCAAAACCTATTATGAAAATGGACGTTCAAACAAAAATGCATGTCGCACACTTTTGGTCAACATAATCGACCAAACGAGATTGCAATGGGAAACGATGTAACGTTGTTGCGGAGAGGTTCATTTCCCGCAAACGATGATGAATAGAGGGGTCTGGATAATCGGCCACAGTCTCGTGCACTGCAGCAATGTTTTCAGCTGAACGGCGTAAACGAGAACGAAATAGTATTTTCACATCTGCCACTGACCCAGTTTGTTTGAAATTACAAACAATTTTTTCCAATTTCACTCTTGAAACTTTACCAGGCTGTTTGTTTGTTAATCTTTCTATGGTTGAAATTGCCAAAGATTTAAGTTGTTTAATCTGAAAAAAAAAAAAAAAAATCCGTAGACTCTTAAGCTTAATTCACATTTTAAATCGGTTCAGTTTATTGGAAGACCCTTAATTTTTGAAGTAGTTTCCATGTTCGGATAAATGGATTGTGTTCAAAAACAGATCTAATATGTATCGGAATCTGACAGACTGATAACTAAAAGAACTCATAAGAAATGTTTATCAACCTAACATGTTTAGATTTTATTGAAGTTTTATCAGAGAATGAGATATGGAGCAACAAAACAAAAAAATGAAGACATAAATTGTGGTATTTAAAAAAAAAATTGTGTTGTTTAATTTTCAATAGTTAATTACGTTTCACGTGCATTTGAATTGTCAAGCAACTTTAATATAATCTATTTGAAATCATTCAATCAGCCCAGTCGGAGGAAAAAATATCAGCCTCGCAGAATTAATCCAAATGCTTTCTTATAATAAACTCTCTTCATCGTTGCATAATTCAAATCTTAAATTTCTCGAAAGGGAAATAAATCTCGTCGGAAATCTCGTTAATTAACTCCTGATTTCAAAGCCAATTTGTAATTTAGATAATCAAACAGCCAGTTTCATTATAGATGCCATGAAAAATTTTCCACTCGGTAGAATTTTCAGATTATTCTTTCGTACATTAAAGAAATCGGGAACAAAGCAAGTGAAAATTTCATCCACGAAGGGTCAGTCATTTCGCCCGTTGATAGTGAATATGCAGCAGCTATAAGCTTGCGGCATGAATGAATCTTTGCAATATGGATATTAGTTAAAATTTCGAGATTTTAAAATGATCTCTAGGGCCGGTTAAATCGAGCGCGAGACATGTAGAATATTTTACAATTGATCTCTAAATCGATAAAAACTACACATACATTTAAAACCATAAATTATTTACTATAGGAAACTGAAATAAGTATTTCTACACAGTAAAATATTTAACTTCTAACATAATAAACAAAGTAAGAAAAATATGAGACAAATGTTTGTAGCAAGATACTCAGATTTAAAATACTTCGATGAAATAAACCTCTGCTATACAGATATTACTTAAAGTTTTAAGTGATCCCTCAGATAAATCTAGCAGGCGGGTTGTAGAATCTAAGAATATGTTATAATTGAACTGAAAAATAAATAAAAATTATCATATAAATTTAAAATCCTAAATAAATTACAAGTAAAACTTATCTTCATTTAAACTCTTATAAGCAGAATTTTTTTTCTTATTAGGAACATTAGAGAATGGACTATACATTATGACCCAACACACACACAAACAAACAAACATAACTTTTGGGACCGGGACTTGTAGTCGGGTACTTCAAGTCAAAGTGCCACACCGGTTGAAGAACGGCCTTTTAAGAATCTAAGAGCTACTATCTTCTTATTTTACTGGGTATATGAAATAGGTCACTTCTTTTACTCTTTTCCTTCTTTTTCTCTTATTTTCAGGTCATATCTTTTCTCTTTTCCTTCCTTTTCTCTTATCTTCCCCTCTGACCACAATATATATCAAGACTTACACAACGTCCTGTTGCCGTTGAAAACCTACCTTCCTTTCTATTCTTCATCTTACTTTTTGCCTTGTTTTTCTTTCGTTCCGTCCTTTACCGCCACCCCCCTGTCTGTCTTTTTTTTTAATTTAAAAACTTTAACTTCCATTGAGTGTTTAAAAAATCCTGTAAGATTCCTGTAATTTTAGAAGGTGAAAATGGTCATTTAAAAAATGGTCACTATCTCAAAGACGCGCCGTCGCCTCTCTCTGTCTCTTCTACAAATACTTTCATGGTAATTGCTCCGATGAGCTGCTTTCACCGATTCCCAGTCTCCATGAATTCAAGCGCCCTACGAGGCTGGCATCCCGCTCTCACCCTTACACTGTAGAAACTTTTAAATATAGCCGTCTCTTCTACTCTAATAACTTCATACCTCGCACCTCTCCCCTGTGGAACACCCTTCCCAATTACTGTTTCCCTGATAGCTATGATCTCCAACTATTCAAATGTAATGTCAATCGACATCTCCAGTTACCTTGATCTACACACTATCCTTCCCTTCATCCTTTCTTCTATCACTTCTATCTGCTCTTGCTCCAAATCTTCTGCACCCCCCCTGCATCCTAGTGGCTTCATGCCTTGATCGGGGCGCAATGCTTAAAAAATATATATATATATATATATATATTTAACCCCCAACCCTTGTTATTTTTTAATTTAGAAACTTTATCATCCATTGATTGTTTCAAAGATCCTGTAAAATTCTTGAAATTTTACAATATGAAATAATCATTCTAAGAATGGTATCTTAATTCCGATATATATACCAGACAGTTACATTGACTTGCAAACGTCATGCGAACTGTACTAACGGGCCTCGGTGACGAAAAAGTAGCGAATTAGACTCGATATTGCGCCGCAAATTCCGTGGTGGAACTCATCCAAGATTCCTTTACCCATAGAATGTGCTCCCTAGAGCCACGCTTAATATCCTCAAGCCGCTCAACCCAGAGCATTAGAAGCCGGTTCAAGCAACGATATACAAATAATAGAAATTAAGGAGGATTTGAAATAATTAAGTAATTCATCGAGTCTAGAAGAAACCATGTATATATTATACTCTCCCTATGATGTTATAAGTAAAAAAATTTCAGAATTATTTAGTATTTTCATTTAACTCTACATTGCTCAAAGATCACTTGACGCTTGGATAAAACAGGCGTGCGGCTTATCGAATATGTTATAATCGACCTTTAAATTAAAATAAAAACAAATACATGCATAGAATTAACATCATAAATTACTTAAAGACCGTCACATATTAAACATATGTTAATATAATATCCACAAACCCACAAAATATGAGGTTCATATTTCTAACGAGATATTTTGATTAAAAGATCTCGACATAATGTGATCTGTAATTGGAACAAATTAAAGATGCTGTTCCCACAAATATTAATACTGCCATATTGTTAGATACCGAGGTCTCCGAAAAATTCCGAACTCCACAAAATAAGGGCCCCGTAAATGCGGGATTCTTTGCATTTGCTACTTTTTGGTACTGAGTTTCTCAAATCTGTATAAAACACGCCACCCTGAAAAAATGAGAATTTATTTGTTTTTTCGTTTGTTTCGTTACACTCTTTATCCTATAGATGTCATGCCTGCTGTCCGTCTCGTTCAGAATTATCTAGACCTACCATCGATAAACTGCGACCCGCGGGTCACTTGTGGCCCTATTGGCTTTCTTAATGGCACGCCTTTCATGGGGGGGGGAAATCACGTCTCTTAAAATATAGTTTCTTTTCCTTCTCATTTATTCATTTACTCACTCTCATGGATATACACATACATAAAGAATGATTGAATACGATGTTTCTTGAATTTTGTAACTTTTCCTTGAAGGTAACGTCGTCCACATTTTAAACCACAGGTGATTTTCACTAAGGAAGATCATACGTGCAAAAATCTTTTGCTTCTGAAACAAAAAACCTCAATGATAATTATTCTTCTTTTACAAATATTGTAAATGTTGGTTGGCTCCTTCAGATCTCACTTGTTCACTCACACACTCTCATGAATAACCACATTCACAAAAAGTTAAGTACAGTGTTTCTTGAATGTTGTGACTTTTTGTTGAAGGTAACGTAGTCAGCATTTTAAACCATTGGCGATTTTCAGTAAGGAAGATCATACGTGCAAAAATCTTTTGCTTCTGAAACAGAAAACCTCAATGTTAATTATTCTTCTTTTACAAATATTGTAAATGTTGGTTGGCTCCTTCAGATCTCACTTGTTCACTCACACACTCTCATGAATAACCACATTCACAAAAAGTTAAGTACAGTGTTTCTTGAATATTGTAAATTTTCGTTGAAGGTAACATTGTCAGCATTTTAAACCATTGGTGATTTCCAGTAAAGAAGATCATACGTGGAAAAAGCTTTTGCTTCAGAAACAAGAAACATCAAAGATATGTTTTTTTTTTCGCTAGAGAAATATGCTTCTCTTTTTACAAATAATTCTGTATTTTGAAATCAATATTATTTAATTAAAATTTCAGGTTTTTTTTTATTCAATTATAGAAGTAATCTTTTCTCCAAAGAAAAAAATCGACTTTTCCCCATTTCTAAAAAGAATTTGAGGGGCATGGTGCTTTCTTGCGAAAATGGTGGCGGTAAGGTTAAAGTATTTTTTTTTTTTTTTTGCAGTAGTGCGACCAGCTTTATTTTGCAACTCACTGTTCGAAAAAGTTTGCTCATGCCTGATCTAAACTGATCAGCGAGTTACAGCCATCGTTTCCCTTGGAGCAATGTATTAGGTTGGTGCAAAAATAATTTCGTTTTCTAACATATGTTACTATGTGAGAAAACGAAATTATTTTTGCACCAACCTAATATAAATTTGTCTTCAAGTGAATGAACGATGTTCATCTTAAAGAAGTCAATCCATAATCGGATCTAAAAGACTGTCGTTACGTAAATCACAGAGAAGTTTAACAAATAATAGAAAACACATCACTTGATGACTTCCAGCAGCAGCAACAACTAAAATAGATAGCATATTTAAATAGACAAGAAAATGACCTAATAAATATGATGGAATTCCGCATTACATTAAACAAAAGAAAAACCCCATCAATATCAGAATGAACGATGAGAGGCATTCGAATAGCGAAATCCATTTTCTCGAAAAAGTTTAAGAGAATGATTTTATAAATTCCAATCGACATTAAAGTTTAATATTCGAAAGCCGAATGTTTCCTTATATGGTCACCGTTAATCTCATCATAATATTTAACATAAACAACAATCAGATCGTCCTGCGTATGACGATATATTACATCCACGTCCTGGGTATGACGATAAACTACGTCCAACATCAAGGCCTCTGATCAGGAGGTTTTGAGGAGCGTGGAACCACCTCTTTTTTGCTGGTGGTCCCAAGTTCACCCTGACTTTAGGTGGTAGCACCCGTTAGGGTTCCAACTTAACACCGAAACTGAGCACAAAAAGCATTATAAAAGCGCAATAATGGGTTTTAATACCAGAGATACATTGTAAAAGAATTGTTACCAGAAATAATTTTTAAAGATAAAAAAAACTATCACCATTAATATATTAAAAAAAAATATTACCAGCAATACGTTTTTGAAAAAAATATATTACCAGCAATACATGTTTTAAAATAATATTAACAGCTATACATTTTTGAGGTAAAAATATTAGCAGAAATAGATTTTTGACAAAACAAAATATTACCAGGTAAAAACAGTTGTCGGCATTAAATAACCCAATGAGGTTGATATGCCGTAAAACACAACAAACCGAACCAAACGAAAACAACAACCAGAAAGTTAAAATTCAGTTTAATTTGTAAATTTACAAAGAAACAATAACCTTCTCTTTCAGACAGTGATAACGTTTGTTTTATTTTGCAAACTATATTTCATCAAGCGTATTTAAAAAATAAAAATCGCAGAATAAAGAAAAGTGACGGTTATTTTTTTATGCTGATCCATCAAAATAATGACATAGCGAGGATATTGACTTTCCACATTATATTCAACAAATGTTTAGGAAAGGAACTGTCGTCACTGCAAGAAAGATGTATAACAGTTAGTGGGATCGAGATAACTATTTTCCTAACAACTATTTTAAAGGTAACTGTTGTATCCTTAAAGGAAGTTAATATGCCGTAAAACAAAATAAACCAAACCAAACTAAACCAAAGAATATATATTCTATTCATACGAAAAAATACTAAAAAATGTTGTTGGCATTAAATAAACCATTAAGTTTGATATGCCGTAAAACGAAAAAACAAATCCTCGAAACATCGGCATAGACGTTTTTAAATGATCGGAGTATATTTTTAGGTATATCATTTATGTAAACCAGAAACAGTTAGTTAGATAAGAGACCCCCGGTGGGACCACCTGTGTTTACCGCCAGGGACTCGGTGGAATGGGTAAATACCATCAGAGATCTACCTGTTAGGAAGAATCTTTTTAATGGAGAAGAGCCTTCCAGTGATTCCATAAGAGGAGAGCTTGTGTAGCAAAATTTGTGTCATACCTTGTCGTAGCCTTTCGAGATCTATAATGTTATGTCACTTGCATTATGTGTGTCATCAAAGGCCTCAGTAATTCTGTGTGAAATGGTAGTTAGGGCGTCAGCAGTGGATCACATTTACCATCGCCATTAAATAACCCAATGAGGTTGATATGCCGTAAAACACAGCAAACCAAATAAAACAAAACCAAATCACATCAACAATCAGAAAGTTAAAATTCAGTTCAATTTGTACATTTAAAAAGAAACTGTTGTGGATTCCGGGATGAAATCCGTTACCAATAAATAACAAACGCCAGGAATGAATATATGAAAATAATGTATTAACGTAATAATACAAACTGGTAATACAGGTTAGCAGTTCCAGGAATACGGGTTAGTAGCAAAATATCTATACAGTCTTTGGCATTGAAGTATAGCTGTATGACTTCTTACTAAGTCTACGTGCACGCTAACTGTGACTCTTGCTTGCTACGTTCGTTCTGTCTGTCTGTTACCTTTCTCTCACACTTCCGGTTACCTACAACCTTTCACTCTCCTCCCTTGTTCTCGCTCTCTGTCTTACTCTCTCGGGTTTTCACGTAGCAGTAGTATATGTATATATTGGGTGACTGTAAAAAGGGGAGAACCCTTCAAAAGAAACAATAACCTTCTCTTTCAGACAGTGATAATGTTTGTTTTATTTTGCAAACTATATTTCGTCAAGCGTATTTAAGAAATAAAAAACAAATCGTAGAATAAAAACAAATGGCGGTTATTTTTTATGCTGATCCATCAAAATAATGACATAACGAGGATATTGATTTTGCATATTAAAATCAACAAATGTTTAGGAACAGAACCGTCGTCACTGTTAGAAAGAGCCATAAGATTAGGATCAACTATTTCCCTAACAACTATTTTAATGACAATTGTTATATCCTTAAAGAAGGTTACAAACAGACGGTGGTACTCGTGTGAAGGAACAGCAACACGAGCGTAGATGAAATTTTTTTGTAAAAGAGAATACTCTACTGAGAAACAGAGAATCGGGTGGCAATCTAGTAATTCCGATAGTTAGTCCCCAAGTATATCCTGTGTTCACTATATATAGCTAGTGATATAGTTAGCCCATATAGGCTATAGGGAGTGTGGGACATTCCATTACAACAGTAACACTAACTAATCTTGATGTAATGATTACGAAACATGTCTTGATAGATTATTTACTCAATACTATCAGCCTTTTGCCACATCTAACGTCCGATTAGTAAATCACAATTTGGTCAATAAATGTCGAATGATTTCTTGTCAGAGAAGGGTTATTCTTCGTCATTAACATTACCAATTCTCGAGTCAAGTTTAGATAGAAAGATATATGTATATAAATCCCTTAATAAGAACTTATTTTGCTACATGTATTCCTTTCTAAAATATAGAGATATTAGGTTGGTGGAAAAATAATGACGTAATAATGTCGTTTTCGACGTTAAAAATACGTCAAAAAAGGACACTATTACGTCCTTATTTTTGCACCAACCTAATACTTTCTAACAGACTTCTGATTTATTATATAATATATTGACTTTTTCTTAGAATTTCACCCCAAGCAAGGCAATAAAGCCACTAAAACACAGCGAAAGGCAGTCAGTTATGTATCAGGAATGATACACGCTTAGGCGATCATGTATCTTTCAATACATGACTGACGAGGCAGTTTTTTTCACGATTTAGTTTGTCATTTCTTTCTGCGGTAGATCAGTTGCCATCTTAGGCTATAGAACCTGGTTTGTGCTGATATTTACCTTAGTTCGGGGGAGAAGAAGAGGATTTATATCTTTCTGCAGGGTAGTAGAACGTAAGTGAATATAATGGATTCGGATGGAATTCGAACTCAGCTCTATTAATTTCTCAATCGGAGCCGCTCTCGAATCTAACCAAGTTCGGAAAACATTCCAAAATTTTGTTTGTAAAATTATTGATTGAGTGATTCGTTTCTATGTCGTATCTGCCCATTGCAGTATATTGCATTAAAAAAAAATAGAATGTAGTTTTTTTTTATGAAATGGTAATTCTTTCATGATACAAGTCTTACTGAATAACCCATAATTAGCGGAAAAAATGTAGATGTATACCTATCCCAATGGCTGTATATAACGAACCCATATGGGAGTGAAATTAGGTTTTCCAATTAACAATTCCGAACCATTATATATTCCGCCGTCTGCATATAAAAGATTACACTCAGTGGTATTTCCAAGCGAAGGTGGGGGGAAAGAAAATGTACTTAACGTCTATGACATATTTAAACTATTAACATCGTTCGGATTGTTGTCCTCATCTTTATTTTCATATTCACGACGTTTCGGCAGTTGTACGCTCCGGCTTTCTTCAGGTGATATACGTTGGAATTTCGAACCGAACCTTTTATTGCATGAGACGTGCAGCTAAAGAAATGTACACGCGTGGACTAAATAAGGAGTTCGGTTCTATATTATATTCCAACGTGCATCAGCTGAAGAAACGTTGTGAATATGAAAATAAAGATGAGGTCAACTGCCCGAATAAGGCAAATAGTATAAATAGCTACAGTACCTCATCTCAGAAATATATACATATGTTCTATGCAATATATATATATATATATATATATATATATATATATATATATATATATGGCAGTTAAAAGAAACCAATAAAACACCTACAGTAAAATGGAAATTAGTAAGGAAAACAAGAATATGTATACCATTAAATGACCCATGTCCTTTGTGCATACATGAGAAACTATATATTACTAAGTTTATAAAAAATAAAAAAATTACTGAATCAAAGAAATGAAATAGCTGTTCTTTGCCGACATTGTCAAAAATCTTCCCTAAATAATATTTAAAAATAAAATAAAAATTAATTATATAAAATATAAGTATGTATATTAGCTCCTCGTAATATACATACTTATATTTGATATGTAATTATGATTTCTAAATAATTTAAGTAATCCTATTACATTTACTTGATTTAAAAAGAAATATAGTCTATTAGTAATTAAGGGTAAAAATTATATTTTAAAATTGTAGTTAAATATAACGTATTCTAACCCAAACATCTATTTTAGAAATAATCTGTAAGTATACAAGTAACAATTTAAAATGCCGAAAAACTTTTTGTCGTTAATAATTAAAAAACAAAACAAAAAAAAAACAGACGACATGCATTTAACGGATGTCCGAATTCGCTGAAAAATGCACTCCTACCCTTCCGAAACTTAACCTCTTTTTCGAACATAACTCATAATTGATACAACAATAGTTAATAAAAATGAACACACTACCGGCCCTGTCTGAATAATTGGATTTCTCTCTCTCCTTGGAAGCAAGAAATTATGAATGATGTGTGCGTTTAAAAGTCAGTAAATTTAAAAATAACTTATTCTAAAATTCATTTGAAGATGAAACAGAACTAATGCTTTTGATTTAATTATATAATTAAATTTGAAGTTTTTAGCTTCGGATTTTGAAACATGATTATTACTGTGTAGCGAATAAACCATATTTTAAATCAGTTAATTTAAAATATGTATGCTCTGTAAATTTACATTGAGCACTGTTTTGTATAAAAATAAAAAATACCAACAGATACACCGGATTATATATCTTACTGTTCTTTCAATTTTATTATATATATATATATATATATATATATATATATATATATATATATATATATATATATATATGTGTGTGTGTGTGTGTGTGTGTGTGTGTGTGTGTATATATATTTGTAGGGTGAGTGTGGCATATGAGTCGAAGCAAGAGAGATGAGGTTCTAAAGATGGATCATAAGAATATCTTAGACCGAACATGTGAGGAACTAGGAATTTTTAAAGAAAATTGAATGTAGACAGACATTCTTATTTTTTACAAAGATTTATACACTGTAAAGGGCGGAGAGACAGTTAAATTAAAAGGCCTATTTTACGTAGAGTAATGGAGAGGTCTCGGGTTAAGGAAGACGGGTGCCGGATTCATTACATTCACTTTCGTGCTTATACACTTGGGGAAAGGTATGAATTCTCGTATTCTCCCCCAGCTATGGGTTAATGACAGTAAAGACTGTGTTCTATAGCTTTGGGTGACAACCGGTCTAGTTGTACTGTGAATTCAAAAACCGGCCTGGAGAGGATCGAACACCCTCAGCCTATCTTGCCATGAAACACCACTTCTAATCCGGTTGCAATAAATGTGCTGCCACTAGGTGCCTGATGGATCACCGAATTCGCGATCTTATAGTACATTCAATTTTTCCTTACTATTGGTTCAGCAAATCAGAGTATAAGGTTGTCGTATAGTTTTGTTGTGAGTTTGGAATTGAAGGGTTTAAGAGGTACATATTATGGGGATATTGAGGATAGACAATGGTTGACACTTTAATTGAATATAACGTGTAGGAAGTATCATTCGGGAGTCTGTTTCACAAAGTGAAAATTCTGGGGAAGAACTTCCTCCTTACTAATGGAATACGAAGTGAATTATGGTGAGTGTACATCCAAAGGCGGGTTCTATCGGTGAATGTATAGACTTTTGTAACTTTTCTTTTCAGTCAACTTTGATCTTCAAATATTTAAATGCAGTGTCCATCGATTTTTATCTTCTTAATCCCTGTTCTTTTGTTGTTCTCTCGTATTTTTTTTTTTTTTTTTTTCATATTCTCTCCAACTCAGTAACCCTCTTTGCGTCTTATTGGCTCTATTGCCTTCCTTAGGTTGGAATGATAAAAACAGCTTGCCTGAAAAAATGCGATGTAACTTGCAATCGATTAAGGAATGGCTAACAAAAGCGGCTGCGACGTGGAACATTCCATCACCCACAAGGCTGTGTAAACGGTTTTGAACTCTGCCAAGTTTGAAAAAGTCAGAATTGGAAAAATGAAGCACAGATATCCCTGCAGTACTCCCTGGGGTTGAAGGGGTCAGGTACTTTTCGGAGTGGTACAACCATATTTCCAGCAGCTTTGGTGATGATGGTATATACTAGTTGACGTTGAGGTATGCATACGCGTAAAGAAAGAAACCAAAAAAGTCAGTTTCATAACGACACACATCGATGTGGCACACGCGACAGACGAAGACTAACCTAACGAATATATTGCACAGCTCGTATCACAACTATGTATTTTTAATCCTGTAGTCCAACATTGGAATAATATCACCAGTTCACAGTTACACCGGACTTTATGTGACTAAAATATGTAAAAAATATGTGTGAATTGCGCGCCAAAATGTTCTAGCTTTAGAATTATTCTTCCCCTAGACTGGTTGCCAAAGAAAGCTAAGTTACAGCACAGTTATTGCTGGTACCGTTTCAAAATTGCTCGGCCCACAGAACAAAATCATTCTTATAACTTACTCCAAGAGGTTTTAGTATTATATCTTGCTATGACTTCAACAGAATACTCTCCCACTGAGACGAGTTTGGTGTGGGGGAAAAAATTAGGCAGCTCCCTTTGCATTGTTTATTTTTCTTAGCCGATGTTTCCGTTCGTAGACAGAGCCCCAACTGAATCGTATTCTGTCTGAAGACAGAGAACTTGAGAATCGCGAGCCAGACTATCTGACTACGACAGAATTCTTTTGACTGGTTTCACCCAGAGTTCTTTATTCAAGGCGTCTTCCCTAGTTCTTTTGTGTTACCGGGGGTGTTTATTTACTCCACAATACTCACATATGATTTTTCACAACATTCACGAAAGAATTCCTTAATCAACTAGCTTGTCGTCATGGGCAATCTTTTTTCTTTTCTTTTTTTCTGACTAGTAGGTCGCATTAGATACGGTTCGTCATAATTCAAACTGCAGTACTAAAAAAAGTGTTAAAGTAATTTTCCGTTGTTGAAAGTGCTTGAAAATGAGGAAAACACGATTGTTTTTGGAGAAAAAGCTTTCTCAATAATTAAAAAATGAATTCTCGTTATAATATTATCACAGATGTCAGTGATTAACAGACTTTTGATGTCATTTGTTTCTTATTCATTCATTTGAAAATACAACAAATATTTTTTTAAATAAAAAAATTCTTCTCCTGAGGAAAACAAATGAACGTCTTATTTCTAATACAAATGATATTTACACGCATGACCTTTCATAGTGTAAAATTGCAAATGGTTTAAGATAATGAAAAGGTTAGCATCACCGAAAAGTTACAAAATTCAAGAATTTTAATAAATGAATTTATTATTGTTTATGTATGTGGTTATACATTAATGAAGAAGTGAATTAATCAAACGGGCGACTGTGTGCCCATTACTCTAGACAATCCTGAGTAAAGAACATGGAGCCGGATATCTAATCTGCCTGCTACTGAAACAAAAGCTACAGCTGCTTGCAGGATCTCAATTAACAGCACTAACCTAGACTCCTTTTTCTACTGGGCATTTTGTAGTTGTTGAGAACTTTATTTCCTTTTTCTTCTTTATATAATAATGGAACCCGTACAGTCTTTATTTCTACGCTAGGCCTATTAAAGGGCTCCTCATACTCTACGATAGTCGCTGATTATTTCAGCCGTTTATCTCCTCGGTTTTGTACTTCATTCTGAAGAGGCTGGTGACCACGCATTTCTCTTCTTACATAACTGAGCAACACCAAATAAGAAGCAAACGAGATATTCTTTACATGCTCACTGGAACGAGAACACTCTGCCCTCTTAGATTAAATAAAGTGTTCCGTTCGAAATTCTCTAAAGGTTAATACTTTTGACAAAATAAATTGATGAATATTAACCGAAACTTGATATCAACAAGAAAGACTAGGAGAACAGTTCGTGAGTAAATGTTGTAAATCTTGTTAAATCCTCATCACGGAAATTCGGACAGACATTATCTAGTTACGGGTTTTTCTCTTCCTCTAAAACAGGCATGGGCAAGTTTCTTGGAGGAGTTCACTGCATAATCTATGACTCATCACAAAGCTGACCTCACTACTAAAACCTTTCAAAGTAATTTTCCGCCAAAGTTACCTCAAATACTTTCGCTACAGAAGACCATATACTTATAAAAGGAAGGAAAGTTTAATATTCCATAGAAATATTTTTTAAGTGTTAAAAATAGAAGTGTTGGTATAATATCACAGGGGTCAGCCTCATTATCACATGCCACTGCGTTGCGTTTATTTCTATTCTTTTCATTTGAAAATGAAAACATTTCTTTTTTTTTAGAAAAAAAAAACGAACTTATATTTCCTGTTTCAAAATGTTTACACGTTTCCTCATTCTTACCGAAAATCGAATATGGCTTGAAATGGTGGAAACGTTTCTTTCCCCGATATTTTCGTAAATTCAAGAAACGCTGTACTTAATCATTGTCTATCTATTCGGTTATATACGAAGGAATACGTGAGAACAAGACAAAATACAATTTTAAGAAATGTTATTTTCCTTATGAAATTAAGTGTGTATTTCAGAAAATACACACTTTAATTTTTAGCCTTTTGGCTAAGGTCAAAGTGTAGTATCTGTCCTTATGAAATTAAGTGTGTATTTCAGAAACAACGAACGTATCGCATTTTGCCTTTGTCTACTCTAAAATATCAGTCAATTAAGTTTCATACATGATACACGCTTGGGCGATCATGTCTTTTTATTTATTTATTTTTAATTTTTTTGATTCAAGACACCACAATTTTTAAAATTTTACATAGTTAATATCCTCTTTTGACTCAAGACTGACTAGGCAGAAGAATTTTTTCTTACAGTAGGTTGCCATTTCTTTCTGAGATTGACTGGTTTCGAAGCCTTGCTATATGATCCACTTTGGTCGGTTTTTCACTCGTAGCTGCAGGGATAAGTATTTTATTCATGCTTTTGCCAGGGGTATTTGCATATAAGAGGTATTCGAACTCGGCTCTCCGATTACAGCTGCCAAGTCGTTGTCCATTACATTACAATTTTGCAATATACGGGATTATAACCGTTTAATGGAAAACTTTTAAACGGTATCACACACAACTGCGAAGTATGAGCTCTAGAGGCGGAAAGAAAATCATTCAATATTTTCGGAGACAGTTTCGATAAATCTTCTCAAAAAAGAAGTCGGTTTAATACTTTAGATTAAAATGGAATTCCTTGAACCAATTCACCTCCTGGGAATAGCAAAGCGATTGATTAACTAGCCTTTAGCGAAAACACATTCTATTATTTTCTAAAGGTACTTAAGAGTCTGTTTTTGTTTTTTTTTTGTTTTGTTTTGAGTTTTTTTATGTCTGTGTGCCTTTTCTTTTTCTTTTTTTTTTTGTTTGTTTGTCGTAAATAGATATTTTGACAAAACTCTATTTCCCACCAAATACTTCTTATTTCGTCCCCTCAATGTCAACCAATCACAATGATCCTTGAAAATATTCTTCCGAGCATTCAATCAAATTGAGGCCTTTTATCTTATTCTATTTCTTTTTGTTGTCTGCTTTTTCGGGTTCATCGTTACAAACGTCGTTGATTGGCTGTTCGTTGGTCACATGACAGTAGAGGTTTGAATTGCTTTACTTTTTATCTGTTTACTTCTCTCTCTCTCTCTCTCCATCCCTCTCTCCCTCTCTCAGTTATGTGCAATAAAAAAATGAAAGAAGTGTTTGTTTGGATTGTATTTTTAAGCTGGACCTCTCTTGGGAAATGGCGGTTAGCCGAGACCTTTCAATTATGCAAGGATTTGACGAGCGAGCAAAGATAAATAATAAAAGTGTCGCATAAGAAAAAAGAATAAAAATAAAACGAGACGAACATAAAATTTTGAAAGATTTTATCAAAGGAGGCAAAAGATGGAGACAGTCATTTACCCGTGAAATGAATTTACCTACATGTTCATACATCATCATATTCCCGCATATCTATCTATCTATCTATCTATCTATCTATCTATCTATCTATCTATCTATCTATCTATCTATTTATCTCGTTGTCCGTTCATTATCTATCTATCTATCTATCTATCTATCTATCTATCTGGTTGTTCGTTCATATCTATCTATCTATCTATCTATCTATCTATCTATCTATCTATCTATCTATCTATCTATCTATCTGGTTGTTCGTTCATATCTATCTATCTATCTATCTATCTGGTTGCCCGTTCATATCTATCTATCTATCTATCTATCTATCTATCTATCTATCTATCTGGTTGTCCGTTCATATCTATCTATCTATCTGGTTGTCCGTTCATATCTATCTATCTATCTGGCTGTCCGTTCATATCTATCTATCTATCTGGTTGTCCGTTCATATCTATCTATCTATCTGGCTGTCCGTTCATATCTATCTATCTATCTATCTATCTATCTATCTATCTATCTATCTATCTATCTATCTCGTTGTCCGTTCATATCTATGTATCTATCTATCTATCTATCTCGTTGTCCGTTCATTTCTATCTATCTATCTATCTATCTATCTATCTGGTTGTCCGTTCATATCTATCTATCTATCTATCTATCTATCTATCTATCTATCTATCTATCTATCTATCTCGTTGTCCGTTCATATCTATCTATCTATCTATCTATCTATCTATCTATCTATCTATCTATCTCGTTGTCCGTTCATATCTATCTATCTATCTATCTATCTATCTGTGCGATGGGTAAATTGTCGCTATTTTATATCTTTAATTTCGTGCATGCGCCTTGTTTGTTTTTTTTTATTATTATTTTGTCGACAGCACAGTATAGTAGGGTAATTTGGTTACAGTCTCTGAGAAAGAGAGCAGCATAACGCAATTCAAGCCGCAAGAAATTTGGAAATGGCAATGCTCTACATCTTGGCGTTCGTCACAATACAAACGCCTCAGTGTGTTTCGGTGTCATCTGAGGACAATGAAGAGGATTCAGAAATTGAATGAGGGTAATGGTGATTACGAAGGTTTGTCCTATGATCACTAAAAATGGCGACGTTATGCCCCTATTCATCTTCGCACAGGTCCTCAGACACATCACGCAGACCTACAACAAGTGCCTTGAAGAGGTAGTGCTGCCCTGGGTCAAGACGGTGCCTGCTGGAAGACCCTGTCTCTGGCAACAGGACTCTGAATTATGCCACAAAAGCTGGAGAATCCAGTCATGGCTATCAAACAATTTCTGCGACCCCAAGACCCTTATCTATCTATCTATCTATCTATCTATCTATCTATCTATCTATCTATCTATCTATCTATCTATGTCAGCCTGTTCATATCTATCTATCTATCTATCTATCTATCTATCTATCTATCTATCTATCTATCTATTAGTATTTTAATATATCGCTATACCGATAGTCATTTCATTTCATATCTATCTATCTATCTATCTATCTATCTATCTATCTATCTATCTTCAACAAGAAGATCATCGAGCACCTGGATAGGAACAACCTCTTGTGCAACGAGCAGTATGTGATTCGATCAGCCCGTCAACTGCTAACGTCCTAACTACAATTTCACACAGAATTAGTGAGGGCATTGATGACACACATAATGCAAGTGACATAACATTATAGATCTCGAAAGGCTACGACAAGGTATGACACAAATTTTGCTACACAAGCTCTCCTCTTATGGAATCACTGGAAGGCTCTTCTCCATTAAAAAAATTCTTCCTAACAGGTAGATCTCTGATGGTATTTACCCATTCCACCGAGTCCCTGGCGGTAAACACAGGTGGTCCTACCGGGGGTGTCTTATCTAAAGATCTTGAATGCGCAGGATTTTAATATAAAATCATTGTAGGGTGGAAAGTTTCCTTGTGTCCATTCAATTGCTTTAGAAGACCAAATTCCAGACATTGAGTAACGCTTTTCATTTATCATTGAAGGGTTTGAAGAATCATTTCTGTCACCTTTGATGTCATCATTTATATCATTATCCGATTCTAAATAAATAAGGCTGGCATTATCACTTTCATTAGAATCTTCAGAAAAATAAATGGCACCTATTTAGAATGGACATGATTTATTTATTTAATTAAAAAATTTCATTGGACCCATTTTTTTAAGCATTTCACCCGTAGCAAGGAGGGAAGCCACTAGCACGCAAGAAGCTACAGAGGATTTCGAGCGAGAGCAGATAGGAATGATAGAGGAGACGATGAGGAGAAGGGTAGTGGATAGATCAAGGCAACTGGGGATGTCGATTGACATTACATTTGAATCGTTGGAGATTAAAGCTATCAGGGAAACAGGAAAACGGAAGGGTGTTCTACAGGCGAGAGATGCGAGACGTGAAGCTATTGGAGTAGAAGAGACGGCTACATTTAGGAGTTTCGACATTGAAAGGGTGAGAGCGGGATGCCAGCCTCGTAGAACGCTTGAATTCGCGAAATTTTGGAACCAGCGAAAGCAGCTCATCGGAGCAATTACCATGAAAGTATTTGTAAAAAAGACAGAGAGAGGCGACGTCACGACTGTGAGAGAGCGATTGCACACAAGATGCCAGATCAGGGCCAATTATATTGCATAACCATCTCTGGATCTTATCAAGAACCCCGAGGCAAACAGAAGGGTCTCCAGACCATATATGGCAGCAATACTTCAATACTTGGTAATAAAAGGAGAATTTACTCATCAAAAATGTATTTTTTTGCTAAATATACTTACTTTATGCTAAGGAAAGAAAATGAAGAAAAAATAAAAGTCAAAAAAATTATTCAGATAGAATAACTGTAAAAGTGAAAAAATAGTTTTCAACAAAAAATATGGGTCCATTGGAACCATTGGTAGACTGAGGCTTTAAACTACTTATTATATAATGTCTATTTTTTGTTCAAGATCATTCTTATCCCAGCTATAAATACCGATGTCATCAGCATAATCTCTCTCCAACTCATCATCTGTACTTTTCCGGGAAGTAAGGTTCTCTCTACTTGGGTATAACTCGCTGTCAACCTATTTAAAATTCTTATATATCTTCTGGATAGATTTCGCATTAATATTTATTAAAAATGCAACCAAGTGAGATTTTGGGACTATCTGTTAAAATGTGTCCACGTACAGAAACATGTTTGTTTATGTGTGTATTCATCGTAAAAGTAAGGATTGAAGACACATTTGTATCGACATTCGACATGAGCATAGATCTTTGTAAACCAATTTCTAATCTATTAAATACATATAAATCAAAGCAGACGACACACTGTGATTTTCTGCAGGGAAACTACTTGGTATAGAATGTTGATTTTTTTTGCTCAAGATCGTTTTCATCCCTACTTTGGGTACGTATGTCATCAGCATAATTTCTCTCCATCTCATCATCAATAATATTTCGGGAAGTAAGGTTCTCTCTGATTGGTTGCAACCGGTTGTCGACATATTTAAAATTGTTATGTAAGTTCTGAATAGACTTCGAATTAATATTTTATTTTATATTCTAAATATACATGATTTATTTGAGGAGAGGAAATGGTGAAAAAAATAAAAATCTCAAAAGATAATTCGAATAGAATAACTGTAAAGGAGGAAAATGCTTTTGAAAAAGAAAAATGGATCCATTGGACCGATTGGTAGACTTAGGGTTAAGAAAATAAAAATGAAAACAGGGATAACAACTCAAACACGTATACCCACTATAAAAATAACGGTCACAGTAATAAGATGACTATAAACCCCAAAGACACCCTCCATTGACATCACGAAAGAAAAAAAAAAGAGTTATCTTAACCGTCCTCACTACTGGGTCGGTTTGTTTTCCTGGCATTAAAACATGACAGCGAAATCCTACAAAACCCACTCGATGTCGTTTCTCACCAGCGTAAATAAATAGAACTAGCCTGCTTGCGCCCAACTGGTGTTATTGATTATCGATACAATGTCGTAAGTGGTAACACGTGATCGAACATGCCAGGCCGTCCTTTGTTTGACGCAAATGCGAGGTCATTGAATTTTTGTCGTGTTTAAATGGATACGGTTTGATGAAGGCGTTGGTTTGAAATCGATTATTGTCGTCTGTAATTTTAAAGGAAACCGGCGCGTTTTTTTTTTCGACGATATATTTCACTTTATTTCATTTTGCTTCGTGCTTTCGTCTTTCGTTTTCTACAATTTGTCTCGAACGAGTGTGAATCTAAATTTGCCGCGACTTCAATAATCGATCTCCTTCCACATCTGCCGATCATTGTACGTCCGTCTTCCCAACGAATATAAATTAATTCCTCTTCGCCTAGCTCACCAAAACTTATCGGGAATCTATTGAGGTTTTCCTTGAGTTTTTTTTTTTTTTTGCTTTTCAAGCTACCATTGACTTATTATTTGTTGATCGCTGCATTCTTTGTCCCAAGTACATTTGGACCTCATAATAATGTGTAAAATATTGAAATAAATGATCAATTTTGCGCTATTTGTCAAATTATATTGCTATCCTTCCTCTTCATATATATATATATATATATATATATATATATTGCATTATTTGTCAAATGATATTCCTATCCTTCTTCCTCATATATATATATATATATATATATATATATATATATATATATGTATATATATATATATATATGTGTGTGTGTGTGTGTGTGCATGCTCCTTCGTCATTTATCTACAAGGAAAACATAATTACACAGAGCAAATTTTATTTTCGATTGATATCTACATAATAAAACAGGTGTTACATTGGCCTGTTATCTTTTCCTTGTAGATAACCAACCAAAGTAGCATATATATATATATATATATATATATATATATATATATATATATATATATATATATATATATTTGTGCATTTAGGCAGCAATCATTCTTTCATGGGCATTTCATTGAATACGACAAACGAGGCGCTTTTATTTAGTTTTTATACAATTTCTCATGCGATCTAAATTTTTTTTTTCTTTTCGGATGATAAATTATATAAAAACTGTTCGAATGTTCTTTTTAGCAGATCACTTTTGGCTATATGTTTAACCCTCTTCAAGGATGAAATATTTTAACTGTTAAATAAGAAATAGTTTGGTGCATGTATTTTTTTATATAATGTTTTCTTTTTCAAAACACGGTCAAGATATTGTGTCTATAGTCACAATTAATATTATTAAGTGTTGGTTTGTTAGTTTTTACTAATAAAGCTTCCATTATTCTTAGCCTTTTTTTTGCATGTAGATGATGCTATTATATTAGTGTTGTCAACAAGTATCTTACGAATAGTGTCCGGTAGGTCTCCATGAATATTTAAATGAGATCTAATTGAGGTATGGCCAGAAAGGTGTAGAGCGAGTCTGCGTGTCAAACATGTTGTAGTGTGGCCTATATAGTTATTTAAGAATTTTGATTGATCAGGAATACAATCAAGGGCACAATATCTTGACCGTGTTTAGAAAAATAAAAACACTTTATAAATACGTACATGCAAAAACTATTTCTTATTTAACAGTTAAACTAGTTAATCCTTGAAAAAGGCTAAATGTATAGCTGAAAACGCTCGGATGAAAAGACATTCGGACAGTTTTTATATAATTTTTCACCTGAAAAAAAAATTAGATCGCATTTGAAATTGTACAAAAAACTAAATAAAAGCACCTTGTTTTTCGTATTCAGTGAAATGTCCATATATATATATATATATATATATATATATATATATATATATATATATATAGATATATAGATATAGACATATAAAGAAATATAGTCTTAAGGTGTGCTCTATTTATGGAATAAAGTGCTCAATATCAGAGATAGAGCGTGTGTAAATATAAAAATGAACGTAGAAGTCAACACTTAGAGGCGACAGTCTGTTTCATGCTATATGCAATATTGCATATAGCATGAAACAGACTGTCGCCTCTAAGTGTTGACTTCTATGTTCACTTTTATATTTATATATATGTGTATATATATATTTATATATATATATATATATATATATATATATATATATATATATATATATGTGTGTGTGTGTGTGCGTGCTATATATTTTACTATTTAGATATCAGTTCGAAATAAAATACGGTATAGATATTCATTCCTTGTAGATAACAAGCCAAAATTGCACCTATATATTAGGTTGGTGCTAAAATAATGTCGTTTTCTCACATATGTTACTTTTATATATGATTTCTGAATTAATTCTTTTGATATATATAGCCATGTTATATATCATTTTGAAGCGCGTTTTTCGCTCTATCGAATCGTGTTATTCGTTACCGTTCTCAATCTCTTCATTCATTTTTTGCAGGCTTTTCGACAGCATGGACAAAATTCAAATCCGCACGATTTTCTTGTTCCAGTTCAAACTAGGCCGAAAAGCTGCCGAGACAGCTCGTGATATCAATGATGCGTTTGAACCAGGAACCACTAACGAACGTGTGGCACAACGGTGGTTCAAGAAATTTCGCAATGGTGACGAGAGCCTCGAAGATGAAGACTGTCGCGGCCGGCCGACTGCGATTGATAACGAACATTTGAAAGCCTTAATTGAAGCCGATCCTCGCAAAACCACACAAGAAGTTGCTGTTGAACTCGAGGTCGACCATTCAACAGTCGTTCACCATTTAAAACAAATAGGGAAGTCAAAGAAGGTGGATACATGGATGAACAATAACCAAAAAAATCGTCGAAAACGACATTATTTTTGCACCAACCTAATATATATATATATATATATATATATATATACATATATATATGGTGGGTAACTTTTCACGTTCTAATGTAAGCTAAAACGTAACTATCAGCTGTTGCATTTAAACTCAAAAGATAATGGATGGCAACACATAGTTTTTGCCTTACCAGTGGCACCCATGATGGTAGATCTGAGAAAGAGATAGAAAGTACTTAGAAAATTAAAAGGTTTTCAATGTTACAGTGCATTTCTTGGCTCATTTGAAAGATATTTACGAATATGAAAGGATTATGATAAAAATAAGCGGCCATAATGTTTGTAATTCATTCAATTAGACTTGCCTAAAAAAGTCTGCCGAAATACACACACACACACACACACACATATATATATATATATATATATATATATATATATATATATATATATATATATATATAATACACAAAGAAAAAAGTGAAAAAATTAACAAAATATAAACCTGTTTCACAGTCTAATGACATGATTCTGAAATTGACATACACGCACATATTGTATATATATATATATATATATATATATATATATATATATATATATATATATATATATATATATATATATATATATTCATACATATATATATATACGTGCCATATATATTAACCCAAGGAGCCCAGAATAATCTCCAACAGAATGCACTGGAAGGCCGTTTCGTCCTGTTTGGGACACTTTAGTGCGCATCCAATACCGAGAATTGAAACCTGAACCATTTCGATACAACGCTAACGTCATCCCACGGGCCTCGGAGAAGGAAAGGATATAAAACTTGACTCGATATAGCGCCGCTACTCACTTAGTTCCGCAATGATCCAAGTATACGTATAACCTCCATTCCCAAATAGGGCGAAACGGCCGTCCAGTGCATTCTGGGCTCAATGAATTACTTAATTATTATTACTCTAAATCCCCTCCCCACAAAAAAAAAATTCTTTACTTTATATCATAGCTCGACCCAGTTAATGCTCGTGAGGAGCGGTTAAGGGTCAATAAGCAGACGTGGCTCTTGGGGCACTGTTTCTAGATTATCCGTATACTTGGATGAGTATCGCTGCGGAATAAGTTATCCGTAATGCTGACTTGTTTGTTAAGGGTTCTAGCATTTGTAGTCGTTTTTTTTTGTGTATGTGGTTTAATAGATTTATGTTATAATTATCTATTTGTCGAATTTATTTTGTTTATGTGGTGTTGCTGACATGCGACTTTATAAAGCTACTCTCCATTAGGTGGTAAGATATCGCACGTGATATGTAGTGGTTTTGTAACCAACGCATATGTTTGTTTGAATTGTAATTACTAAAAAGACATTCTAAATTTGAGCAACGTAATTCTTTGATAATATTTCCTTCCTGAAGTTCTGTTATTCTGTTTAATAGTTCACGCTTTAGATATTATTTCAATCATAGTGAAGAATCAACATTCTTAGAATCCGGTAATGACAATGACAGTTGCTTAATTGATTGAAAGATCTGAAATATTAAATATAAAACATATGAATTGCGGACAATTCTTATTAAGTTTCAATTCGAATATGCGTATGTCAGTCCTTCAATGAAATGAAATATTAAAACGAAACCTAAGAGACATAATGAATCTATTTTATGCAAAATAACTTATTTCCCACACTAGTAGCCTACACAAAATAAGTATGAAATATTTTACTCTCAATATTGGTGGGTAGGGGATTTATAACCATTACTATTTTTTTCCAAACCTCAGAAATCATGATACCAATTAGTGGTAACGGCTTCTTTATTGCGCACACAGTATTACTTTTCGGTTTAACCATTATCAAGCTAGTTTAAATACTATCTATCTATCTCTCTCTCTCCGTATATATATATATATGTATTATATATATTATTATTATTATTATTAATAGGACTCTTATGAGTATAAGAAACTTTACTCGCTCGAAAAACCTTCAGTGTGTTGATTTGCAAATAAAGAAGCCAATACCAAAGGGGAAAAAAAGGTATAAAAAAGAAAGAACCAAGAACATGTACGTTAACCGAAAATAATCATCCAGCATACGAGTCCAAGGCCCAAAGAAAAAAAACAAACTCAATGCAAGTACCCAAAATAAATAGAGTGCTCAATAAAATGAGTAGAGCAGACCTAGTTAAACCTACCAAGGTTTTCACCTAAGCGGATCGTCAGGGAAGGCCGGCTAACAAGGTAAAGAAAGAACGCAATATTATACACCTGGCTCTCTAGGTTTCACTATATATATATATATATATATATATATATATATATATATATATATATATATATATATATATTAAAGACATTTTTATGTTTAACTTTCTTTTTATAGATGGTATTTATCAATCCACCCACGGGGATCGAATGTGGCACAAGGCCTTTTTAATGTGGGTATCTCTGAGCCCGTAGGCCCAGCCAAAAATAAATAACCATCCAAACCCGCCAAGGTGGCCCAGATCCGTCAACCTCCCCCAACGAAACCCCACTCTTCGGCGGAGCTTCGTTCGGGTTCCTCTCTGCAAGCAGAGAGTTCGACAGACACCCGACCCGGCAGCTCACAAAGCGCAGATACTACACTTTGATCCTTGCCACCGGGTATTCTTTTTATCGATGGTATTTATCAATCCACTCATGAGGATTGAATGTGGCACAAGGCCTTTTTAATGTGGGTATCTCCGAGCCCGTAGGCCCAGCCAAAAATAAATAACCATCCAAACCCCCCGAGGGGGGCCAGTTCCGTCAACCTCCCCCAACGCAACCCTACACTTCGGCGGAGCTACGTCAGGGTTCCTCCCTGCAAGCAGAGCGTTCGACAGACATCCGACCCTGCAGCTCACAAAGCACAGATACTACACTTTGATCCTAGCCACCGGGCCGAGCGGGTATTCTTTTTATCGATGGTATTTATCAAGCCACTCATGAGGATTGAATGTGGGACAAGGCCTTTTTAATGTGGGTATCTACGAACCCGTAGGCCCAGCCAAAAATAAATAACCATCCAAACCCCCCGATGTGGGGGGGGGCAGTTCCGTCAACCTCCCCAAACGAAACTCTACCCTTCGGCGGAGCTTCGTCAGGGTTCCTCCCTGCAAGCAGAGAGTTCGACAGACACCCGACCCGGCAGCTGACAAAGCACAGATACTACACTTTGATCCTAGCCACCGGGCCGAGCGGGTATGATTTTTTGAGATACAAGTATTTAAGTAAATGCTCTGCTTATAATAAACAGTATTAAATAACATTTGCCGGCCTGAATGTCCGAGACATTTTCATAGAAAATATTCGTCCTTTGACAGGATTCGAACCTGCATCCTATACGGAACCGCCATTTAGCCATTTACTTCGACAGACACCCGACCCGGCTGCTCACAAAGCACAGATACTACACTTTGATCCTAGCCACCGGGCCGAGCGGGTATTGTTTTTTGAGATGGTATTTATCAATCCACCCACGAGGATCGAATGTGGCACAAGGCCTTTTTTATGTGGGTATCTCCGAGCCCGCAGGCCCAGCCAAAAAATAAATAACCATCCAAACCCGCCGAGGCGGGCCAGTTCCGTCAACCTCCCCCAACGAAACCCTACCCTTCAGGAACCGCCATTTAGCCGGGCGTGCCTAATATATATATATATATATATATATATATATATATATATATATATATATATATATATATATATATATATATATATATATATATATATATATATATATACATATATATATATATATATATATATATACATATATATATATATATATATATATATATATATATATATATATATATATATATATATATCTTTTAAGCTCTGTTGCCATATTCTCCACATGATCTCGCTTATATGTTTATGTTAAACTTGGAAGTATTGCATACGAAAGAATATAAGAGGAGAGCTGATATCATTTTTATCTCCGATATTGAGATCAGTCCTTGATAATAACCGAGATATACGAAAAACCTCGGACAGCAGAGCGAATGCATTAAATTTAAAACGAATCTGCCACAATTTCATCGATAATTAGAAAATACAATAGTAAATAAAAAAAAGACAAAAACAAAACAAATTTCAGTTAAACGTTGAAGAATGTTTATCATCTATATTTTGTTAGTTGGACTCTGGGAGTTGTTAAATATACATGAGTCATTTTCTAATAATGAGATACTTTAGGACAAATTAGGAAGCATTATTACGCGCAATAAATACGAATTATATCTATTTTATAAGTATGAACCACGACGCCATATATCTGTGACTAAATGAATTCTGCAGATGTTAGGAATATTGTAGTCGAATCAATATTTTCCTTACTTTTTGTTTTTTATATTTATTATACATCTTTTGTATCTATTATACGTCTTTTAAACCTGCTATACACATTTTATACGTATTATACATCTTTGACAACTGCCATACGTCTTTTAAACCTGTTATACATCTTTTATAAGTACTATACATCTTTTAAACCTGTTATACACATTTTATACGTGCTATACATCTTTTAAACCTGTTATGCATCTTTTATATCAATTATACCTCTGTTATAGCTAATATACATCTTTTCAACCTGCTATACACTTTTTATATGTACTATACATCTTTTCTTCCTGCTATACAGCTTTTATGTGTACTATAGATCTTTTCACCTTGCTATACATACCTATACCTAATATAGATCTTTTAAACCTGATATACATCTATGAAGCAATGAAGTAAATGATATGAGAGGTAGAGAGAGCCCCAGATGCATTTTTCCAAAATGTTCACAGGAAGTCACAGATATTTCTTTATATAGAAAATAGGCATAGATTGCCTAAAACATTTTTCGTATAAGTTTAAAGTGAAAAAAAATAATCGTTTCCGACATCTGGAGACATGGAATGAAATGAAATGCCAGACGAAAAATATGTGATGATATAGCAGTCAACATGTGTTTCATAAAATCTTGTGTGAATACACCCATATATATATATATATATATATATATATATATATATATATATATATATATATATATATATATATATATATGTGTGTGTGTGTGTGTGTGTGTGTATGTGTGTGTGTGTATATGTGTGTGTGTGTGTATTGAGACACGTTTAATTGAATAATGTAGATATATTATCTAAGCTTATTTTTATAATGATCCCTTCGAATTTTCTAATAAATTTCTCAATAAAATTCATCAAAATTCATCATCTTAATATCAAGAAACAGATTAGAGAACTAGAAATGATTTTTATTTAAAATAAATGAGTATAATATGTATATATTATTCAAAGAAACATGTTTGAATGAAGATATGCTGACTACATATATATATATATATATATATATATATATATATATATATATATATATATATATATATATATATATAGTTTATGTAAACTTAGGTAAACCGTATGGGTAGACCCGAGGAGGATGATATCCGGAGAGCTCAATGTAAAATTCAGAGCAGATATGTTTGAATAAAAACAGGCCACGTTAAGATTCCATGTAATAAATTATTTCACCATAACTATTTTCATTTCAATTTTTGGAAGTAAAGTCTGATGATCCAGAGCCCTGTTAAAGGGGTTATGGTGAAATAATTTATTACATGGAATCTTAACGTGGTCTGTTTTTATTCAAATATAAATATATATATATATATATATATATATATATATATATATATATATATATATATATATATATATATATATATAT
This sequence comes from Acanthosepion lycidas, assembly GCA_963932145.1. Lineage (NCBI taxonomy): Eukaryota > Metazoa > Mollusca > Cephalopoda > Sepiida > Sepiidae > Acanthosepion > Acanthosepion lycidas. Next base: position 34,353,960 of record OZ010603.1, read on the forward strand.
ATATACTCATGTGTGTCTGTGTTTGTGTATTTCTAGATAGAGTATATCTGTAAATGGACAACAGGAAAAAGACAAAATGAAAACTTATCTTACCAACACGTGACGGATTTTATCAGGGCAAATGCATGGATCATATTTTGTGATAAGTATTTATATACGGTACGATAACAAACATATTATTGTTGTTTTCAAAATATTTGGTACAGTGCCTGCTTAAGAATATTCATTAAGTTGGCGGTAAAAATGTGTTCGATGCCTAGTAAAAGAAAGTGAATAGGGGGTATTTTTTTTTATATATTTATGTTAATTAGTACTTACATAAGTTTGGATGCATTTTGTGCGCCGGACCATTTTAAGGAATGGCAAACCTTACAACATTCGTAATAATGCAAGTTGGTTGTTCTGGGTGGCAATCTTGCAATCATGTCGTATCCTCACCAAAATAAGGTATGCAATGGGAGTCCTGAAAATGATGTAAGCACGCTAGAAAATACATTTTGGTTTCACATGAACCCGGACGAAAATACGTCTATTTTTTCATCCACTTCACGTCTATTCCCTATACTCTTGATTTGCCACACATTTATTATTATTATTATATTTACCTCGCCAACCTTAAATTCCCTCTACTTTTGCTTTGTATTTTCACTCACTTTATATATATATATATATATATATATATATATATATATATATATATATATTAAAGACATTTTTTTTATGTTTAACGTTCTTTTTATAGATATAAGTATTTAAGTAAATGCTCTGGTTATAATAAACAGTATTAAATAACATTTACCGGCCTGAATGTTATTTAATACTGTTTATTATAAACAGAGCATTTACTTAAATACTTGTATCTATAAAAAGAACGTTAAACATAAAAAAATTGTCTTTAATAAATAAATTGTCGGACTTTGTCCATTTCTTAATGTATGACGTCATTTGTTTACATCTGATACGCCATGAGCAGTTATGAATGTACGAGATTCATGGAAGATTGAAGTTTATAAGCAGTAAATTCGACCTTGCCCACCGAACGATCCTTTGTGGCCGAATCGGTTAGGCACGCCGGACTAAATGGCAGTTCCGTATAAGATGCAGGTTCGAATCCTGTCGAAGGACGAACATTTTCTATGAAAATTTCTCTGACATTCGGTAAATGTTATTTAATACTGTTTATTATAAACAGAGCATTTACTTAAATACTTGTATCTATAAAAAGAACGTTAAACATAAAAAAAATGTCTTTAATAAATAAATTCTCTGACTTTGTCCATTTCTTTATATATATATATTCCTCTTTCTCCCTTAAATTTTCTTTGCTCTCAAGATATCCCTCCCCTGATTATTAACATTTCTCTTCCTCACCCTCCCTTAAATTCATAAACTCCTAGTTTGCCTCTCCCCTTACTATTGAATTTTACCCCTACATTCCCACTATCATTGTTTAACAATATTGATTCGACCCTCCAACCATTATTATTATTATTATATATTGTTAATATATATTACGTTATTATTGATTAATATGTTTACCCTCACCCTCCCTTACATTCATTGTAACATTGCTTCTCTACTTAGTTTCAAATATTAATTATTACTAGAGTCTGTCTATATTTCTGAGATGAGGTATTATGTACATGATTTACATTATTCGGACTATTGTTCAGTTCGACATTCCAACCATCTGAAGAAGGCCGGAGCGTACAACGGCCGAAGCGTTGTGATAAATATGGCGACAAAGATGAGGCCAATAGTCCCAATAATGTACAGTGTAACCCGGATATAAGAGAGTGGTCGGGACCGGAGAATAATTCTCTTATATCCGGGTTTCTCTTATATGAGGGTTTGGCCTATTTTGAGGCTCTGATTTGGGACCAGATAAAATCTCTCTTATATACGGGTTGTTCTTATACCCGGGTCTCTTATATCCGGGCTACACTGTAAATAATGTAATTATTTATAATATTAATTTTCTGGTGAAATAAATTATAACAAACGGAGTATTAAATTGGTCTGTTTTTCTTTAAATTAAGTTATTCGCTCTGGCTTAACATTGAGCTCTCAGGTTTCATCCTCTTTGGGATTATCCATGCGGATTACCAAAATTTTTGTCACTAATATATATATATATATATATATATATATATATATATATATATATATATATATATATATATATCCTGGATAATTTCTTTATTTAAGTCTGTGAATTCTGCCATAATTCTTCCTTTCAGTTCATATTCTGTGTTACAAATAGTTTGCTGGTCTCCTATCAACTGCGCCCCGATATAATGATCACGGTTTCAATCTTGGAAGTTAGGTGGTCAGATTGATGTGCTTGTAGAAATTGTCTGACAGCAATGATTGGTTACCCTGCTTGTGTCGCATAGTGCAGAGTTTAGTTGCTCGACATAGTGTCTTTCAACAGCCACTCTCTTGAAACAGACCACCACTGCCTCTTCAAGTGACTTGATGTAGTCCTACCTGTTGATTCTGAGGCCCTCACCAAAAATCTCGGGAGTGCTTTTCTTATCAGAACTATCAAAGTGAGTTTTCTGAGCTGCCGTACGTTCGTAATCACCATTAGACGCATCCAACTTTTTTCGAATCCTCTGCACTCTTCTCAGATTAACTCTGTGAAATGTTCGTATTGGAGATTCCGGCGCGAATGCCAAGCAGTACATCAGACTTATTCCAAAGTTCTGGTGGAGTTGAATTGCGCCATGTTTCTATTTTTTCTCACACGTTGCCTAAATGGCCCTACTATACTGTGCAGTCGACAAAATCAGAAACCATCAACACGAAGACGCGAAAATAAATAAATATATATATATATATATATATATATATATATATATATATATATATATATGTTTGTGTGTGTTTATGCATTGATTTATTTATAAATGCGTTAATTTTATTTGTGTATGACTGGAATCTTTGCCGTAGATCTCATCAAAACCACACCATTTGTGTGAAAATGAATTGTGGCTCTTCTCGCATATGTCTGTTAAAATTAGCCATTTTCGTTAAGTCTTCTTCTCTGTGCTGTGTCCATTGAGGACGTGGACGATCATAGCTCACCACAACTTCCTGTCTTTTGGAGCCATTATTAAAATGTGTTCGTCCTTCGCATATATATTCTTTACGCCATATTTGCTAATCCTTTCTATTTGTAATTCAATAAATTCTCGATGTGTTAAAAATATTGGAATGACTGGACAAAATGTGAGATCTGGGTCATAATCCTAAAGAAAAAAATCCCATATGTGGAAAAGATCAGAATCTGTAAATGTTGAAACCCTTAAAGGAAAATATCTCTAAAATTCAAAATTCTTTATATGATAATTAAAAAGAAATAATGTGAAAAATTGTATAAAGGTGATTACAGAAAAAAATAATGATAAAATTTCCTTAAAACAATTCAGGAAAATTATAGAATGATTTCGTAAATGATAATTCAGAAAAAATAATTTAAAAATCATTAAAAGATAATTCAGAAAAAAAATAGCAAATATATTATTAAAAGATAATTACAGTTTAAAACCATTTTTTTATTTGAGAAATAAATGCATTTATAACAATTTCTTATTATGAATTAATTATTAAATCACAGGAAACAAAAGAAGATATAAAAATGTATTATATCCGACTTTTACGATCACTGGAATTAGCCAGTAACATTAATACTAACCTTAAATGTACAAACAATAATAGAACCAATCAATTGCTTTTTCTTAACAGATTTTCTATGAGAAATAAGATGTCCAAAATCCTGCCTTTCCACATTACTCATTCTAAGATTTCAGCCTAACGGAATTTAAAACTTTTAGGTCGAGTAACTTTCAGGATTTTAGCTTTTTGTAAATCTGATCTTTTGGGATTTCAACATTAGGGATTATTTCATGTGATATTATATATATTTTAGAATATGATCACCCAATGATATGATGTTCGTCCTCAACATACGGAGATGACCGATTTCACATCACTGGTGTGGAGCTGAATTTGCGAAGATAACTTATGAGTCCGATGTTCATTCTGAAATGTTGTGACACGCGAGCTTGGGGCTGAACCAGACAGGGAAAGGGAGCCCTCTTGATCTTTGCATTTCTGGCCTCGCTTCTTCATCACTGATAATTTTCTCTTCAAAATCAGACACTGCGGACTTTACAAGGTAGTGCCAGGTGGAATGGGTAATGCCACGACGCATGTCTTATAAACGCAGTTTTGGTCTGTCGAGCGAGCGCTTGCCTGTGGATCGCTCGCCAGAGAGCAACGCCTATATACACAAGTTTAATTACAAAGGGCTGATAATGAACTGTACTTACGTTTTTTTTATGTCATTTTTCATGTGTTCTCATAATGATCTGTTTTTCTGAACATACATTGTGTAGAAATTGCCTAATATTTTTCATACCCGAGCGCTTTCGGCGAAATCAGGGAAATTACATTAAAAGACTTACGCCCAGGGACTTGTCGGTTATTTTTAATGAAACTTGTGCAAAAGAGGGATCCCTGCCCAAATACACTCATATATGTATATATATATATATATATATATATATATATATATATATATATATATATATATATATATATATATATATATATATATGGAGATTTCATAGTTTATTTTTTATGATTAGGTTTAAACTGTTATATGTATATAGCTTCAAGAATATTTTTGTTTATTGTTTCCATGTTTAAATATAGTTGTGTTTTTAACGAGGCTTTTCCGGAATTGTGTATGCCACCAGGCATGTTGCTTTAAATGCTTAAAATGTTATGAAAAGAACACACACACATACATATATATATACATATATATATATATATATATATATATATATATATATATATATATATATATATATATCTGAATGTTCTCCGGTTCTCGATCGACTGTACAGGAACAGATCATCAACGCACGATGAACAAAGGTTGAAATCCGGATAATCTTACCAATCCTGGGGATAAAAGAATTCCAGTTGGTGTATATAGATTTTTACAGTAAACACTAGTAAACCAAACTTACGTTCAACCAGTATATCCCCAAAAGTAGAGACATTTTCAGCTTCGATGGTGAATTGAAGGGGTGGATGAAGGGAATTAATTTGGGTATGAAAGACTTCAACTCCATTGATGGAAATGAAAATAGAGAAGTTCTCATCAGCATAACGTAGAATATTTTTCAAATTAACGTAGAACATTTTTCAAATTAAAGAGAAGATATAGAGAGAAATGTGTTTAAATACAGTAAACTCGACCTTCCTAACCGAACGCGCCTCTGTGGCTCAAGATTATATATATATATATATATATATATATATATATATATATATATATATATATATTCTGTTATATAGTGATGAGTCTACAATGTTTTCATCCTTCAACTTCCAGCCACGACTAATCAATATTTTCCTTAAACTGCATTCATTTTCTATTTTCACGCTAGACATTACTTCTTTACCCCGCGGACGTTTGCTTTGGCCCCTGTGTCAATGAGAATTTTTTGGGATTTTGTTTTTACTCAATTTCGGCCAATACTATCTATTTAACAATGATGGGTTAGTCATTCGACCTCTGCAAGCCTCTTCCGCAAAGTGGATGCCTGTGATAAATGCACAATATTGGCCAGTAGTATCGAGCGGGGAGGATGATGTCACGGGAAGATAGGCCTGCCTGCTAGCCTCGATTGATTATTCCTTCACTGCGCGCTTCACTCCTATATTGAGACTCGCCAATGTGATTTTAAACTTGGAAATCGAGGAGGCACTCACAGGTTTTGAACTTTCGACCCTGTAAATCCCGGGCCAGCACTTCATCAACAATGCCAGATCCGAATGCTATCATTATCATTTATTCCTTAGCGACCCAGATGATACTAACGGTACCCTTGGTAAAAATGATACACAACCAGATTAAAAGATCTTTTTGTCTATCTGGAAACTTGATCCTAACTTTTCCAACAGTGCGGTAATTTTTTTGTATTATTTAATAATAATAGTTTATATATAATAATAGTGATTATGACAAGTTCTAACTCGTGAAAATTGCACGGTTTTCTTATTTGAATTTACTGATGCATCTTAATTAAGTTATCAGCTGAATAAACTCATATCAGCTTCTAAGAAATCAAAATGTCAGTAGAAATTCCTATCTCATCGTTAAAAATAAAAAAAATATTGCAATAATAATCATAAATATGAATTCTGGTGGTTATTTTAAGAAGTAAGGGGATACAATTTAAAATATTTGAAATTCGATAACTTCTCCCATTCACGGAAACAGATGTCAAACATTTCTATCTTCCCTTCTTTCTTTCAATTTCTATCTGAAACCAAGTAGCGTTTTTAGGTCTCTTTTGTTTATACGCTTTAAAAAATGGTATAGAACATTTTTTATGACATGCAGGCACGAGACGTTAAACTCTTTTATCGTCATATTTTCTTTCTTTTTTTTATATTGAAAGCAAGTAGCGTCTCTGATATGTTTTATTTTTATTTTTTTTTTAATTATTTTTTGTATTTCCACGCGATCAAAACGGAATGCACCATGAATTATTAGGTATTGGCAGGGCGTAATGGTCGTGCAAATTAACGAACCAACGAAATGATGGCGAACCGTAATTATTATATGATGGTAATAATAATATTAAATCATATCAGAAAACAGAAATTAAGCCCCACCGTAGATCTAACAAGAGTGGCTGAGAGATGGCAAAAAGACCAAAGCTATTAAGATTTACAATGGGCAGGAAATTGTGAATAGCCATGATCACCAACTCCCTGAAGGGACAGATTACACAGAAGAAGATTGTATTATTTAGCATTTGACTAAACAATCTGCAGTCGTCTTGTTTCTGAATTTCAATTTTTAAATTCGCGCAACCAATTAGGTTGGCGCGATATTGTGCGTAACGGCATCGTCATTTATTTGAGCTCTGCACGAAAGTTATACTTTCTTTACTGATAAGCCGTACATTATCTATCTATCTATCTATCTTTTTCTTACTCTATCTATCTGTCTGTCTGCTTCTCTCTCTCTCTCTCTCTCTCTCTCTCTCTCTCTCTATATATATATATATATATATATATATATATATATATATATATATACACACACACAAATGGAAAACGTATTTTAGCCGAGGCGTTTCGTCCTCTGAAGAACATTATTAAGGCAAATATAAGGATTTTATTTTGTAACAAGTATTCATATTATAAGGCAAAATATTATTCGTTTTTCCAGATTTTAAGTCATACAGGATGCAATCGGTAAATTGCCGGAATTTTATATTTTAATGTCGCGCATCCGCGTTGTTTCGTTTGATTTTGTCGACTGCACAGTATAATAGGGTCCGTTGGGGACGGTCTCTGAGAATAAGAGGACCATGACGCAATTCACTCCACCAGAAATTTGGAAACGGTATGCTGTACTGCTTGAGATTCGCACCGGAATCTCCAATACGAACATTTTACTTTGTTTGGATGTCAATATAAAGAAAATACAGAGGATTCAGAAAGTGTTAGAGGAGTTTAATCGAGATTACGTAGGTGTTTGGAGTTATCACTAGTGATGGCGATGTTATGCCTCTATTCATCTTCTCACAATGCCTCAGAATCAACATGGAGGCCTACATTAAATGCCTTGAGGGGTTAGTGCTTCCCTGGATTAAGAGGGTGTCTGCAAGAAGAGCCTATGTCTAGCAACCGGACTTGGCACCATGCCACACAAGCAAAAGAACCCAATCATGGCTGTCGGACAAATTCTACGACCATATCACCCATTACATCTGGCCACCAAACTTCCCAGACAGTAACCATCTTGATTATTATGTGTAGGGCGCAGTTGACGAGAGACCAACAAAATTCTTTTTAACACCAAAGATGATCTGAAGGCAGCTATTGTTCGAGCATTCACCAACTTAAACAAGGAGACCGTCCAGAAGAGTTGCAGGAGATTCCGTAGTCGTCTGGAGGCCGTAGTTGAAGCCAGTGGTTATTTTATGAAGGGAATTTACTCTTTAGTATTTCAAGATACTTATGTGTAATTTATGTAAATATTAGAATGGTGCAAAGTAATGTCGTTTTCTCACATAATAACATATGTGAGAAAATGACATTATTTTTGCACCAACCTAATAAATGTCAAAATGAGATGTCAGTGTCATTTGTATTTCTGCGTAATTAAGAATACAATTTGTCCAACTCACCCTATATATATATATATATATATATATATATATATATATATATATATATATATATATATATATATAAAGAACAGTAAAATATATAATCCGGTGTTCTTATTGATATTTTTTTTTTTACAAAATAGTGCTGAATATAAACTTACATAACATAAATATTATAAATTAACTGATTTAAAATATGGTTTCTTCGCTACACAGTAATAACCATGTTTCAAAAACTTAAGCTAAAATCTTCAAATTTAATTATATAATTAAATTAAAAGTATTAGTTAAGAGGAAACAGAAGTAATGCTTTTAATTTAATTATATAATTAAATTTGAAGTTTTTAGCTTCAAATTTTGAAACATGGTTATTATTGTGTAGCGAAGAAACCATATTTTAAATCAGTTAATTTATAATATATGTGTGTGCGTGTATGCGAGTGACCATGGATCAGTGTTCGAATTTATTCGCGTTTCTTTATATTCACATTCGTAAAACTACTCTTGAAGAATACACTAAGACATCCTTCTTAAATAGTAGAACAGACTGGTGTCCTCAGCCTTGATGCCAACCTGTCTTTAAAACCTTCTATATTTATGTTTTATAAAATATATCAACCAGTGTGTCGACAAGTTTGTCGTCGTGCACCTTACCACTTAACTGAATTTGTATCTGAATAATTCATTGCTTGTTTCGGTCTATTTGATTAATATCTATTTTTATTATCAGCCCTATCGGATTTGGTTATAGAATACGCCGACTCGGCCTCTGCAGAGCAGCTCCCAATGCGTAGTCCTGAGTATGAGCAAGGGCCGTTATCAGGAGGTTGGAAGAGCGTGAAACAACCTCATAATTGTTCCCGTTGCCAGGTCCTCCTTGACCCGGGGTGATAGCAATTGTTAGGGTCCCATAGGGAACCCCCAACAAAAATGAAAACACTAAAAAAGTACGGAATATTTTTTTTCTAAAAATATCAGCAATATATTATTATAAAAAAAAAAATGCCAAAATACGTTTTTGTAGTGAAATTACCCGCAATAAGTTTTTATACAAAACTAACTGAGGTACCCGACGTTGGCCGGGTGTACATGGCTGCAATTGTATAACCACACTCTCCTGTCTAGAAATGTCTCCCTGCAATGTAAAAGAAGGTTGAAGCGTCAGTGTTTGATTGAACTGCAACTGCAAACGCATGAACACTCTACTCCTGTAATGCTGGGGTTAATAAGAGTTTTTTCGGAAATTTTACTCTTTTAACGCTTCAATAATCCTTCTTGTGCATCAAATCTTGTTAGGATCCTAATTTAGGATGGAATCATATGAAGAAACTATTGGCTAAATAGCAAAAGTCAAGTTTGGACCTAGTTTGTCGCAGATCTAGTTCATTTAACTGAAATAATATAAACCAAAAATTCACGGAAGACAATTTGTGTATCGTATAACTAATT
>OZ010603.1:34366117-34403617 GCA_963932145.1 Acanthosepion lycidas
ATATATATATATATATATATATATATATATATATATATATATATATATATATATACTGAGACAAGTGAAACGTTTTTCTTGTCGGGTCTCGAGTTGTTTTTCCTTTTCTTAAATCGATAAACACATCGATGCCAATTTCCTGAAAATTCACCAAGCATTTTCTGATACATTGATTTCAGCGTGAGAGGAATAAAGTCGACGCGCTAAAATCTAAACCTTTATAAGCGTGGTTCGATAACTGGTGAAAACAGATTCCATTTTGCTTCGTGGAATAATTTATTAGACTAAAAACTTTAATCGTTTGTTGGAAAAGAGGGCAGGAAATAATCGATATAGAATATTTTGGATCAAAAAACGAAAAAAAAAAAATAAAAATCAAACAGAAATTACTTCGAGGGATATCCGAAAAGTAATATCTTGATCGACTGTAATTCAAGCAATCCGAAAGCTGTAAACACAAAGCAATGGGGGGTATGTCATAATTCTTGTAACAGCCTTAATATTGAGCGCATGCGTCAGTTGACAGAAAGACGACCGTCACACGAAAACGAAATATCAGGGATATTTTTCAGCGCACCCACTCCGCTACGGAAAGATCGACTAGTTTCACTCGGTTCAACCTTACGTGGTAACCAACATAACGCAAGAGTGGATACAGTGTGAGAAATGAGAAGTTAGTAATTTTTAACACTTGAAAACCAAATGAGAAGTCTTGCTTCATCGATCAGTAACGATAAACGGTTCCGCTCTTACTGAGGCTTACGGCCATATTTCGAAACGTCGGTTCTGGCGAGATTACAGAAGTTAAGTATCGTCAAATGGATGGATGAGCACTTGGGAAGAACAGGTGTGGCAATCATGGAAGTGCGGCTGGTGTAATAGATAACGGCTCGGAACTGGAAATCGCGTGGCTGAGAGTTCCAATTCTGGTAGAGTTTGTTATATTCACTTACACGCAAATACCACTGGGAAATGTATGAATCCACTTCTTCTCCAGCAAACTATGCTTTAATTAATATATATCAGGAAATCATTTATTATCTCAAAAAAAAATAATAATAATAATACTTACAAACTAAAAATATTTTCTGTTTTTAAATATCCTGTACAAGGTTGATGAATTGCAAGAAAAAAAACATAAAAAAAAAATAAAAATAAATCAATTAATTCACTTACATTGGGATTCAATGCTTTAAGACTAAAGTTCATACCAGACTCACATATTAAATCTACTGCTAAATATGCCGAAAAAAAAACAACTTTTGATTCATTTAATCGCTGTATAAAAGCATCTGATTTCTTCTATCTTGCTTTCGTTTAAAGATATGTTCGTTTATGTATTCTACAACGAACATATTTAAAGACAAATTAAATCAACAGTGGATTATTTCAGCCATATCTGGGCTGGATATAAATTCCTCACTCACTTTCAAGCCTTGATTGTTGTTCAAAATAATTTACGCTATCGTGTGGTGAATGATATATTGTCCAACATGTAACCACTTACCTACCGGCGTAACGTTGCTCGGCTGTCGCTAATCTATCGCTATTTTTATGGCAGATATTCAGATGTACTTAATTTTTAATTTTTATTAGTTCAGACCTTTACATCTAGGATAGGCCTTACAACTTCCTTGGAGTTGGATCATCGTCATTTTTCCCGTATCACAAATGTAAAAAATTATGGCGTTCCACTTTGTGAAAGAGACGTGCCTGTTACACTGTACACTTCGATCTGAAATATCCATTTGGGAAGGTTGATTTATCACCTTTTTGAGAAAATCAGTTTTACACTCGGAGTAAAGCTGCGGCTAGATGTTTTGTCCCCAAAACTTAAATTCCTAGAGTATAACGTCTGAGAAAAATGCACATAATTTCCTGATTTCCGTAGTTTTTTGCTCAGAAACTGACTTCAAAATGTTACTATATCAAAAATTAATTCAAATAAAGTTCATATATATTTTGTATTTGATACATTGGATGGAAAATATATTCAAACCAGAATTCTAATTATGAATCAACCCAAGCAAAATAGGAAATTTTTTTACTTCATTCGATTAGTTAAAGTGTGTCAAAAATTGTAAAAGATTACAAAAAAAGGCTACATAATGAATAAGAATTGTTAGATGATAATTAATAAAAACAAAAAGTAGATAAACGTCTATATGACACCATAATATTGCTGGACACAAATCATAAGACAAAATGTTTTAAATTTGCATTGTTTATTATAAATCGTCCTAAAACTACTGCATTGTATAATATATTACATCATACTATAGCTAAATTGTTCAGTATAATTTCCATTTGAAGCAAATGGCGGTCTTTGTTGATTATGTAATGATTTAGTAATGATTCGTTTGTGTCATGCATTTTGTCCATATACAAACTGGAAAACTTCAGTAAGTTATAATGTTTTTTAAGGCTGTGCTATAAAGCGTTCACTGATCAGCGGAAAATATTGCAACACTAGATTTTGAGCCTAAACTTAATATTAGGTTCTCCCAAAAGTTCGTAAACACTTGCAAAAAAATTGAAATTTTACTCACCAAGTAATAACAAAAACAACAAAAATTATTCCTCCAAATAAAGACCATCATTTTCCAAGACTTTCTGCCATCGATCTGCAAGCTTTCGGATCTGGTGAAAGTACCATTCAGCCGGCTTCGAATCAAAGAATTCTTGAGACGCTTCCTCGACTTCATCAAACGAGACGCTTCGGCGGCCCTTCAGAAAGTGTTGCATTTGGAGGAAAAGGCCGTAATCTGATGGAGCACAGTCAGTACTGTAGGCTGGATGTGGCAGAACCTCGACGCCGTCCAGCTTTTCAAACTTGTCTTTGGTCTTCCTGGCGATGTGTGGCTTGGCATTGTCCTGCTGAATCAAAGCGCGCTTTTGGTTGATCAGAGCCGGGTACTTTTGCTTCAACTTTTCGTAGACCCGCTCCAGTTGCTGACAGTAAAGTTCGGCACTGATGGCACGACCATTCGGAACCAACTCAAAATGCACGATTCCTTCAAAGTTCCACCAAACGCACAACATGACTTTCTTGCCAAATCGATCTTGCTTTGGAACCGACGGTGTCTCTTGCCCTTTCTGAACCCATCGCTTGTCTCGATTGTGCTGGATGGTGTTGTATAAAAATTCAATTTTCTGCAAGTGTTTACGAACTTTTGGGACGACCTAATATTCAAATTATTTTTCTCAAAAACGTCAATAATTTGAAAAAAAAGAAATTCGTGTCAGTATTTATTATTTCAAACCCTAACTGCTAACTACGGAGATCTTCGTTTTTCTTATCTTGCTCCAGTTGGCTAAGTACGGAAACCTACGTTTTTTGAATATGAGTGTCCCGTTGCGCCATCTATCGTAAAATCACAAAGGACAATGCTTCAAAAGATATCATGTGTATACCCATTACTGATCTGGTAAGTCATTCCCAGGTATCTCCATGAAAATGGAATGCTGTAAAACACACTGGTGCCAGTTTTCTGTGTAATAAAATATCTAGGTTGAAATTTGGCATTTTGAGTGCAAGACCAAGGTTCCAAAATTCATCTGACCTTTTGTTCCTCATCAGTTTCTCTCCTTATCCTTATAGTATAAATTTCCTATCAACATTGTCTTTCTTTCATATCAATTAACATATTTAGGATAAATATTTTGACACTTGATGGAGAAGAGTTGGATTCATGCCTTTCCCAAGAGTACTTGCGCATAAGTGAAGATAACGATCCCAACTGGAATTGGTACTTGGCTCTTCGATTAATAATTCCGAGTCAATATCCATTTCACCGCACACACGTGTAACCCCTACAACATCGGATATTACACAGCTGTCAACGATTTAGGTACTGACTCAGCCTGATGATGATTAATTTCAGTGGTGGTACGGGAACCACTGTTTCAACATAATATGGCCGTAAGTCCATCTACCTAAAATGTTTGCGTAAATGGATGGCAAATTCGTAAGTAGTAAAATATTTATTAGATCTAAAAATGATAGAAAGTTGTGGAGAACCGTGATCGCACATAAAATGAGAAAAAGCGTTTGAAAATCCAACAAGTCTTATAAATTATAAACTGCTATTATGTAAGCAACGGACCATGAAAATATTTAAACAAATCAATCTGCTTTAATTATGACATTTTGGCTAAAAACATTTTATGGCATACGCAGAATGATTTGCCCTGCTTGGCGCTAATAATAATTTCATTTAAATTTCTATAGGATATTTCTTTTATACTAAGAGACATGCAATAATAAAAAATGGCGTTATTTTTATTAGTTTAAAGTAGTATGAACAGGCCAAAGAGACGACCTCGCGTTTAAATTTTCCCTTATAATATTTTGTAACATCAAAATGTATAATAATCTCAAAATAATCACAAACACTTCCAAAAGAATTTTGGATATAATCAGATCTTAAACCACCCATATAAATAATATTTCTGCAGGCATATATAAAATAAGTTGCCAAAACTGTTCCTCACAATACATCGGAGAAACATGTAGAAATTTAAAAAAACACATAGCTGAGCACAAAAGATATAAATAACAATGTAATAAATGCAATAGTCATGCATAGAATAGTTGAGCGTGGTTGAGCGCGGTCGTAAACCCCGGGATCAATCGGTTTTCCTTCGCGAGTGTCGGTCGGCCTTGAGGGCCGTTCCCCGGTCCAGTGACCTTTCTCGGCCTAGGAAGGTCTTCTATCGTGAATTAGTGGAGAGGCCCGCGAAGGATCTCCTACGAGATACGCTCGGCTTGTCGGAGGAGGAGTACTGCTCCTACTTGTCTTGGGCGCCAGCGGCGGATTACCTCAGTAACCCTGAGTTTTCGCTTAGCTGGCGATTGGCTCGGAATCGGCTGCCTCTCAACGACAAGGCTTTCATATGGGGTTTGGCGGATTTGCCAGACTGTGAACGGTGTGGCTTTGGTTTAGAGGAAACGGCTGCGCACGCCTTCTACCATTGCCCCCAGGTCCGCCCCTTATGGGACCATGTCGGCGAGCTGACGGCTCGTCTCGCTCCCGAACAGCTTGTGTCCATTGATCGCGCATACGCGTGTGACAATGTGTCGCCCCCGTATTCCGGGATGAAACGGATGGTGTTTCTGACGCTGATGGCCACGGCTCGAATGGTGATTTGGACGACGCGAAAGGAGGAAGTCTTGCGAGGCAATCGTCTTTCTCATTCGGATCTGATTCGATTCTTTGAGCATCAGCTCAAGATGAAGATTAGATCGGATAGAAAACGATTGCATTCGACAGTCTTTAGCGAAAGGTGGGTAAAAGAAGCGAGCTTGCTTCGTGTGAACGGGGCTAGCCTTGATTTTCTCTTCTAGGTCAACCTATTGCACATCGGGGTGGCTTCCTGTGGAACCCTCCCCTTGGTTAGGTTAGACAAGCTTCAGTGTACCTAGTTAATGTGAGTAAGTGTTGTTCCTGGTCTGCATCCCGGCCGTTCTTTGGTTATGATCTAAGTCGAGATTCCCATCCTCCCCAGTTTGTTTTGACCCCCGCCCCATTTTCATCTCGACTGGGTCAGTTTTATATTTTCCCATTCCAGCCTAATATTTTATACTTTTTCCCACTCCCTTAGCGAGAGCGTCTCTTGATTTTGTCCCCTGGGCAGAATACAGCGGCCTCTCTGTTTTATGGGTTGGACGGTCCCTACTAACATCAATTATGTTTAGTTTGTATTTGTGTTTATTTTAAGTTTATTATTGGGTTCATTTCCCTCCCCTCTCATTTTATCATTATTAGAATTGTATATATATATATCATCATTAGAATTTTCATGGTATGGGGCGCGATTTTGGTAGGTCTCCCTTGAGAGCACGTGGTATTATGGTGGTTGAAGGATTGTTTGGTGATGGACGAGTTCTTTTGGTGAATGTGTAAAATGTAATGTACGAATGGGTCGCGAATCTGATTAGCTAGGTATAAGATAGTTAGTGTTGACCAGCCTCTACCCCTCCCCTTTATTGGCCTTGTGCCACAATTTGTACTTTTTGTTCAAATAAATACCAGTCATACATAGAAATAAATTCAACCACAATTTTGATTTTATAAATGCTACATTTAAAAAAAAAAAATCACTCAAAAGGAAAATCCTCGAGAGTGCCGCCATTGAATATTATCCAAGTATTAATCTACGCCCAGGCTTTTTCCCAGTATTACCTTTCCTAACAGAATTACTAATCTCCCAAGCCAACTTATCCAACAAATATATCAACAAATCAAAAGAAAACGGTGAATCCGTTGACACAACAATACAAACTATATTTCTACACGTGAAAATATTCTCTTCAAATAGAAGGTAATTGACGTATTTTTCACATAACCAAATGAATATACAATAGCGTTTCTGAATTCTTCTAGACGTTAACGACATTTTCTTCGTTGTTTCTGAATATTTTGTTGCAATAAATTCATTTCGTTTTTTGCCTTGTAAAAGATCCCATTTGGAAATATTATTACCAAATCACACCTGTTACAATAGACGAAATAGAATAAAAAATAAGAAACAAAATCAATGAACCCAAATAAATAAAGTAAATATTAAACAAATTAGAAAAACATTATGACCAGAATATTGGTTAAAACTATAAAAATCACACCAAAAATTGGAGGAAAAAATAGCTATAACATTTATATAACGATAAAAAAATACTATGTTACTTAAAAATCGTAACCCGACAATAGAAAATAAGCAGTATAACAAATAAATAATAACAAGTAAAATAAATTAACCTAAATTCCTCCAGATAAATAAATAAACTAACAAACCGACCCCGATTAACTAACCGTTAGAAAAAAAACAAATAAATATAATCAATCCGAATAAATACATGAATTCCTGAACAATTTAAAAACTATTTCTGCCAAAATAATAGTTAGTATAAACTACAACAATCAACCCCCAAAATTGAATAAACAACATTTTCTTGCCAAACCAAAACAAAACTATTAAATAAGCGATATAAACAAAGTTTTACTAGGCTAATAAAACACCGATTAAAATGAATAATAAATAAATAAGATAAGAAGTAAAAGTAAAAAAAAATTAAAAAAAATAAAAACAAGCAAAAATAAGTTAACCTAAATAAATAAACAAATAAACGACTTCCGGTAAAATAACCGCCAAAATAGACTATCCACAATGCGCCACTAACCCGTATATATATAGATAGCCGAGAAAAATAACAGCACTCGTGGCCTGACGATTGCATCTAGCATGAAACAGACTGTTGCCTCTAAGTGTTGACTTCTATGTTCACTTATATATATATATATATATATATATATATATATATATATATATATATATATATATATGATAGGATAAATAACATATACTGTCCTAGATATGACTAGAAAACTACATCCGCTCCTGTGTAAGATGATAAACAACGTCCAACAGCAAGGTCTCTGATCAGGAGGTTTTGAGGAGCGTGGAACACCCCCCTCATTTGCGGGTGTTCCAAAATCCATCCTTACCCGAGAATGTATCACCTGTTATGGTCCCAGCTATGGGTAAATAATTAATCCCCAAACTTGAGTGAAAACGCTATGAAAGTGTAAAAATAGGTTTTAATACGATAAATACATTGTAAAAAATTATTACCAGCAATAACTTTTGAAAAAAAAAAATTACTATCGCTTAAAAAAAAATAAAAAAATTACCAGCAATAAAAATCTTGTCAGCTTTAAATAACATAATTTCCCAAGTATATTACGCATTTTTTCTAAAAAATAATAATAAACAAAATCAGGGGCGCGTATTATGCACAGCTCCAAAAATTCTTTAAAAAAATGCCGTAAAATAAAATAAGAATTATCATGAAACTAAATTAGAATAATATTATTCTATGTTTAAAACCATTTTAAAATAAAAGTAGGACACACTAGCTGTATTGGAATTGGAGAGGTACAATTTAAAGGGTTTGACTAATAAGGAAGGGGTGCGCATTATGCATGAGTAGAAGCATTTTACCACACTTTCAGCATAATTTTAAGGCTTGTATATGAAGATGTATTATACATGGGGAACTACAAAAGCCCATTGAGATTGATATGCCGTAAAACCAAACAAACCCAACCAAAGAAAAAATGGGAAACGTTTATCAATCTAACGTGTTTTACCTTTATTAAAGCTATGTCAGACAAAGATATGGACAAACAAGAAAGACAGACATTCTGGTAAGTATATTGTCTATAGACGCAAACACACAGATGTACACACTTATGTATATACATATTATAATCTTAATTCAACATGGTCAAACTAGAATTCATACACTTACACACTAATAATATAGTACGATTTTTCAGTACGGAACGCCGTAAGTTATACAAATATTACTATAACAAATCAAATACACATAAAACCTGATTAAACAATGAAAATACTAGGATTTCATTTTTTTTTTTTTGTTATTTCTGTCTTATTTCCAAATGAGCTTTTATATAAATGACAAATATTTCCTATTTGTTCTTTATCTTAATCTATCTATCTATCCATATATATATATATATATATATATATATATATATATATATATATATATATATATATATATATATATATATATATATACCGATGCAATGAGAACAAAAGTAATATATAAATTCCAACGTTCATAGTATTAATGCAAAAGAGGGCTCGATACCGATAGTAGAGCGATAATTATTTATTTATTATAACCATTTTCGATTCTCACCCGTCGAAGTGCAGTTGAAATGCACTGAAACTAAGTTGCATCTTCATAGTGAATAAAATAATTTTGTCTATATGATAAAATTATGATAAAGTAATATATATATATATATATATATATATATATATATATATATATATATATATATATATATATATATATATGTGGTAAATATATGTATGGGTAAATATATGTATGGGTAATTTGTTCTAACTTTAAATTGTTTTGTCATTAAATCCCCCATCACTTATTAATATAATCCCGTATCAGGAAACTAAATTCATTTATATAAAACTAAAGGCTCTGTCCCATCTCCTTGTCAACAACCCAGATTTCTTAGTAAAACAGACATCCTCTTAAATAGGCCCATCCGTTCACACTGCTATCTGAATTAAATCTATATCCCTATTAGTAGTCTAGGGCTGAGAAGGACTGGCATATAGTTGTGTTGGTCTGAAATAGATTATACCCACTTGAGGTAATTTTGGATTTTTTGCTGTATGAAATATATGCTCTGTTATAATTAATACATCGATTTCTCTCTGTGGATCAGTTTTAATATCTGATATTACTGGAATCCACCTGGATTGTATAATAACGTATCTATTATCTATACAGCGAAAAAGTGCTGTCTGCGCTTGATATAATTTAGCTCTTGAAAATATATTTCAATTGATCACTGTTGAGTGATAAGTTAATTCTATAAACAACAGACACCTGCGTTAATGCAAAGCTCTTCAATAAAATGAATTGGAGCACTCCGGCTGATTGACATTTGTTTACATTCGTAAAAAAACAATAATCTGGATTTAGTTGTTTCTCTCTGTCGAATGAAGATAGCTCAGTGGTAGAAACTCTGACTGATCGGTTGGGTTTCGATCCGGGGTTGAAGTATTATGATGTCTAGTCGCACTGAGGAGCTGTGGTACAGCGAAACAGTACTGTGTGCGAATGATATGCACACACAGACAGAGACAGACACACACACATGCACACACACACACACACACACACATATATATATATATAGAGAGAGAGAGAGAGAAAGAGAGAGATAATTACATGAATCATTCATACATATAACAAATATTGAGGTTAATGATTTAAATGGCGAGAATACATCTTCGCAAACAATTTCAATAAGTTACACTAACCCCGAAACTGTATATTAATGATATGATCCCCGTTTTTAAATTCCAGTTTCATAAGGTCTTTTTTAGTTTTTACAAGCTTCCGTCTGTTCCTACAGACATCTTCAGGTATGTAAATAGAATTGTTCTTGTTTTTTTTTACTTCTCGGTAATAAGAGGACAACGAAAATACAGATGTAATCTGAAAAAATGCTATGAGAAATGTGTCATTGTTTTGGAACGTGAGGTCGCAACGCTGAGTTTGAATTTTAAATTTTAAGGTTGTGCGTTTTTGTACAAATATAGTAATAAGAGAATTCTTTTGTACTGGTAGGTTTTCCGTCAGTGTGGCATGAACTATATTGTTCAATAATTACAGGAACGTCACACTTATTATCCGAAAGTTGCACGTTGGATCAGTTATTTTAATTTCGATTATAGGTGCAGTTCAATTTCGGCAGCATATCAATATTAAGGTATGTGTTGTTAAAGACTACGGAACTTTTCCGTTTAATAATCCTGAAGCCATCCTCATTAAAAACAAAAACCCAACATAAATAAAATGGCATTTAATACCGGCAGATACATCTTAAACATATTTAATATTTAATCCTCCATATAATAAACACTAACACACTCCTTATTAATAACGACCTAATCCAACCACATTGTCTAAATACCCAAAATATTATCTATAAAACTAAAATAATAAGCAACCTATTTCAAATTTAAACATACAGCCATGATGACGGTTGACGATAACAAAACGCGCTCGGCGAAACGCCATAGACTAGTGTCTTATTTCCAAAACTTAGACCCAAATATAAAAAAACAAAAAATTGAGAGAAATCAAGAAAAAACAAACAAAAACATCATTAAACGGAAAAGTTCCATAGTCTTTAACAACACATGCCTTATATATATATATATATATATATATATATATATATATATATATATATATATATATATATATATATATATATATATGTATGTACTATACAAGTTTTACTAAACAATTCCGACAAAGAATGTCTGGCCAAATTTTGATTTGGTTTTCCTAACTTCCAGCAAGTATTTTTATGGCGGGATTAATTTTCAAAAGTTCTTTTATTGTATTCATAGAAAATTTAAGTTTGTCGACATTTTTTTTAATTTCCGCTTAAAGACTTAAACATGTCACACGAAAAAATAACTTCTTTGTTTTAGTTTTTCCTAAAATTGTTCTGATATATAAAAAAGTTACATCGTTTCCCCACAGGACTGTATATAAGCCTCTTCTCTAACATAAAATTAGTACCAACAAAAGACTATAGTGTATGTCAAATATATCTATAATTTTGTTCCTAAGGCTGATTGCACACGATGATAGAAATCAATAAAAGATTTGTTAATCTAATAATCTATTGAGCGTTGGAAAATGATTAAGGAAGAGCAACTCCTGATTACTGCACAGTTGCAGAGACGCAACCATTTATTTGTCATAAAATATGTCCAGGATGTTGCCTAGTACTGCAATATTTGACTACGCAAGGCCTACTACAGTTGGTCAGAAGCTGGGGTAGTATTATACATATATGTAGATAATGAAAGATCGTGGAAAAGGAAAATATTTTTTTTAGATACAACGCTTTTCGCCTCCGTGGGTTAGGTAGGCTTTTTCAGGTTCCGAATGAAAGACCAAACTGTTTATACAAACATGCGGTGAATAAATAAGCTTCACAGATTTAATTTCGTACTGAAGGGGTTGGATTTGAAACTATCTACCCCGAGTTACTATCTGCTTTTGTTTTTTTTTTCTTTATAAACCCGTGTCGCCGTAACATAACTGACCAGAATACCGACTGAATAAATGTCAGTTTGATCAGATAGAAAACGATTCCCTAAGGAGAAAATTCATTGAAAATACGCGGACTTCACTGTAACTTGAGACAGCTATGGTAGAAAGATTTATTCTCTCACTTCTATTTCTCCGGTTATGGATGTTTTTACATCCGTGATTCAATAACACCGTAGATCACTGACGGAACAGAATGGTTGAAAGGAAAAGGAATGAAAAATACGCTTTGTTCTCAAAGAGACTTTATACCACAAAGTCATACACAAAACTATATATATATATGCAAGTGTCACAAGCGAAGAATAATATATCACATATAACTAAGCAGCAAAACAGTGTGCATGGATAAACAAAAAGAAGTGACTGAATATAATATGGAGATGCTACTGGGTCTGGAGAAGCCATGTTTAGGACTCCAGATTCAAGCAAGCGCAATTCATCTTTCTTTGTTACAGGCGTGGGCATATTCTACGAAAGAGCGAGTCGTGGGTTTTCCCAAATTGAGGACTGCGTGCTGGAGTTTCATTATACATCTAGAAAAGATATATTCCCAAAGTTATATACATAGGATCAAAAACAGAAACACCTATCACAAAAATAATATTCTGAAGACGGTGTATATAAAATAAAATGCCAGCACTGCTCCACACAAAACATTGGGAAACTTGCAGAAATTTAAAAAAACGTAATTACTATAACAAAAGGGGCCATATAAACAACAATTTATGAAATCAACTTAATAGAAATAAATTCAAACAGAACCTTGATCTAAAGAATGCCACACATATTAAAAAAAGTAATTAATTTGTTTCGACGGAAAATTGACGAAGGTGCCGTTATCGAATCTTATCCAAATATGAATTAGCGCCCCGTATTTTTTTCAGAAATCTACATTCCTAAAATAATTACTACTTGACCCACTTATCATAAATGAGTACAAAATTAAAAAAAGAAAAAATTGAAAGAAAATGGTTATTATCATAACCTCATTTTATTTGAAATGTATAGATTAATTCCAGAATTAAATAATTGTGATATTGATTCTCATAAAAATTCTAGAACATATTTTACTCACTTTCGTTTATTAAACATGAAATTATGCCACTTAGCGTCCTCCATAACTTAGCTGGACTTTTCTGCTAACGAGATGGATATTATTCAGCCTTTTTTTTTTTTTTTAAATATAAACACTTTGAAAAAACTGAAAACATTGTTGATAAATTCTTGTTACAAAATAAAATGCCTGCATTTGACTTGATAATGTCATTCGGAATCCGAAACACGTCAGCTAAGGTAAGTATTTCTTTTGTCTCTATTCATATATACATACATACACACACATATAATATAATATATATAATATAATATAATAATAGACTACCCACAATTCACCACTGATCCACATATATTAACAGTTTAGAAGAAAACACAAGATGTTTGCGTTTAGAATGAAACAGTCTGTCGCCTCTGAGTGTTGATTTCCATGATCAATTTTATATTGACATATGCTCCATACCAGGCCGTAAAACTATATTTCTTAATATATATATATTAACAGGTGCAATATTGGAGAAATCGAAACTTTTATCATACAGTCTCAGTTACGGTGAACTGGTAATGTCTTGAGAATGTCTGATGACAGGATACCCAAGATCCTAATGTAGAGCCAGTTAGATCAGGACTATAGGTAAAGAACAAGACTTATCCAAACAAATAACTGAACGCTGATCATATAAAACTTTCAGGTATCTGTTTGGATAAGTCTTGTTCCTGTGTCCATCGTCTTTGTCATGTTGAATTGATAATGTTAATTATATTTTATGAATATGTCCTGAAGATGGTTTATTAGACCGAAACGTCCGACGTTGACATTATATTAACATTAAAACTGCATAACTGCATATAAGGATTTTTTTTTTCCGTATATTTTTCTTCATACTGTCGGATCTATATCCATATATTTGCTTACATATATATATATATATATATATATATATATATATATATATAAAGAGAGAGAGAGAGAAAAGGTAAAGGTAGAAATAATGTGAGATCGATTGAATAAGCGGAGATTTATTTTATGTAGTGATTTCGATTTTAACAGAGAAACTGCTAAGTTTTGAACAGATTGATGGACATAAAAATGGCGGAATACCATCCAACATTTATACGTATATACAAACAAGACTTTGCAAAACCTAGGATGCAGTAACAAGACAATAAATACAAGAAAATAACGTATTTAAAGAAAGAAGAACTGTGGAGAACATATGCACTAGGGATGGGTAAAGATGAAAGTGGAAATCATAGCGGTAGGAATCAATAAACGAAATAAACCAAGAAGCTACGAAAAAATAAAGGATAGAAAAAAAGGAGATCTATTGGGAATCGATCTTTTCATGATTGAGATGTTTGATTAGTTTTTGGTCTTGTAAAGCGTGCGATCGACATAAAGAAACACAATTATAGTTTCAGTGTTTATTGATGGTTGGCTAGAAAAAAAAATCCCTGAACTCTGTTAATGATAGCATTATTTTTTTTTCTTTTTAGTAGTGGTGTGAAATATAATCTAGTTGAAGTTTACAGATCTTCGATATCTATATTCTATTCTCTGTCCATTTCAGACGTTAATATTTTCGGATAGATGTCTTCTTTGCTGTTGGGTCATATTTGTTTTGTGTTTTACAGTTTATAGATTAAAAGTGGATAAACATTCTCTCTTCTCCTATCATACAATCTACTACGTCTGTCCAAAAAATAACTGTTGCTGTAGTAACGGTGCTAAATTACGGAGAGCGAAGCCGCTTGGCCCTGATTGAACTTAAACCCTGCCATGAACATAAACTTAGTTATCTTGTTCTCACTAAATTCCATTGTTTACAGCAGTATTTTGAATGAGAATGTGCAGTGTGTGAACAAAGACATTTGGGTCACTAACACAAAAAAAGCCAATGTCTCATATCGAGAATATTTAACATCGAAAAACATAAAAGGAAAAAAATATTTTTAATAATATGTGGAAATCTCCACCCTTTGCCTGATGATGGTCGCCAAACCCGAAACACGTTTAGTAAAATTATGTAAAATAAAGCATTAAATTTTTAAAAAAAATACACATTACAACCAAAAACGTTTGCGGTTTCTCTCTTCTTTTTAACATATATAAATAACGTTTCCGTATAGGATACAGGTTCGAATCCAGTCGGAAGACGAATATTTTCTGTGAAAATTTCTCGGACATTCAGGCCGGTAAATGTTGTTTAATACTGTTATAATAAGTATAAACAGAACATTTACTTAAATATTTGTATCTATAAAAAAAAGAATGTATAAACTAAAAAATGTCTTAATATATATATATATGTCTGTGTGTGTGTAGTGTGTGTGTGTGTGTGTGTGTAGCGTATGTGTGAGCTCTGATTAGAAGTTTTCGGTGCTAAAGTACGCTGAGTGATGACGCTTGGAAAAGTGTTATGTAGATCTTTGTCGAGCATACACCATAAATTATGTCGTTCTCGTTCACTTCTGTTCTTTATAGCATTGCTTTGAAGGGAAGTAAATCAAAGTAGTTCCATCAGTGAGCATTGCTTGCGCAGCAGATTTGGCCAAGAAGAAAAATCTGCAGGTTAAATGTCCACCATATTCAACACCTCACTCCCGATCTCGCCCTTTGCGACGGTTTCCTCTTTCCAAAAATCAAACCCCACGTGAATGGAACAAGGTTTCAAGACGCCAATGAAATCAAAGAGGATATGTCTAGGCAGCTACTTGCTATCGCGAAAAAAGAATTCCAGTAATATTTCCATCGATGGAAACGTCGCTGGTTATAGGTATTTTTGCTTCAAAAGGGGAATACTTCGAAGGAGATTAGATACCGAACTGATATGTGTTGTAGTTTTCTTCTTATGGTCCCAATACCGATACTTATTTTTTTATCAAAACGCAGAATCAGAATCTTGGGACACAGCAATACGAACATTTGTTGTCGCTTTTTGCTGCTGTCCTTTCTCTCTTAGCCAGTCAATGCGATTGATTTCAAAACTTCTGATACAACACTGGCACAAATATCTCCAGTTAACTCTATTCAGGGCATGAGGCACATTGACTGCTTAGAGGTTACTCGTTTGCTGAGCCAAGGCCGTCCCACACATTCCATTGTCAATGTCAAAATGATTATACATAAGGACCTTATGTATTCTGTCGTCACTCATCCTCATGATCAACCCAGCAATAAGCCAACCTAGGTCTCAATTCCAAAAAAATGTTGCGTTTTGCGTAAAAATCGGCATTGATCACCATATATATATACTGGCGTATTTCGTATAGAAACGCGCTAAAATTTTCCTTTCTCTACATCATGCGCAGACGGATTAGCGGTAGGATCTCTGAAAGATGACAAATCGGTCAAGTTTCGATCCCAGCTTGAAGTAATCGGACGTCTAGCCACACAGAAGTGCTGTGACACAACGAAACAGTCTGTGGATGACTCTCTCTCTCTCTATCTCTCTCTCTCTATATATGTGTATATATATATATATATGTATATATATGAAGAAAAATATACGGAAAAAACAAACAAAAATACTTATATGCAATTATACTGTTTTAATGTTAATATAATGTCAACGTCGGACGTTTCGGTCTAATAAACCATCTTCAGGACATATTCATAAAATATAATTAACATTATCAATTCAACATGACAAAGACAATGGACATAAGAACAAGACTTATCCAAACAGATAACTGAAAGTTTTATAAGATCATCATGGTCACGTTGTCGTCACGTGGGCGACGCTGTGAAAACGTATTCCTAAAATTTGAGTATTTTGAATGAAAAATGAAGCAGGCATAATATCCATCTCACGCACGGTGAATACTAGACCTGGCTTCTTTAGTATTTCCCCTTTTCTAGCGAGATTAATGCTCGACAAGCGTACATATAATTTTTAGATCAAAATAGAATTCTTTTCATTTTTCATTCAAAATACTCAAATTTTAGGAATACGTTTTCACAGCAAAAATAATGCCGGTTTCTCACATATGTTACTATGTGAGAAAACGACATTATTTTTGCACCAACCTAATAGATATATTAGGTTGGTGCAAAAATAATGACGTAATAATGTCGTTTTTTGACGTATTTTTTAACGTCAAAAACGACATTATTACGTCATTATTTTTGCACCAACCTAATATTATTACTGTATATCCAGGGTGTCTAAAAATGTAGACACAGCTTAATTTCTTTTCAGATTTGTATGTCTGTATTACCAAAGTCATCTTGATCAGCTTTGAAGAAAGAGAATTCCCCTTGAAATGTTTCAGGAAATATGACTCATGATTTGAAGCTCAAAGACGTTATCGAAGGATTTCATTGGCAGGCACTCACTTCAAGTCTTCATCAGTCTAAAGTGATGTTTACGTTGATGCGATTGCATATGCGCACGAATCAGAGGGTACGCTGGAATATGTCTTGTGTATATAGTCTAGATCACTTTTTTATTTATTAATCATCCCACATTGTGATAATAGACGATCTGATCAGAAATGAAATCGGTTTGGTTTAGGTTATTTTATTACTTTAGTAGCATATCAATCTCTTTGGATTATTTAATGCTGAACTTTAAATATATAGAGCACATTTTTATGCTTTCAACTACAGATATTTTCTACCTAATTTTATACTTTCAGGCTCAGATGTATTGTTTTTAGATGATCTGTTGTAGGTGTTATATGCTTTAGTATAAACTGATTCCTTTAAAAAAGTTTACCGTGTAATGTTTACTAGAAATGCAAATAATCATTTGAAGTTCAAAGTTTAGTGGCGTGAAACGTAGAGAGTAAAATGAGTTGATTTAACCACGTGAAGAAGATTAATGACGGATGATAATGACGAGGAAACAAACCAAGATAAGAAATTTATTTACGAGTTTACACGCTTGGGGTAGTGTCAGCAACTCGCTTTAGGAAAATAAATAAGAATTGTAAAAATTCGTAGATTTAACGTATTGTCTCGAAGAGGAAAATCCATACAAAAGAATAAATCATCTGGGAGAAAATAATATTAAAAATGTTTAAAACAAAGACATATATGACTTTCATACGTTCAAAAGCAGACGAAAAGAGATACTTTGAAATACATAGCTTGTTTGGACAGCCGAGAGAAATACTTTGAAAAGCCGAATGCTATTGGCAAGCAATTTTACACAGGCGAGAACCTCAACGCTGCTCGAGAGGAACAGAAACGAAATATTTCCATGACTTCAGAAATTCTTCTCTGATTAATTTAATTTCTCTCCTCATTTGAAATAAATAAAAAAAAATCCCTGTACGTTACTTTCTTCATCTTTTTTTTTCTTCTTCGTCAACTGTCAATTTCTGTGAAGGCAAGGTTTTCATTGGTGCAAAAACAATTTCACATAGGCTTGCGAATTCCATTCCTTCTACTGTAAAGTGAGTGGTTGAAGGATATTCTTATTATTTCGTAGTCACTAGAGTAGGACATTATGTGGATTGTTTCAGTATTTTCAAATAGTTATTCTCATGTTGTTTTCCCTGTAGTATCTATGTTTTACAGGGCCGAAGTGAGTACATTCTCCGTGAGTTCAGCTTGGCATGTTGTATATTTTGGCTAACAATTTTAGTGCTAAATCATTGAATAAAACACTGAAATTTCGACACCAAACCAAATAAAATTGGCTAGACCCAATAACTAAAACATATATTAAAACAAAATCTAAGATCATTATCAGTAAATATACAATCAGTTTTTTTACAACATTTCGTCCTGGAGTATCTTCTATTATCACAATGTGCAACATTTAATTATTATTATTATTATTATTATTATTATTATTATTATTAATATTATTATTATTATTATTATTATTAAATAAAAAGGGAAAAACATAAAAAAAATAACTAAGTAAAAACAGCTAAGTTATATACGCAAAACATATATAATTAATAAAAAATAAATAAAAAATTCGCTGCGCTCCCTCTTCTTCGTGCGTATTTGTAGTTCAGTCAGTCAGTTATGTGCGTTCATGTATCTTTCGATACATGACTGACGAGGCAGAGTTTTTTTTTCCGCAGTAGGTTGCCATGGTAGATCAGTTACTATCCAAGGTTATAGCTGGAGGGGGGGAGCAGAATAAGAGAATTCATACCTTTCCCAAGGGTATTAGTACGTAAGTTAATGTAATGGATTCGGCTTGAATTCGAACTCGGCTCTCCTAATTGTATTACCGTGAACATCAGGTTAGTCCGATGAAGTAAAAATAAGGAAAGGCCTCAGATGAAAATTATTCCACTTTGACATAGTTTTTCTTAAAATTGTTCTTTATATATAAATATATATATATATACATCGTTTTCCAGTATATATATATATATATATATATATATATATATATATATATATATATATATATATATAGTAAGCATTTCACCCCAAGCAAGCCTTGAAGCCACTAGCACGCAACAGGTTACATAGCATTTGGAGCGAGAGCAGATACGAGTGATGGAGGAAAGTATGAAGAGAGGGATAGTGAATAGATCAAGGCAACTGGAAATGTCTATTGACATTACATTTGAATAGTTGGAGATTATAGCTATCAGGGAATCAGGGAAACGGAAGGGAGTTCCACAGGCGAGAGGTGCGAGACATGAAGCTATTGGAGTAGAAGAGACGGCGACATTTAATAGTTTCAACAGTGAAAGGGTGAGAGCGGGATGTCAGCCTCGTAGGGTGCTTGAACTCATGAAGTCTGGGAACCAGCGAATGCAGCTCCTCGCAGAAATTGCCATGAAAGTATTTGTAAAAAAGACAGAGAGAGGCGACGGCGCGTCTGTGAGAGAGCGACTGCAGGTGAGATGACAGATCAGGGCCAATTATATTGCATATCCGTCTCTTGATCTTATCAAGAACCCCGAATTAAACAGACGGGGCTCTAGATATATCTATCTATCTATCTATCTATATATGTCCGAATGTAATGAGAACGAAAATAATATAAATTCTAACGTTCACAGCATTAATTCAAAAGAGAGCTCAATGATGCCAGGAGTAGAGCTATAATTATTTATTTATTTATTATGATTTTTACATACGGATAAAACAACATACTCACGACAGAGATACGTTCTTGAAATGGTTTTTGGTTCTCACTAGTCGAGATGCATATGCATCAGAACAAGAATGCATCATTGTAGTAAGTTGCTTTGTTCGCATATAAAATTATAATAAATGAAATATATACAAATATGTGTGTGTACTATGTATTTATGCAGCAACCCCTCTTTATATATATATATATATATATATATATATATATATATATATATATAAATATTTTAATGACGAATGACAAGGTACAGTGGTTAAGTTTTTTTACTTAATTTTTCTTGTGTTCGCACTTTCTTTTTCTTTGGCACAATGATAACTTCCAGGAAAATGATTTTTGCATCTATTCGAGCTAACGTTCTCAGCTGACGTAAAGTGGAAAGACTATACTGAATCCATTGCTTCGGCTGTTGTACACCCCGGCCTTCTTCAGGTGATTGGAATTTCCAACCGAACTCTTTATTTCGTCCACCGGGGTAGATTGTTCTAGTTCCACGTGTCATGCCTCTTCCGGATGACTCGGTTATTTCACTTTAACTAGACTGTCCAACTAGCCTGCTTTTGACTGGTATTGAACTCCCAACGTTTTCGGTCTAGTCACAGGATCTAACGATCTTTATCGACTGCGCCATCTGTTCTTAAGTAGATTTATGTTAGAAATAACTTTTTTCTATTTTATTTTAGAAGTGGTTTATTTCATATTCTTTCCAATTTTTATTTATTTCTGCTTGGAAACGGCTCCAAGAATTTGGATTTTTTCTTTGCATCGAGTCCTATATAACATTTTGGTAATATCTATTCAAATTTGTCTTTGTTAATATTATTTTGTTATATTCGTTAATTATATTTTATTGGCATTTTCGTCTTATTCCAACAGAAAAATATTTTCAAATATCTCCAAGGGGAAATAAATAAAATTGACAGCAAACCAAAATCGTCTATGGATACAATAAAATGACTTGGTAAAGTTAATTCTGGTATAAGCTACTTACCCGCGAGTTAGGAAAACTAAATAAAGAACCTTTTCACTATTGTTTAGAAAAACCTGTATGATATATATGTCTGAGGATACATAATTTCAATGATATTTCCCAGATATTCAGGACGGTAAATGTTGTTAACACTGTTTTATTATAAACGGAACATTTATTTAAATATGTTTAACTATAAAAATAATGTAAAAACAATAAATATATATTAAAATAATTGTCTGAATAAGTCCATTTCATAATATATGATGTTATTTTTTACATTAAGATAAGCTTTGAGCATATATGATCATTTAAGAGAAACCATGGGAATTTTTTTTTGTTTAAAAACAGTAATTTGAAATTGCTAAACCTATACTCTCTTTGTAGCAAAATAGTTGAGCAAGCTAGGCTCTATGACGGTTTTGTGAAGTATACAGGTTAGGCACATATTTCCTATGAAATTTCTCAAGCAGGTAAATGCAGTTAATACTGATTATTATAATAAGAGAATTTACTGAAATATTTGTATCTATAAAAATAACGTATAAACAGGATATATATATATATATATATATATATATATATATATATATACATATACACACACAGACCTTTCTTCTCGTTTTCCGTCAATATATTCTGCAAGAGTTTTGTTGTTTTTTTTCGTGTCTTCTCTCAACACTGTGTCATAAGCATACCTTATGTTGGTACCATTGTGGCTGCCAAAAATGAATTCTGGTATGCCTTCTCGCTCTCGCCGAATACCCTCGCTATTCAGGTTCTCTAAATCCGGCGAGACGAGACCTGCTTGTCTTATAACCATTAATATTTTTTTTTATATATCTGCTGACCTAATTTGCATTGAACACTTTTTAATACTACTGTTTCCTGGTCCGATCCAACTCTCACCCTTAAACTTATATATATATATATATATATATATATATATATATATATATATATATATATAATAAATTAATTGATTTAAAATATGTTTTTTTTTCGCTACACTGTTCAAACCATCTAATCCGTTAAATTTAACGGCTATCAGATTTTATTGAAAAATACATCCCTACCCCTACCAAAACGTAACCAATAACTGATATATCTAAATACAGCGATAATGAACATGTAAACACCACTTGTCTGGCTGAATTGGATTTCTCTGTATCCTTGGAAACGTGAATTATGATTTTGTCTTTAAAACCCAGTAATTTTAAAAGTTACTCCAAAATTCGCTTGGGGATAAAATGGAACTAATGTCTTTAATTTAATTACAAAATTCAAGCTTTCAGCTTCCATTGTGAAACATGGGTAGAACTGTGTAGCGAAAAACATATTATAAATCAATTAATTTCTAATATTAATGCTCTGTAAATTTACATTGAGCACTATTTTATAAAAATATCTATAAGAACAGCGGATTATATAGCTTTCTGTTCTTTCTTTATATATATATATATATATATATATATATATATATATATATATATATATATATATATATATATGTGTGTGTGTGACTGTGTGTGTGTGTGTAATATATATATATATATATATATATATATATATATATATATATATATATATATATATATATATATATTACAGCAAAAGAAAAAAGAAAAATTGCCTCAACATAGAGATAGTCTATTTCAAGGCGTTCTGTTCGTGGTTATCATCAGTCTCGAAGTGTCTGTCTCGGAGCATTGTTTAAAATTATTTTTACTGTCAGTCCTCTGGTAGACGCCTTGTTAATGAAAATCTGTTAGCGATTGGTGGGGCCTGAATATGTCTTACCTGGGTGAAGAGTTCTGGGGTTGAAGTTTATTTATGACCAGAAACTTTGTTTCTAGATTAATATCAGTCCCGACTATATCAGTGTCTACCATGGGGCCGTTCTTATACTGGCCGCGGTTTTGTTTTTTCTGGGATTTCCAGTAAATACTTTTTGCACTATAGGTGTCCAATATTATTAATAAACCACGGGGGATTTAAACTTAAACCCTCTACGATTTATGTAAGTTATTTGAGTTATATATTTATATATTGTGGGTAATACCCCAGCACCCAGTGGAATAAAACATTCTGTCCATATATATATATGCCACTATACGTACACATACACACCGACATATATACACATGTATTCTTATGTAAATTGGAATTTATTCCTATATCTTCATTTAGTGATTAGATCTCTCCGTTGATTTATTAGTTTTCAGTGATCTTTATATTATATTATCCTGTTTTTTTCTTCTAAACATAGCTTGAACCTATCTCTAAATTTGTGTGGTGTGTTCACCAATTATTCAATTTATTTGAGAATTCAGACCCTTTTCCTTTAATTCCCATTTTTTTTTTTCGTAAGAACTGTTTGGTGTAGTAATTTTGGATTGAATGAATGTCTATGTGTACTGGTTCTCTTTTTAAATTCTCCTGCAGAAATGCCGATGTAAATATTGTGGTTTGTCGTATTTTTATTAGGGGTAATGGTTGCCTGGTATAGTACCCTAGTGGATCTGCACTTGTCCTCTACTGGGCAGTTTTCCTTCATTCTAGAAGAACAGGGTGTTCCCATGTTAGATTTAGTTTTTTTTTTCCCATGGAATTATTATGTGAATTAATAATTTGGTACATGTTATCAGAGCATGAGTAGCTAATTTTGATTGATTTCCTGTTGAATATCTTATTTAGAGTTTTTTGTTATTTTTTTTTAAGTGTTTAGTAATTAAGTTTAGGAAGTACTGGCCGATCTTGATACTTGACAGTTTGCAGAATAGGGTGTGTGTGAACCAAATGATTTTTCTTTCCATATTTTTACACCTACACTCTAGTTTTTGTGTATTGGTATTACTAATGGTGATTGTGTAAGACAGTTTGCTTTTGAAACCACTTTTTTGGGGGGCCTTTTCGTATAGTTCTTTATTCTTAAATATTTTTTTCATTGGACGATAGTTTACTAATCCTGGTGTAAACGGTAGTGGCTATTTTTCTTAGCATTGCACTGGGGGTTCGGTTCTCTGTATGAGAAGGTTTAAATGTTTTATCTTTAAGGTTAAAGGTGATATCTAGGTAGTCAAATGTTTTAAGGTTAGCGGAAATTTGAAGGCTCTGATAATTTTCTTTTGTAATTTGGCTGTTAGTGGACCATTACTGTTAGGGAAGAGGATTAGTCCGTCATCCCGATAGAGCCCTATTAGTTACGGTTTTACGATTCTACTGAGAGCCTCTAAAATGTAAAAACATACCAAGTCTGCAACTTGGGCTGAGTCTTATGTTCCCATGGGGACATCGAATTCGTCATTGTGGCGCTTAGTCCAGGTGGAAGTATTCAGTGTTAGCAGTGACTTTCTCGGCGTTAAGATGATATTAGTTTCAGCATCTGCTATTTCTGTATAGTTCTTTGCAAATTGATACTATTCACCAGGAGGTCCCTAGTGATAGATGAATAAAAGTCAGTTAGGTAAAAAGTTAATGAACGTCGCATTATCCTTATTCCTCATGTTAGTGAACCATTTAATAGTATCTGACGAATCCTTTCAAAGGTTAATACTGATTGTGATTAGTAAATTGTCGGTTATTTTTACAATTATATTTTGTGAGATAAAAAATTACATAAAATAAATAGACAATACTTGTCTATGTTATTTAATGAAACGAGTATGAATGAAAAGATGCTGCCTAAATACACACAGATTAAATAGATATATATTTCGAGGGTAAATAAATATTGGTCTGTAATGAACAACACGAAAAACGTTAGAGTGGTTGTATCTGAAGATTTATTGTGCGACATACAACATGGCACCGTATAGACTTCTTTTATAGTTACGAACGTAGATACATCAAATAAATAGACAACACTTGTCTATATTATTTAATGAAACGTGTATCTATTTAATCAAATACATATAAACTCAAATGTAAATGGCCAATATTTTTCTATTTCCGTATTTAAGTCCGTATTTAAAAAATGTTTTTCACTGCAATATTTACCTCTTCAGGTAGAGTGTCAACGTATATAGACAAAGAAAATGAAAAAAAAATATGTTGTTAACAGGCACAATCGGGTTGAATCAATTATTTTATTAATGACTGGCAATAATAATTTGAATGAAAACAATATTAAAATTATTAAGAAAACTATCGTTAGAATGTATGTCTTATCAGTGCTTCTATATGGCAGTGAATGCAAGAAAATCTATTCACAGATGAAGAAAAGACTTGAAACAAAAGAGATGTGTATCTACAGAATGAAGATATCATAAAACGAACGAAGTTCGAGGGAGAATGGCAACAAAAAGGACGCTTCTGCTTAAAACCGGAAAGAGATAGTTGAAATTGCTGTGACACAAAATAGGGAAAGAAGGATTGGAAATTTTGATACGCACAGGAAGGATTGAATCTAAGTAAGAAAGAGGGAAGTAAACAGCAACTTATCTGACGAGCTTGCCTAACAAATTTTGGAAGATACGGAAAAACGAAAAAAAAAAAAACATAAAAATAGAGACAGTTGATATTTCTACGAGAAATAACGAGGAAAGACGGTTCGGAAAATTTGACACTCGCGTTACATAGTGAAGCCAAGGTCGACAGATAGAAACAGCGCATAACCTACCTAACGACTTTGTGCAAATGAATGACAGAACAGAGCTAATGTGATACAGGAAAAAATATATTAAGGGCTACAAAAGACAGGAAATTATGTAGAGCCATGATCGCCAAAGTTCTAAAAGTAGACGATACACGGAAGAAGAAATGGCTAATTTGGAAATATTCTGAAGCTTCTCCGAATCAGGATACATGCGAATAGGATCGGAGTTGTGTAGAGGGGCATCAGGATTTTCCCATGGCCACATGAATGATCCATTAAGAGAATATAAAATTAACAACGAATATTGTACAGTGTAACCCGGATATAAGCGAGTTGTCGGGACCGGAGAATAAGTCTCTTATATCCGGGTTTCTCTTATATCAGGGTTTGTTCTAATTTATATATATTAACACAGGGTCTAATTCGGGTTACACGGTATATACAGTGTAACCCGGATATTGAGATTTTTCGGGACTGGAGAAGAAGTCTCTTATATACGGGTTTCTCTTATATCCGGGTTTGGTCTATTATATATACATTAACACGGGCTCTAATTTGGGACCAGATACAATCTCTCTTATATCCGGGTTTCTCTTATATCCGGGTCTCTTATATCCGGGTTACATTGTACAATGACCGAACTTCGAGATAATAAAAACAAAGAGGAATGTATATAGTGTTTAAATAGATTAAACTATTTTAATTAGAGAACTGTTTCTTCTTACTCCATAGGTAAATCTCCCAAATAAAGAAATGAAAGGGATGTTTACAGCCAAGCGCCGAGTATCCCTGCTTGTATGCTAATAATAAAAAAATCGGGTGAAAATGCTGGAATATTACGAAGACTTGTCAATTCGACTCCTGTCAGATAGAGCAAATACGTCATAAAAAGGATTCAGTCAAGTGTAAATTTACATTATGACATAAAGATATGAAAAGAAATGATTACATCCTCTGACAGAAACAAAAAAAAAACAAAAAAAAAACATTATTACGAATATTGTTTTTGTCGATGTTGGCGCGAGAGAAGGAATGAAATTAATGTTCTATCGAAAATCAATCAATGTGATCGAAGATAACACAAAGTTTTAGACAATTATGTTGATCCTCAATAAAGAAAATATATGAATGTCAGGTCTTTCCTTTGCGTCAGGATTGGAGGGCAATCGATTCAAGGCTTATAGTTTGCGTCTGATTTCGATTTGGACATCGCTCCATATATATATACGTATATATATTATATATATATATATATATATATATATATATATATATATATATATATATATATATATATGTATATATATATAATTATTTATTACAAAATAATAACATAAATATATATATATACATACATATATATGATGTTATATATATATATATATATATACATATATATATATATATAATTATTTATTTGAAAATAATAACATAACTATATATATATATATACATATATATGATGTTATATATATATATATGTATATATATATATATATATATATATTAAATATCATCACTTTATAAGACACCAGAAGTGTTGAAACAAAATGGCTATTTTTGTAGTGATTTTATAACATACTCATGTTATAACCTTCGAGTAAATATCAGGTCATCCCATAAGTTCTGTCCGAATTTTAACTTTTTGTTCAAATGAACGAAATTTAAAGAGTACTTTATAATGTCTAATGGAGCTGAACATTATTTTTTAGGTTTAGATGCATTTAAACAGATCAAATTTTATTTCAGAAAACAATAAATTTAAATTTTGTTTTCCAGTTTATGGAGAAGAATGTGTGAATGAAAGAACTTGTAGAAGATGGTTTGCAAAATTCAGAGTGGAGATTTCACCCTTGAAGATGAAGATCGAACCGGATGTCCAGTTGAGTTTGATGAAAAGCTTCTTGAGGCAGCCCTTGAAGAAAATCCTGCTTTATCAGTTGAGGAATTGGCAGTGGTTCTCAGTTCAAACCATACAACTGTTCATCATCATCTTCAACAACTTGGAAAAGTTCCTAAACTTGGAAAATGGGTGCCTCATGAATTGTCTGAAAACAACCTTAAATCCCGAGTTGACATCTGCTCTTCTCTCCATTCTCGCCAACTTGTTTCACCTTTTTTGGATGGACTTGTGACTGGCGACGAAAAATGGATCTTTTATCGAAATGTTAAGCGTCGTAGACAGTGGCTTGGTAAAGGGGAAGGACCCCAGCCTCAGCCGAGAAGTGAACTTCATGGACAAAAGGTTTTCCTTTCAATCTGGTGGGATCGCCAAGGAATAATCCACTTTGAATTCTTACTAACCTAATTCAACAATTAATGCTCAAATATACTGTTAGCAATTAGAGCATTTGAACCAAGTTTTGAGGAGAAAAAAAAACAGCTCTATATTCAAAAGTTGATTCAAAAGTATAATAAGGTATTTTTTAATGATACCCTTTGTATTTTTTTCAATCCATGACCATTGTCATATACTTATAAGAAAAGAGAGAATAGACTTCATTTGAAATACTGAAATATCTCTAACAGATCGTTAGGTCATGAAGCATGATTTGATTCCTTACTACAAAACAACTGCCTTTATTTATGATGATCTCCCTCCATTCTCTCTCTGAGTCACACTTTCTTCTTGTCTCTCTACTCTCCCCCCTCTTAGCCATATAAAGAAATTGTAAATTGATCTTCTAAAAAGTTATTTACAGAATTACTTCCCACAGTCTGTAAAGACTTCGCGACTTTAATTTCAAAAAGTCGCTTGTACTTCAGGCAAAAAATTGTCCTAAACAGATCGTTGGGACAGAGAACATGATTTAACAACAGTCTACAAATAACGGCCTTTATCTAATACTATCAGTAGAGCACGGCGTTGTCCGGGGATCTAACAGTAAGAGATAGATCAAGTATCGACCATCATAAAGGCTGAAAAATAAAATTGACAAAGATTATTGTTTAAGGTTGACGGAAACGCCTATCTTAATTAGTTTTTTTTTTTTGTTCTTTTTTTTTTAAGAATTGGTCAAACCCAAACTCAAACAAAAAAATTGTTTTCAATCGTTATGAGTCTACCGATTGGATATAATTTTATTACAAACAATTGTCTTGTAAATGGAATTTTTAAAGCATTCTGAATGTAAAAATAAAGAAAAAGTGTGCAAGACAATAAGAAACACGACCTGCCAAAAAAAGTGAAGTTTTGTTGAAATCGGTTGAAAATGTAGGAAATCCAATCCCATATATAAACGAACACACACACAACCTAGGTTTTATAAGTATAACTCGATATGAGTTGTCCCCTTTTCATTCTCCAATATACAAACGAACAGACACACACACACACACACACACAAACAACCTGGGTTTTATAATAAGTATGATGACCCTCTCCAACCACCCTCTGTGTCGCACTATCTTTACTCCCATCTATGCTCTTCTTTGTCTGATCCTGTTTTGCTCTCTGTGCCCCTCTAACTTTCCTGTTTCTGTCTCAGTATCCACATTACGAATCGTTCACAAACCATACTTACCAGCTTATTAATATATGGACATGGCAATTCCAACGTAGTTATAAGAAAACTGACATAGTCTCTCTTAAAAAAAAATACTGAAATATCCTCAACAGATATTTAGGTCACAAAACATGATTTAACACCTCACTACAAAAACTGTATTTCTCTACGATGTCCATCTCTCTAATCGCTCCCTGCGTCGCTCACACGTTTTCTTTCGCCACGTCCATCTTTCCATTTTTGTTTTGCTCTCTCTTAGACAGAAGGCCTAATTATTGCAGCTTCGGACCAAAGCCTCACAACCAGATCCTATCACTCACAAATGCAGGATCGGCTGAAAATATGATGAAACTGTCGGCCATATTATTTCAGGATTTACGGAACTGGGAAAAATGAATATGCCCACAGACATGACAAAGTAGCGACTTATGTGCATCGGAATATAACCAATATTAAATTGATATCACTGAATGATAGTATGAGCAACAACCAGACACAGTTACCCAAAATATCTGGGACATGCCAATTCAAACTGACAGGGAAATAAAAGCCAACAGACTTGATATTATCTTTAAAAAAAAGAAGAGATTCACGAAGCGTATGTGAGAAAACATTTCATGAAAATTATCGGGAAATTGTTCAAATACAGGTATCAGGAGATCAAGATTTATTGGATGTCGGGGAATGAAGACTGAGACTACCAATAGAAATCGAAACTTTGGGCATCGAAAGAAAAGGAATGGGTAATTTTACTAACAGTGTCTCAGTACCATCAGAGAGAAACACCCCCATAAAAATTATTTCCATGATAAATGTTGTGGCCGTTTACGTTCGACTATTTCTGACATTCGCAAATTAGACACAATATGAACGGAGAGAAAACTTCCGATTTTACGAATCAGAAGAATCGTCTCCGTTCTGTTCGTATTCCATTAGTAAGGAGGAAGTTCCATTCAGACCTCTTCTTCCCAAGAACAGATACTTTGTAGAACAGGCTCCTGATAGTATATTTAAGTTAAACTGCTGTTCTTACTCCCTACTCTCTCATATATAATAAATTTCTTCAGTATCCAACTACCATGAGATACTTTGGCGCTCTTTATTATTGTGTTGTATATTATTTTAAAAAAATCTATTTAGAGTTTAATAACAATAAAAATGTTTTAAACTACATAGTTTTTTAAGAATATTTAGTATATTAATCTTAAATTTATATTATTATAAAAATATGTGAAACAACCAATACGATATATAATGTTACAGTAGAAGTGGGTGTTATATTTAATTATTTCAACAGTAAATCTAGTAGCATGCATAAATGCATGTCGGAGGGGAAACCATGGGGGAAAAAAAACACGTCAAAGGATTTGTCATGAAAATATTTGTAGAAAAGACATGGTGAAGCCACATCATGTCTGTGAGAAATTGTCTGTAGTCGAGACGCCATTTCAGGACGTATTAAATTCTAGATTGTTCTTTGGATTTTGTCAGGAATCTCGAGATAAACTGCAGGGACACCGGGCCAAATATGGCAACAGTATTCAATGCACGGATAAATGATAAGTTTGAAGGTGTGTAAGATGGACTTTGACGAGAAAATCCTTTTGGCACGACACAGTGAACCGGCCTTCAGTGGATTACACGCAGCTTTTGATTCAATGCAATTGTCCCACCTGAAGTGAGTTGAAAACGTCGGACCAAGAAACGAAGTGAGACAATTTATAATAGTAGCCAATTCACTACATGGAAACATGCATTAGCCAAATAGCAAATACTGATCTAGACTGAAATTTATATATATATATATATATATATATATATATATATATATATATATATATATATATATATATATATATATATATATAATAAAAAGGCTTAAACACTAATATTCCATGGTCATAATTTATTCCATTGGAATCGTAAATACGATCCAATTCATCAGACCTACAAATTCAAAAACAAATCAGAAAAAATAACTCCAGGAATAAAAAAATAAAATTTAGTGAGAGTCTATGTATGAGAGTGGGGGGACGAATGTTAGAGTAAATGAAAACTATAGGGAGGGGTAACTGACGAGAGAAGAAGAGGAAGGTCTAAAGATGTCCTTCGGTTTTAGTTCCCCCCCACTCCATCTCTCTCCCCCCTCCCCGTTTTCTTTTCTTTTCCTCTCCCTCTCTCATGTTCTGATCTTTAACATTAGATCGTCTATGGTGTGTGTATGTCATCACAAAATGTATCCTTAATGTATTAGACATCCGAGAATATTCATATTTCTCTCACTTAAACCGTATTTGACTCCCCTTATTAAAACTGCTATCTGTTAAAATTTAATCCCCACTTCACCTTTAGACCTTCCTGTTCTTCTCTCGTCTGTTAACCCTCCCTATAGCTTTAATTTACTCTAGCATTCGTCTCACACTCTCATACATACATTCTTACTAAATTTTATTTTTTATTCCCGGAGTTGTTTTTTGTTTTTTTTCTCTTTTCTTTATGAATTTCTAGGTCTGATGAATTGGATCGTATTTACGATTGCAATGGAATGAATTATAACCATGGAATATTAGTGTTTAAGCCTTTTTATTATATCCTTACTCTGTCCTGGACATTGAGTTCTACCTGGATTCTATCCTCTTCGATTTATTTTTTATACAAATATATATGTATGTGTATGTATGTAAATATATTTATATATATTTTAGATGATTGGATATATATGTCTATATTTACCACTAATATTATCTATCTATCTATCTATCTATCTATCTATCTATCTATCTATATATATATACATATATATATATATATATATATATATATATATATATATATATATATATAACAATTCCTGTGACTGTTATTGCACTTCCTTTTACTGATGTGGATTTCTTTCATAACCTTTTATTTGAAGAGGTGTGGAATGTTACCATGTTGATTATGCCTTTACTGTTCTTTTCAATTTACATGCACAACTCATTTTAGATGTTACTGCTGTTGAAATACCTTGCAATTAATGTGTTCTTTTTCCGCTATTTGGTACATTTGTTTGTGATTATGTAGTGCCAATCCATAGTGTTTGAAGAAAACTGGTCTCTGTCAAGTTTTCCTGTCTTCCCTTGCTAATAATTTTAGCTGTTACTACAGTTTGGAGTAATCAAGTGATGTGTTTTCTATTATTTGGTACAGGTCTTTGCTTGTGATTATGTAGCGCCAATCCACAATGTTTGGATAAGACTTGTCTCTGACAAGATCCCCTGTCTTCCCTTCTTATTCATTTTAATTGTTACTACTGTTTTTAGTACACAAGTAATATGGTTTCTGTCATTTGGTACTGTTCTTTATTTGTGATTATCTAGCGCCAATGTTTGAAGATGTATGGCATCTGCCATGATCCACTGTCGTCTTGCTAACCACTTCAATTCTTTCTGCTGTTTGTAGTCCTCAAATGATGTGGTTTCTGATTTTTGGTGCAGTTCTTTGCGATTATGTAGCGTTAGTTTACATTATTTAAAGAAGTAAGATCTTTGCCACAGACCCCTGTCTTCAAACACCCGAAGCCATTATCAACCTTGCATGTTAGAAAGCGGTTCTATACAGCTAACATTTTCGATATTTGTGAGCGGATCTGAGTATTTTAAAGAACCCCATTAGCTTTTCCACTATGATATTTAACTGATTTGGTTTTGTCAACACAATGTGATTAAATGTCTCCAGTCTAAGTGAACTCATCCTCTTCGACAATGTATTGTACTTGTATCTGTATAATGTCATTATTTTCTAAGTTCCTAAAGTTTTGTTTCTTTTATTTTACCGAACGTATCATCAATCGTAACGTCGAAACTAAATACTTTCAATAAGTCTGTCATATTTTTCATTTCTATAGTTCATAAATAATAAACAAACATTATTATATATATATATATATATATATATATATATATATATATATATATATATATGACATGAAAATAATCCAACGAGTGTTCAGGATCGCCTAGTCAGTGATGTTATGACTTGGGGTCATGTACAAGTTTCGGGTCTTCCAACATCATACTTGTTCACCCAAGAGACCCTACCGAAACAGTACTATTCAGGCAGTCGATCCTGAAGCAAAAAAAAAAAAAAAAATACGCCAGGTACGCAAGAAATGAACTCGTTAAATAAATGCCACTGCTGACCAACCATTAATGACTTACGTCACTTCCTCCTCAGCCAAAGACGATACATAAAAAGAAAAGACAGCATGCTCGTCTTTTCTTTTCTCCTTTCCATCTTAGCTTGACCATGTGTGTGTGTATATATATATATATATATATATATATATATATATATATATATATATATATATATCTGATATATATATATCTGATATATATATATATTTGCTTATATAAATGAAGAAAAAGCGAAAGAAGGAAAAACAGAAGTTTTTAACGTATCCTGTTAATAACTCATAAATAATGGCCGATTCCGTTTTGATTGGGTAGAAAAACAAGACATTATGAATGAAAGAAAGAAAGAAAGACAGAATGGGAGGTATTTAGTCTTAGGTTGGTGCAAAAATAATGTCGTTTTTTTACGTATTTTTAGCGTCAAAAACCGACATTATTTTTGCACCAACCTAATATTGAACGTCTATTTCAGTGAAATGGAAAAAGTTGTCAATTTCAAATCTTTTCATTTGTACCCCCTTACTTCTTAAAATAACGCCTAACATTCATATTTATGATTGTTATTGCAATATTTTGTTAAAGTTGTTCAGCTCAAATATTTTAACGATGTGATATGGTAATTTCTACAGATAATAAAGAAAGAATGAAAAAAAGAAATATAGAATGAATGAAAACAGAAAGAAAGAAAGAAAGAATGAATGAAAGATAAAAATTAATAAAGAATGAATGAAAGAAAGAAATAGGGAAAGAAAGAAAGAATGAAAGAAATAAAGGAGGAATGAAAACAGAAAGAAAGAATGAATGGATGAAAGAAAAAAAGAAAAAAGAAAGAATGAATGAATTAATGAATGAATGGAAGAAAGAAAGAACGAAATAAAGAATGAAATAAAAGATGATGGTTGTTGGTTGGTTGATTGGTTGTGTTTTATGACATATCAACCACAGTGGGTCATTTAATGACAAGTCAAGGCATATATATATATATATATATATATATATATATATATATATATATATTAAATATACAGTACTATTAAACATATAGCTGGCAACATTATTTTTTCCAAAAAACGTATAGCTGGCAACATTATTTTTTCCAAAAAACGTATAGCTGGCAACATTATTTTCTCCAAAAAACGTACAGCTGGCAACATTATTTTCTCCCAAAAACGTATAGCTGGCAATATCATTTTTTTCAAAAACATACAGCTGGCAACATTGTTGTCTCAAAAACACATAGCTGGCAACATTATTTTTTCCAAAAACGTATAGCTGGCAACATAATTGTTTCAAAAATGCATACCTGGCAACATCTTTGTTTTAAAATGTATAGCTAGCGACATTATTTTTTTCCCAAAAAACTTATAGCTGGCAACATTATTGTTTCAAAAATGTATAGCTGGCAACATTATTGTTTCAAAAACGCATACCTTGCAACATTATTGTTTCAAAAACGTATATCTGGCAACATTATATTTAAAAAAAAAAAAAAAAAAAAAAACGTATATCTGGCAACATTATTTTTCCAAAAATATGTATAGCTGGCAACATTATTGTTTAAAAAACGTATAGCTGGCAACATTATTTTGACGAAAACATTATCTGAGGCCTTGCTGTTGGATGTAGTTTATCGCCATACCCAGGACGCGTATGTAGTTTACCGTCATACCCAGGACGTGGGTAAGATCTGGAAAATCTAGGAGTTCACTATTTGCCCATAGCTGGAACCCTAACAGGTGCTACCACCCCGGGTCAAGGAAGACCTGGGAACACCAGAAATTAAGAGGTGGTTCCACGCTCCTCAAAACCTCCTCATCAGACGCCTTGCTGTTGGAGGCAGGTTAACGTCATACCCAGGACGGATAAAAAATGAATGAAAAAAGAAAGGAAGAAAGAATGAATAAAAGAAAGAAATAAAAAAGAAAGAACGAAAGAAATGAAGAATGAATGAAAGAAACAGATGAAGAATGAATGAAAACAGAAAGAAGGAATGAATAAAAGATAGAAATAAAAAAAAGCATGAATGAAAGAAAGAAATAAGGAAAGAAAGAAAGAAAGAAAGAAAGGAGGAATGAAAACAGAAAGAAAGAATGAAAGGGTGAAAGAAAGAAAAACAAAGAATGAAAGAATGAATG
Source organism: Acanthosepion lycidas (assembly GCA_963932145.1). Classification (NCBI taxonomy): domain Eukaryota; kingdom Metazoa; phylum Mollusca; class Cephalopoda; order Sepiida; family Sepiidae; genus Acanthosepion; species Acanthosepion lycidas. The sequence continues at coordinate 34,401,325 of OZ010603.1, forward strand.
AATTAATGAATGAATGGAAGAAAGAAAGAAAGAACGAAATAAAAAATGAAACAAAAATGAATGAAAAAAGAAAGAAAGAAATAATGAATGAATGAATGAAAGAAAGCAAGACGAGGATTTGTTTAGAATGAAAGAATGAAAAACGTAAGAAAGAAAAAAGAAAGAAATAAAGAGAGGAGGAAAGATAGAAATACCTGCCAATATCTCATAAATAATAAACAATTTCGTTTTGACTGCGCAGAAAAATAAAGACAGAGTTTACTTACTTTTAATGACCAAAGAAATGAAAGAAAGAAAGAATGAAAGAATGAATGAATGAAAAAAAGAAAGAATGAAAGAAAGAAAGACTGTAAGAAAGAAAGAAACAAAGAACACAGCAAATAAGTATTTAGCGTGTTTCTTTAGTGATATGGCAAAAAATTATCAATTTCAAATCTTTTCATTTGTACCCCCTTACTTCTTAAAATAACGGCCAGCATATTTATGATTGTTATTTCAATATTTTGTTAAAGATGTTAAGCACAAATGTTTAACGATATGATAGGGGAACTTCAATGGATATTATGTAGTCATAGAACTCGCAAAGAACCTATTCGATAATTAACTGAAGAATTTAAATTCACCAGTAACTAGTAGATATTATTACTGTTTGTAAATGGATCATTAAACCCATTATGATAATTATCAGGATCATTAGAATTTTTATATTCTTCAGTTATTATTCCTAAATTGATTATTGCCACCATTATTTATAAAGTAATCTTTTCACATAAACACTTAATTACCCCCATTTCTTCAGAGGTCACGAAATCCCGTAACGTCGCCTTGAGAAATTCCGGGACTGTCCAAATCGTGACGGACCCTATTGATGAAGTCGCAAGTTATACCGATCGTCTACCGACGCCACACCCATTCGCTCCTCTTCCGGAGAGCACGGATACGTGCAGCTTTTCGTTCCCTTTGCAAGGCCACGTCCGTAATTGATCTGACTACAATGTCGAACATGACACGTGAGCATCGATGTATTTATACGCCATACAAACATCAGCGTTCACGATTTCTCTCTTGTTTCTGCTTATCTTTTTCGTTTCTTTTCTCAAGAATTTTGTTTTCGATTTTCGCGTGTTTTTTTTTTTTTTTTTTTTTGTTTTGTTTTGGCGAATTATTTGTTTTTATCTCGCTGCTATTACAAATGGATGTGCGCGTACGGTGTCGGCCTTTCGTCTCGGAAAGTGCGACCAGCCTATCGTGTTCAAATTCAAGCCGAAGCCGTTGGGTTCTCTTTCGTCATAAATAATCTGGGAAAGTTATGACTATATTTGTTCTCCTGGTTGTGAGGGGCTAATGATAGGGCAGACCGGAAGTCTGTATTTTTTTCCAGGAAACAGTCGAGCAAAAGAAAACGACAAAATAGGCGAAACTTTTTATCAGAGTTACAATGCCAATGTTACTGAGACCCTATACGCCATATGCGATTACAATGACTATATATATATATATATATATATATATATATATATACATATATAAATATATATATATATATATATATATATATATATATATATATATATATATATATATATATATAGAGAGAGAGAGAGAGAGAGAAACATATAATATATATATATATATATATATATATATATATATATATATGAAGAAAAATATACGGACAAAAATAAACAAATGCAATTATGCTGTTTTAATGTTAATATGACAACAACATAATTGCATATAAGGATTTTTGTTTGTTTTTTCCTTATATTTTTCTTCATAGTGTCGGATCTATATCCATATATTTGCTTACATATATATATATATATATATATATATATATATATATATATATATATATATATATATATATAGTTTATGAAAAACTAGGTAATCCGTATGGCTAAACCTAAGGAGGATAAAATCCAGAGAGCTCAATGTAAATCCAGAGAAAATAATTTAAATAAAAACAGACCACATTAAGGTTCCATGTAATAAATTAGTTCACCACAGCCCTTTTAAAGGACTGCGGATCATCAGACTTTACTTCCAAACAAAAAATGAAAAGAAAATTTACACATTTTTGACCGGCCGTATTAAACATACTTCCTCACTTCGTTAATTTATATATGTTTAATACGTCCCATCGAAAATGTGTAAATTTTCTTGTCATTTTTTCTTTCGAAGTAAAGTCTGATGATTCGCAGTCCTTTTAAAAGGGCTCTGGTGAAATTATTTATTACATGGTACCTTAAAGTGGTCTGTTTTTTATTTAAATTATATAAATATATATATA
>OZ010603.1:34408617-34416117 GCA_963932145.1 Acanthosepion lycidas
ATGATAATAATCATTTAAAATGTTATTGTTGAAATGTTAGGTTTCTTTTTTCATAATAAATATTGTTTAAAAAACGCCTGATATGAAACAAACCGATATATACACACTTTTCATATGCTTACGAAATGCATGGTCAGGAAGGCTAACCTTGCAAATTCTTCTTTGAAACGTGTAGAAGCACAAGACCACATATGGCAGAAATAGTGTAAGCTTTCCAGTTCGTTATATATATATATACATACATATATATATACATATACATACATATATATATATATATATATATATATATATATATATATATATATATATATATATATATATATATATATACATACATATATATATATATATATATATATATATATATATATATATATATATATATATATAACGAACTGGAAAGCTTACACTATTTCTGCCATATGTGGTCATGTATATATATATATATATATATATATATATATATATATATATATATATATATATATATATATATCAAGTATGTGGTGCAGTTCAATTTACATTACATGAATCATTCATACAAAAAACGGATATAGAAGTTAATGATATAAATGGCGAGAATACATCTTGGCAAACAAATTTAATAAAGTACATTAACACAGAACCTGTATATGAATGTTATGATCCCTGTTTATAAATTACAGTTGCATAAGGTCTTTTTTTACTTTTTTACAATCTTTGGTCTGTTCCTACAGACATCTTCATGTATGGAAATAGATTTGTTTTTGTTTTTGTCTTTTACTTCTTACAATTAACAATAACACATTTCTAAAAGACATTCATGTAATATATATATATATATATATATATATATATATATATATATATATATATATATATATATATATATATACTAACAGCATGGCCCGGCGTTGCCCGTGCTTGATTCAAAAATCGAACGACTCATACAGCAATCGCTATCACTTGACTTAAAATATTTTTGCCCTTCATTGCATTTAAAGGAGTGCCCTTTGCCGTACTGATGTTGCTACATGCCTTACTTCTTGCCTATATCACGCGAATTTTTCTAAGATCTATACTAAACATTAAATCTGTTACGAAAAAAGAAACTAAACAAAATGAACACACGACCATCAGCTTTAAAAAAAGGACTCGTAACTGTTGGCTCTCACGCTGGTCAATAGAATCTTCCTGCCTATTCGTGGCAGCCACCTATAAGCTCTCACTCTGGCCAGTAGAAAATGGCAGCAAACTACATGAAAACTGCCGTAGAAGCATGAAAAAATCGATTATTTCCACTATCAATGGGAGTTGGTAAATACAAAGTCTTGGCCTTCCCGCTAACTTGGAGAAAGTGAATGTAAATTTTGGTGCAAAACCGTCGAAAATTGCGGCCGTGCATTCGTTACACACATACACATCCTGCATTATATATATATATATATATATATATATATATATATATATATATATATATTGGGTTATTCAAAAAGAATAAACAGATTTCATAACGCATTGCTTCATTTCTCTAGCATCGTCATCGATTGAGTCAGTGACCAATTGAAATAGGAATTTTCTAAATTTGAATGGTTGCCACAGGAGAGCTGTACTCGCGTTTTATCTCCGGCAACTTTGAGTTGTTTGTTTACCCCAGGAACGCCGATCCTCAGCAAAAGGATTTCTGCAGTCTCGTGTTCGCGAAAACATATACTGTTGTCACGGTGCAGCGTGATTTTCGAAGGCAATTCGACATTAACCCGGCCTCTCCTAAGAACATTCGACGGTGGTTTATACAGTTTCTAGAGAATAGTTATCTATGTAAAGGAAAAAAGTCCAGGACGACCAGGAGTTTCGAAGGAACAAGTGGCAAGAACCCGTGCTGCCTTTTGGGCGGAATCTACGGAAGTCCACAAATCGAGCTATCCGTGAGCTTTCGATCTGTCAATCTTCTATCTGGTGTCTGCTAAGATGTCTATATTTGAGATCTTAATGACTACACTTCATTCAGCCAGTTATTCATTGGTACCAGGCTGATTTCTTTTCAATGTGTGTGTGCATATATATATATATATATATATATATATATATATATATATATATATATATATATATATATATTAGGAGGTACGTTGGAGTATTGGGTAGCGGCTTGGATTGAGGAGAATCGAGTTCGTATTCCAGCTGTATCCATTACATTCACTTAGGCGCTAATACCATTGGGAAAGGTATGAAACCTATTCTTCTCCCTCCAGCTATGGGTAATTTGCAGGACAGACTGGATTCTATAGCCTTGGATCGCAACCGGTCTAGGAGAAGACCGTTTGGAGACAATGTGGCACGTAGTGCACCAGATCTCTGTATTCGATACTTCAAAAAGTGTGATTGGGTCTCCACAAAGCCTTCACCACTACAATCAAATCATATGTACCGGTATCTGGGTGTTGGTTGCTTGGAACTTGAGCTGCTGACCCTCATACGTCGAAAACGACGGGAGAGTCAACTATATATATATATATATATATATATATATGTGTGTGTGTGTGTGTGTGTGTGTGTGCGTGTATGTGTGTGTGTAAAATTTGCATGCATATAAATATAAACATATATAGATGCAATTTATATATATATTATTTATGATTATACATACCTATATATATATATATATATATATATATATATATATCTGTTTTTATACACTAGCAGCATGGCCCGGCGTTGCCCGTGCTTGATTCAAAAATCGTACGACTCATACAGCAATCTCTATCACTTGACTTAAAATATTTTTGCCCTTCCTTGCCTTTAAAGGAGTGTCCTTTGCCGTGCTGATGTTGCTACATTCATTATTTCTTGCCTCTCTCACACAGTGAATTTTTTCTAAGCTCTATACTAAACGCTAAATCTGTTACGAAAACAGAACTAAACAAAATGATCACAAAACGATCAGCTTTAAAAAAAGGACTCGTAACTGGAAAAACCGAATGAAAAAAGAATGTTAACAACAAATACTTTTTCACACCAACCCAGTTCTGCAGAATCAGAATAAGCGTTGAGTTTAAGCAAGCGAATGAGCCAACTGGAGTAAAGTGCCAAGCAGATTTAAATTTTTCACACTCATGACGGAGCAGCTATCGATTTTTGTGCATGTTAGCATGCTAGTTAACATTCGTGTCAGGCAGCTGTTGGCTCTCACGCTGGCCAATATAATCTTCCTGCCTATTCGTGGTAGCCAGCTATAGGTACTCACTCTGGCCAGTAGAAAATGGCCGCAAACTACATGAAAACTGCCGTAGAAGCATGAAAAATCGATTATTTCCACTATCGATGGGAGTTGGGAATTGCAAAGTCGGTCTTGGCATTTAAATTTTGATGCAAATCCGTCAAAAATTTCGTTACACACACACACACTCTCACATCCTGCCTTTTATGGATAGAGATATGCATTTATGTTTGTGATCATATGTATATTATATCAATCACCTGATTGATCCATTTGTGCCGTCCATCAGTATGCCTGATGCAACTCTCTAGGTGAGTGGCTTGCTTAACAGCCTTCGGCTAATCTTTCCGACTGACATGTACTGGAAATATTATATTGAATCATTTGATGGTGTGCTGCAAGGAATGTTGGCTCATTTTGCCGTGATTGACTATTTTTGTTTCCTGAATCTATATTTATAACTCAACCATTTGTAAGTACTTTGAATACTGTTGCCACATCTGCTCTGGTGTTCCTGCTGTATATCTAGAGATTCTTAATATAATCCTAGGTAAAATCTGTACGGTACTGATTAGTCATCTGGTCTTCAATCAGTTTCCACCGCCGTAACGTAATTTCTCGGCGTATTTTCTATATATACCCTGCCAATTACCCCTGTGTCAATAGCAAATCCGGGATTGATGACAAAGTTAACGGCACTTGTTTTGAAACATGAGAACTTTTATGTAGCGTGTTGGTATCATATTTTTAAATAAATAATTATATTTATGCTCTAATTTTGTATCGAACACTATTTTTAAAAAATAATAACAAAAATACTAAAGAACTTTGGATTATTTACCTAACGAGTTCTTTCCTATTTTATATATATATATATATATATATATATATATATATATATATATATATATATTCTTGGCAATTGTTCTGATGAACTTTACTTTATGGTACCTAGACTTTATGGATATAAGAAAAATACTAGATCGGTAGCAAGAGCTCGTTATTTTACAGTTGAAATAGCTAGACGTAATGGAACCGTAAGTTCTGTGCTAATAGTTTCTTCTGTCGCACGTCTCCCCTGTGGAACTTTGTCCCAAATCCATGCTTTCCGGTCAACTTTGATCTTTAATGTTTTAAACGTAATGACAATTGTTATGTATTATAGATAGATAGATAGATAGATAGATAGATACTACATACTTCCACTATCTCGCAAAAAATCAGCATAGCATTATGAAAAACGCCCCAAACTAAATAAAACGGACGAAATGTTTTTACCGTCAAAATCTTATGCCATTTATTAAGAGGAAAGACTAAAATATTTCTGTATTATTTTGTTAAAATTTTTAATGCTTTCTACAACTTTCGAAAAATATTGTTTTTTTCTTCGTCAGTGGCGTAAGTTTTTTTTCTGGTGAAACAACAAATTGATTTGTAAAGTCAAATATTGCCGGATTTTAAAGACAATTTTCTTTATTTATTCACAAATGAATGAAAGTATTTTTTTTAAATAACCAACTTTCGAAAATCTAAAATTATAGTAAATGTTCTGTTTTTAATTACACAGCATTAATTACATTTTCCTGCTTGAATTTTCTAAACATTTCCGAGAAAATATGCGTTCTGCAATAGAAATCGAACCTGTATTCCTATACGGAAACCGTCATTTGATCTAACGTGCTGTACGATTCAGCTACAGAGAAGCGTCTGGTTAGAAAAGTTATAAACAGTAATTCGGATATTGCCCAAAATATGTATTATTAGGCACAAATTAAAAATGATTTCTCGTGCAGTTCAGAGAATATAATATACAAATTAGACGCAAACTTTGCCACGAGAATTACATTGTCCAATCTGGCCAGTCATTCCGGTAAAGGATGACAGTTAATCACCAACAAATTAGGGATCGCCGTAGCTAAAAAAAAATACCCTTTTGCCAACACATAGAGGAATGCGGAGGACAAAATCTGCCCAATGTCAGTGGCTTCCCATTCGAAAAGTCAAAAAAGAAAACAACAAATTATTTACCTAGGAAAAAATTGAAAATGCAATTGTAAGTTTTAATTTTAATATTTTTTTTTTTTTGTAAAAAATACATGTATTTAAATAAGTATAAATATTAAATGCTTTTCCCAAATCTTATTTTAGTCTATCCAACAAGTTTTTGTACAAAATCTTTCTAACAATTTCGTTCTTTTTTTGCACGCACACACACACACATATATATATATATATATATATATATATTAGGTTGGTGCAAAAATAATAAAAAACGATATTATTTTTGCACCAACCTAATATATATATATATATATATATATATATATATATATATATATATATATATATATAAATGTAATGAAAAACAAACCACTTTAATGTACCATTACGATAATTTATTTCACCTAAATCCTTTTTTAAGGATTCAGGATCATCAGGTAAATCTTCCAACAACGAATTGAGAAAAAAAAAAAAAAAAAAAGAAGGAGCTCCAGACCATATATTTTTTTTTTCTCAATTCGTTGTTGGAAGATTTACCTGATGATCCTGAATCCTTAAAAAAGGATTTAGGTGAAATAAATTATCGTAATGGTACATTAAAGTGGTTTGTTTTTCATTACATATTAGCTCTGTCCTAACATTGAGCTCTCAGGATTTCATCCTCTTTGGATTTACCAATTCGGTTTACCAAGTTCCTTATAACTTAAATATATATATATATATATATATATATATATATATATATATATATATATATATGTTATAGTAGTTTATGTGGATTTTCAATTAATTGCTGTCAGGTAAAATTGAAATTATATAGGAACTATCCATATTTCACCAATATTAAGAATTTGGTACATTCGAATGACAGCTGTCATTGCCAAAATTATAGATTGATAAGCACAAAATGTCTATTTGATATAGCAACACGCCAACTCTTTGTCGACAAAAGTTGAACTTTGTCCGTTCTCTTTTGATTTTGAGAGAACATTAATGTCTTTTCTCAGATCAATTTCTGGTGGCGTTTTGCCGGTTTGTTACTCCCTTCTGTTCGTTTTTAACTTTACAAATTTAATTAATTTACATACTTTGCTTGTTTATGAACTTAAACAATTACTTGCACACTGCTGCAGTTACATTTTTTTTTTTTTGTAAGAGAATAATGATTAATTTTAAATCATTGTTTTAATTTGTGGAGAAAAATGATTCATTTCTTACTGATATGACCTCCATCTTCTGGCTTTCTCCTTCTTTTCGATAGGAGTCATTCCTTTGAAATTTAATTTAAATCAAATTAAAAATAAGTTCTGGTTTAAAAAACGAATTGATCTGACCCCTTTAATATTTTTCTTAAATGCAAAACATGATTGAATTGATGAGCAGATTTCTACATTAATATTACAGTCGAATTGTCGCAACATTTTTTTTAAGCGTTTCACCCCAAGCAAGGCTAGAAGCAACTAGGACGCAAGGGGTTACAGAAGATTTAGAGCAAGATCAGATAGGAGAGATAGAAGAAAAGGATGAGGAGAAGGATAGTGGATAGATAAAGGCAACTGGATATGTCAATCGACATTACATTTGAAGAGTTGGAGATTATAGCTCTAAGGGAAACTGGAATAGGGAAGGGAGTTCCACAGGCGAGAGGTGCGAGACATGAAGCTATTGGAGTAGAAGAGACCGCTACATTTAGGAGTTTCGACAGTGAAAAAGTGAGAGCGTGATGCCAGCCTCGTAGGACACTTGAACTCATGAAGTCTGGGAACCAGCGAATGCAGCTCCTCCGAGCAATTGCTATGAAAGTATTTGTAAAAAAAGAGAGAGAGAGAGGCGGCGGCGCGTCTGTGCGAGAGTGACTGTAGACAAGATGCCAGAACAGGGCCACTTATATTACATATCCGCTTCTGGAGACTATCAAGAACCCCGAGGCAAACAGAAGGGGCTCCAGACCATATATGGTAGCAATACTCCATGCAAGGGCGAATTGTTGATTTGTAGATCTGGAGGATCGATTCCGAGGCAAAAAATTTCCTGGCGCGGCTCAGGGAGCCAACTTTCCTTGCGGTGGACGAAGCAAGACTCAATTTATTTGTTCTATCTCAGGTCAGAAGTTAACGTGAGACCGAGCAGCCGCAGAGAGGTGCTCTCGAGAAGTTGAGCGTCAGACATTCTAATGGAGGGCAGGGAAGGAACTCTATGGTGGCTAATAGAGAGCAGTTTTGTTTTTGAGGCATTAAAGTTGACGTGCCAATTCCTGCCCCAGGTCACAACCGTAAGATTCCTATGGGTTTGAGGTC
>OZ010603.1:34421117-34451117 GCA_963932145.1 Acanthosepion lycidas
TTCACCCACTCGCGAATTCTCCTACCTCCGAGAGCGTTTCTTTCTTAAATTAAGGTGTCAGGGCGGCAATATTTATTTTTCTTTTACTGTCCTTCACTCGTTTTGCACGCCACACATATACGTCCTCGCTTTGCTACACGAGGTAAGTCGTCTAATCCTTTACAGTGGCAACTGTAGAGAGAGCAAGAAGTTGGAAAGTTATCAAGGGCAATTAAATAAAACAGAGATATCCAAAAGGCATGACACGTATTATAACAATAGATTCCCCAGGACTAAAAAGATAGGTCGGTAAGAAAATTCCAAATATTACTTGAAGAAGGACAAAGCTTAAAACGGTCGAACCGTAGAGAATATGACAATACAAATGAACGCAATAGTCAGAATGATATAAACTGTCTCAATACCTCACTCCAGAAATATAGTCAAACGCTTTTCCTTTGATATTTCGTTTTTTGCTGTTTGATCCATATATACAAGCTAGGATTTTGAACACACGTTTTGAATGAAGATAAAACGGGTTTTATGTGATAATAACATGCTTCCTAGTTTGAAATTGTCCTTCTTTGAGAAAGATAAGCTAAGATTAACAATTCGTACGTTATTATTTAGAACCACTAGAAGCAGTATATTTTCAAAGATAGTCTGATAATCGATGTGGGTCATCCGTCCATTACTGACGTGGAACATGAAATCGGAGTGTCAAATTTCAATACAGTGTAACCCGGATATAAGAGAGTTGTCGGGACCGGAGAAGAAGTATCTTATACCCGGGTCTCTCTTATATCCGGGTTTGGTCTATTTTGTTTAGGTAAGTATGGTTCTAATTTTGGAGCAGAGAAAATCTATCTTATATCCGGGTTTCTTTTATATCCGGGTTATACTGTACTTATCTACTTAGATTCGTTCACACATCACTAATTCCCTTCTCTTAAATCTATCTTCCTAAGGTTTAATTACTAAGAAACGCCCCTCCTGGGTATTACGATAACATACATCCGTGTCCTGGGTAAGACGATAAGCTACACCTAGCAGCAAGACATCTGATCAGAAGTTTTTGAGGAGCGTGGAACCAACTCTTGATTGCTGGTTTTCCCAGGTCCACCCTGACACGGGTGGTAGCATCTGTTATGGTCCAGGTTATGGGAAAATAGTTAACTCCTTACCTGGGTGTCAAAACAGTATGAAAGTGTAAAAGATATGTTTTAATACCAGCAATACATTTTTGTAAAAGGTTATTACCAACAATGAATTTTTTGAAGAAAAAATTATTACCAGCAATACATTATGAACAAGAATACTTTTGGGGGAAAAAAAAAACTACCAACAATGCATTTTGAAAAAATATTACCAGCAATGCATTTTTGAAAAAACCTAAAAATATTTACCCAAGCCTGGGACCCTAACAGATGCTGCCACCCCGGGTCAGTGTGAATCTGGGAATACCGGCAATTTTGAGGTTGTTCTACACTCCTCGATATCCCCTGATCAGGAGCCTTGCTGTTCGACGTACTTTATCGTCCTACCCAGGATGTAAAAGAGAGCAGTTTCGTCTTGGAAGCGTTACAATTAATAAGCCTTTCCTTGCCCCAGTTAACAACAGCTAACAACAGAGAGTAAATCATGTGGTAGATACGTTGCGTATTTGACCTCCTAGAAAGGCTCAGGCATACTGTTCAGATAGAAACAAATGGTTGTTCCACCAGCATAGACACCGAGTTGAGAAGTGTTGCCTAGAGAGAAGGAAACTATTCGGCCTAACCATTTCCGATGTACTGGAAAATTGGGAAGAGTTCAAAAACCTTTCTTTCTGACTGATTTACTACCGGGTTTAGATGACTTACTGCTGTCCAATATGGATAACCGGTTACTTTTTAAATGTGTTTATAATTAAAACAATATTATCAAATTTTTGATATCATTTGCGCCTCACAATGCTTGCTTCATTCCCCTTCGACAACATTCAACATTATTAACTTGTACGAATTGTTAGGCATTTTCATGACGGTCGTCTTCGAGTATAGAATCCAGAGGTTGGCAGTGAATATTTCGGAGACAGTAGGAAAGCGTAGTTCAGGTTCGCAGTGGATATCTTAGCAGAGCGTAGTTCTTCCTTCTATCATCTTCGCCTGTCAAGTTAGCAATGGTCCTTCCGGTAGGTTAAACAAAGATGTCCGCCTTTATACACGACGAATACAATGTTCTGCGGCTTCTGATTGGTTAAGCTTTTATTGGTAGACTATAAAGGAAGTTGAGTCATTTGGATTGTCTCACTAGTTATATGTATATACCCCCCCAGGTGTCTTGTTTCATTCTTGGATGGGTTGGACTAGCAGTTGAAAAGAAGGACCGATAAGTGTTGCAAGTTTTTGTTAAAAGTTTTTCATTTTTGTTTCAAAGCTTTTCCTTTTTGATTTAGTTGATTTGCATCTGTGTTGAATTTTTTGTTTATTTGTATCTGTGTTTATTTTTGTTATTTGCTTTCCTACCTTTTGTTCCCCTTCTCACTGTTTTTTGTTTTGTTTGCGCTTTTATTTAAATTTATCCTTTTGTTGTCTACCGTTTTTCTTTATCTATTTTATGCTTTAGTTATTCAAGAAAAAAACTAAAGAGACATTCGTTCTGTCGTGGTGGTGGTGGTGGTGGCAGGCCACCATGAATGAGAACGAGCCAAACGTAACACCGCCGGTAGCGGTGGAGAATTCAGCCTGGTCCGAAAATAGGCCAAGGCCTCAAAAAGATGCGGATTATTATGATGCGCAAAGAAAAACATACGAGGGGTCGTTCAAGGAGAATGAATTCCTAACGATACCCGAGGCCCTTGAAGCAGTGGAAACCAGAATTATCTCCCTGCTGACATCAGATGTCAAAAGTAGAAAACTAACAAGAGTCAGCAGAGAGACTATGGAGGAGGTCCTCAAGACCTTAAAAATCTTTCCAAAGGTTCTTGCGAGGAGGTCAAATGCTTTGTGGGACCTTCTCCTGCCAACGGAACAGGAGGCCAGGCAACTGGCAGGCAGCATACTAGTGTCAAAAAATCTAAAGCTGCAAACGGAGTATATGGGCACCCGTAGGACTAAAATAACAGTCCACGGCGTGCCTGTAGACATCCCAAATGATAGAATGGGTGCCTTCTTCGCCCAATACGGGAAGGTCGAAGAGGTGAAGGCAATAGTGAGCAAATCTGGAATTGCCACCGGTGACGTCGAGTTACAAGTAACTCTTAACCAGGAAGACTTCAGAAGAGTCCCGAACATTGTAATCTGCAGAAAAAGGAGGATGTGGGTCGTTGTGGAGGGTAGGCGGCCGAATTGTTGGGTGTGCGGTGTCTCGGGACACATGGCGAGGGAGTGCCCGACAAAAAAGCCCCAGCCTGTGATCCAGCCCACTCCAGAAGTAACAGTAACAGAGGCCAAAAAATGGAAGAAGCCAAAAGCGCTAAGGCCCCTGGAAGGAGGTGGGAAGTGGAAGGAAGGGGAAGAGTGCATCAGCTCCCCCGCAAAAGAGTGCACCAGCTCCCCCCCCCAAAACGAGAAGCAGCAACCACCACCAAAGCAGCAGGCAGAAAAGCAGCAGAAGAAGGAGGGGGAAAACTATAAGCGGCGAAAAAGCAGTCGCCCAAGAAGCAGCAACAAAAAACGCAACAGCAGCAGCCTCAGTCGGAGGAAGGCATGGAGGTCGAAAAAATGCCTCCCCCTAGAACACCCTCTCTGAAGAGAAGCAGAGAAGAGGAGGAGGATGAAGCAGACGCGGAAAAAATAGACATTCGGGGCGTAGTAGGAAGGAGGAGGGCATGGAAAAAACCAGGTCCACCTCCACCCCTGCTGACCCCAAAGAAACAGTGGAGGCCCCCAAAAGTAGGAGTCTCCCCCCCTTCCCCGTCGCGTGCTTCACGTGCACCGTCCCCTCTCCCTCAAAAACTTCCCGGGGTTCGTCCCCACAGCGATCGTCTGATCCCCAGCCCCATGATTCCAAAACAATCAAGAAGAAAAAGAAAAAACTCTTCGCGCCGCCGGAAGAAATTTGTAAGGTAGAGGGGGAAGAACATAAAAAGAGCCAGTCCGGCCGGAAAAGGGTCCAACTAGGACTTTTGTATAAGAAAGTCTCTGTAGGGGGGAAATCAGTTGAAGATCCCCGTAACTTTCCGGGTTCCCCGAGGGTGCTAATTTGCATAAGGGATACTGGAGGTCCGTTAAAGGTATGGAGTCACGTAACGGAGGAAAAAGAAGCCTTCAACAATATAAGAATGGCGGAAATTGATTCCCCATACTTGAGAAAAATGCGCCAATACTGTGCTGGGGGGATCCCTGTTATTCTCCACCCCTCACTATATAGGTGCCTTAAACTAACGTATCCCACGGACGTCGGCGGGATTGTCCTAGATGGACATATGACTCAGATTTTCTCCCCGTATGTGAGTAGGTTAATTGTCTTTTATATTACAGGTCTTAGAAGATGTCAACCAAGATAGCGACTTTGAATGTGAGGGGCTTAATGGATCGGGGTAAGGCTGCCCGCCTGATCCGGGACCTTCTGTCCCTTGATGTGGATGTTGCCGCGATCGAGGAGACCCACTTTGTTTGCATTTACGATGCGTGTGTGCTGGAGGATGACTGTCGTCTATTCAGCATATGGGGACAGTTCTGCCAGAGGAGTTTCTTTGCTTGTCAGGTGTACTCTTGATGCGAAGGTGGACCTTGCGCATACCGATGCCGAGGGCTGGTTGATCGTGGCCGATATTGCCGTGAAAAGTGGTTCGTTCCGAGTCGTTGCGGTTTATGCGCCCAACGACAGGGAGGAGCGGGTCTCGTTTTTTCGGCGGTTGGGGCCGTTTCTAGTGGATTCAACGCGCCTAGTTTTAATGGGGGACTGGAATGCCATCCTGGACCCCAAGTTAGACAGGGGGCGGGGAGCTAGCGGGAGAAGGAGCGATCGTAGCCTGGTTGATCTGATCGGCGATTATGGTCTCGTCGATAGATACCGGGTCGATCATCCCGGTGGGGGGGAATGTGGACGTGGGCTCTTAATTGGCCTTTTGACAAGGTAGTTAGCTACCTTGACAGAATGTTAGTTAGAAGAGCCGACATAGATCTACTAGATTGCCCTACGTTCCACTGGGTAGGCTATTCGGACCACAAACTCGTTTGTGCCCGGGTGGCGTTAGACTGTAGGCCTAGAATGGCTGGTTACTGGAAGTTCAATCTGTCCTTACTGGACAGGGAGGACTTTCGGGAACAGCTAATTAGACTAGTGCAGCGGGAGCTAGTGGGGTCGGTTATCGGGAATAGGTGGTGGGAACGCCTTAAATGTAGGATTAGGTCCTTCACCACTAATTTCGGCAAGCGGCTCGCTCTAGATAGAGCTGATAAGGTGAAGACACTCAAGTCTAGTTATTCCCGGGCGGTGGCTGGGGGGGATCCCCTAGAGATAGCCTTAGCTAAGGAGGCCCTGGATCGTTCGAATAGCGAGCGGTACATGGGCCAGGTAATTAGACATAAGTTAAGCAAGATGTCTTCCGAAGCTGTGAACTTGGGCGCAGATCTGCGCAGGGAAGAGGTCCGTCGAGGTGGCGATCGTTACATTCGTGAAGTCGAATCCCCGGAGGGGCGTACTCTTCGGGCCACTGACGACATGTGCGAGGCGTTTCGGCGCCATTTCGAGAGCCGGTTTACCAAGGAGCCTGGTCTCCGTGAGGAGGAGTTTCGTAGCTATTTGGCTGACTTTCCTCGGCTTTCGCCGACTGAAGCGGCTAGCTGCGAGGGAGAGATCACGGAGGGCGAAGTCTACGCGGTTTTGAAGAAGGTCGGCAGAGGCAAGTCGCCCGGTCTGGATGGTTTGCCCTATGAATTGTACTTGAGGCTGTGGCACATCTTTGTTCCGATTTTGACTGCAGTGTTCAACAACTGGTTTCGGTCGGGGTCCATCCCCAATCGGATCACCAGGGGCGTGATCACTCTGTTGAAAAAGGGCAAAGGTGGTGGGGGGAAACTAGATGACTACAGGCCCATAACTCTGCTAAACACAGAGTTAAAGATTATGGCCAAGATCCTGCAGGAGCGTTTGCAGTCAGTTGCCGAGTCTCTGTTGGGACCTGAGCAGACTTGTTCTGTGAGGGGCCGAACAATTCAGAGCAACCTGCATCTGATCCGCACGATCATAGAGGGTGTAAAAGACGACGAGCAAGCCGCGCTGATCAATTTGGATCAGTCCAAGGCATTTGATAGGGTCGACCATCGCTACCTTGCTACTGTCCTGCAGGCCGCTGGATTCGCACCCAACTTCTGCCGCTGGATTAGCCTCCTGTATCGCTACCCCAGTGCTGTGGTACAGGTGAACGGAAGGTTGTCGGACGCGTTCGTGCTGTCTAGGTCGGTTCGTCAGGGTTGTCCGCTGTCGCCTCTCCTTTATGCTTTGGCGTTGGAGCCTCTCCTTCGCCGGCTGAAGGACGAGACCGGCAGTCCGGCCCTACGCGGAATCGCCGTTCCTGGAGGGGCTCGAGCCAGGGTTTCCGCGTACGCCGATGACGTATCTGCTTTCGTGTCGTCCCGGGACGACATCGAGGCGGTACAGAAGGCGCTTGATCGGTACGAGAAGGTGACAGGGGCCAAGATAAACCGCGACAAGTCTTCCGGCTTGCGGTTAGGTGCCTGGAAGGGGGTCGCTCTTCCGGGCCGCTTCGGTTGGACGGATGGACCTGTCCGCATTCTTGGAGTGTGGTTTGGACCGGACCTCCAGCTGGAGAAGAATTGGTCTGAAGTACTTGCAAAGGTCGATTCTGCCGGCAAGACTTGGAATCGACGGCGGTTGTCCGTGAAGGGCAGGGCGGAGGTGTGTGCTACATACATTTTCCCCCTGATTCTTTATCGATTGTCTGTACTTCCTCTCTGTGAGACCCATTGGAAGGCGCTCGAGCGATCGCTATCCTCCATTTTATGGAGGGGACGCGTGAACAGGGTCGACAGACGAGTCTGCACTAAACGTCCGTGTCATGGGGGGCTGGGAATGCCGCACCTCTTGAGTCACGTCCGTGCCTCTAGGTTGGCTTTCCTACGCCGCGCATTGACTGGGAGAGATCCGATTCTGGAGGGGATTGTTAGGGACGCCTTCCCTAGCCTTACCATCAGTCCCCCCATCTCGAGGGTTGAGCGCCGTCGTAAACCCCGGGACGAGTCGGATTTCATCCGCGAGTGTCGGTCGGCCTTGAAGGCCATTCCCCGGTCCAGTGACCTGTCACGGCCTAGGAAGGTCTTCTATCGTGGATTAGTGGAGGGGCCCGCGAAGGATTCCCTACGTGATACGCTCGGCTTGTCGGAGGAGGAGTATCGCTCCTACTGGTCTTGGGCGCCAGCGGCGGATTTCCTCAGTAACCCTGAGTTTTCGCTTACCTGGCGATTGGCTCGGAATCGGCTGCCTCTCAACGACAAGGCTTTCATATGGGGTTTGGCGGATTTGCCAGACTGTGAACGGTGTGGTCTTGGCTTAGAAGAAACGGCTCCGCACGCCTTCTACCATTGCCCCCGGGTCCGCCCCTTATGGGACCATGTCGGCGAGCTGACGGCTCGTCTCGCTCCCGAACAGCTTGTGTCCATTGATCGCGCATACGCGTGTGACAATGTGTCGCCCCCGTATTCCGGGGTGAAACGAATGGTGTTTCTGACGCTGCTGGCCACGGCTCGAATGGTGATTTGGACGACGCGAAAGGAGGAAGTCTTGCGGGGCAACCGTCTTTCTCATCAGCATCTAATCCAATTCTTTGAGCATCAGCTCAAGATGAAGATTAGATCTGATAGAAAACGATTGCATTCGACAGTCTTTAGCGAAAGGTGGGTAAAAGAGGCGAGCTTGGTTCGTGTGACCGGGGCTAGCCTTGATTTTCTCTTCTAGGTCAACCTATTGCACATCGGGGTGGCTTCCTGTGGAACCCTCCCCTTGGTTAGGATTAGACAAGCTTCAGTGTACCTAGTTAATGTGAGTATGTGTTGTTCCTGGTCTGTAACCCGGCTACTCTTTGGTTATGATCCAAGTCGAGATTCCCAACCTCCCCAGTTTGTTTCGGCCCCCTTTTATCTCGACTGGGTCAGCTTTATATTTTTCCCATTCCCGCATAATATTTTAGCCTTCTTCCCAATCCCTTAGCGAGAGTTGCCTCTTGATTTTGTCCCCTGGGCAGAATACAGTGGCCTCTCTATTTTGAGGGTTGGACGGTCCCCTACTAACATCTGTTATGTTTAGTTTGTATTTTGTGTTTATATTTATTTGATTATTGGGTTCATCTCCCTCCCCTCTCATTCTATCATTATTAAAATTTTATGTATTTTATGTATTATCATCAAATTTTTATGGTGTGGGGCGCGTTTTTGCTAGGTTCCCCTTGAGAGGATGCGGTATTATGGTGGTTGGAGGATTGTTTGGTGACGGACGAGTTCTTGTGGTGAATGGGTAAATTGCAATGTATGAATGGGTCGTGAATCTGATTAGCTAGGTATAGGATAGTTAGTTTGGACCAGCCTTTACCCCTCCCCTTCATCGGCCACGTGCCACAATTATGTATAAAAACATAATAAATCCTCTAGTTATATGTATATACCCCCCCAGGTGTCTTGTTTCATTCTTGGATGGGTTGGACTAGCAGTTGAAAAGAAGGACCGATAAGTGTTGCAAGTTTTTGTTAAAAGTTTTTCATTTTTGTTTCAAAGCTTTTCCTTTTTGATTTAGTTGATTTGCATCTGTGTTGAATTTTTTGTTTATTTGTATCTGTGTTTATTTTTGTTATTTGCTTTCCTACCTTTTGTTCCCCTTCTCACTGTTTTTTGTTTTGTTTGCGCTTTTATTTAAATTTATCCTTTTGTTGTCTACCGTTTTTCTTTATCTATTTTATGCTTTAGTTATTCAAGAAAAAAACTAAAGAGACATTCGTTCTGTCGTGGTGGTGGTGGTGGTGGCAGGCCACCATGAATGAGAACGAGCCAAACGTAACACCGCCGGTAGCGGTGGAGAATTCAGCCTGGTCCGAAAATAGGCCAAGGCCTCAAAAAGATGCGGATTATTATGATGCGCAAAGAAAAACATACGAGGGGTCGTTCAAGGAGAATGAATTCCTAACGATACCCGAGGCCCTTGAAGCAGTGGAAACCAGAATTATCTCCCTGCTGACATCAGATGTCAAAAGTAGAAAACTAACAAGAGTCAGCAGAGAGACTATGGAGGAGGTCCTCAAGACCTTAAAAATCTTTCCAAAGGTTCTTGCGAGGAGGTCAAATGCTTTGTGGGACCTTCTCCTGCCAACGGAACAGGAGGCCAGGCAACTGGCAGGCAGCATACTAGTGTCAAAAAATCTAAAGCTGCAAACGGAGTATATGGGCACCCGTAGGACTAAAATAACAGTCCACGGCGTGCCTGTAGACATCCCAAATGATAGAATGGGTGCCTTCTTCGCCCAATACGGGAAGGTCGAAGAGGTGAAGGCAATAGTGAGCAAATCTGGAATTGCCACCGGTGACGTCGAGTTACAAGTAACTCTTAACCAGGAAGACTTCAGAAGAGTCCCGAACATTGTAATCTGCAGAAAAAGGAGGATGTGGGTCGTTGTGGAGGGTAGGCGGCCGAATTGTTGGGTGTGCGGTGTCTCGGGACACATGGCGAGGGAGTGCCCGACAAAAAAGCCCCAGCCTGTGATCCAGCCCACTCCAGAAGTAACAGTAACAGAGGCCAAAAAATGGAAGAAGCCAAAAGCGCTAAGGCCCCTGGAAGGAGGTGGGAAGTGGAAGGAAGGGGAAGAGTGCATCAGCTCCCCCGCAAAAGAGTGCACCAGCTCCCCCCCCCCCAAAACGAGAAGCAGCAACCACCACCAAAGCAGCAGGCAGAAAAGCAGCAGAAGAAGGAGGGGGAAAACTATAAGCGGCGAAAAAGCAGTCGCCCAAGAAGCAGCAACAAAAAACGCAACAGCAGCAGCCTCAGTCGGAGGAAGGCATGGAGGTCGAAAAAATGCCTCCCCCTAGAACACCCTCTCTGAAGAGAAGCAGAGAAGAGGAGGAGGATGAAGCAGACGCGGAAAAAATAGACATTCGGGGCGTAGTAGGAAGGAGGAGGGCATGGAAAAAACCAGGTCCACCTCCACCCCTGCTGACCCCAAAGAAACAGTGGAGGCCCCCAAAAGTAGGAGTCTCCCCCCCTTCCCCGTCGCGTGCTTCACGTGCACCGTCCCCTCTCCCTCAAAAACTTCCCGGGGTTCGTCCCCACAGCGATCGTCTGATCCCCAGCCCCATGATTCCAAAACAATCAAGAAGAAAAAGAAAAAACTCTTCGCGCCGCCGGAAGAAATTTGTAAGGTAGAGGGGGAAGAACATAAAAAGAGCCAGTCCGGCCGGAAAAGGGTCCAACTAGGACTTTTGTATAAGAAAGTCTCTGTAGGGGGGAAATCAGTTGAAGATCCCCGTAACTTTCCGGGTTCCCCGAGGGTGCTAATTTGCATAAGGGATACTGGAGGTCCGTTAAAGGTATGGAGTCACGTAACGGAGGAAAAAGAAGCCTTCAACAATATAAGAATGGCGGAAATTGATTCCCCATACCTGAGAAAAATGCGCCAATACTGTGCTGGGGGGATCCCTGTTATTCTCCACCCCTCACTATATAGGTGCCTTAAACTAACGTATCCCACGGACGTCGGCGGGATTGTCCTAGATGGACATATGACTCAGATTTTCTCCCCGTATGTGAGTAGGTTAATTGTCTTTTATATTACAGGTCTTAGAAGATGTCAACCAAGATAGCGACTTTGAATGTGAGGGGCTTAATGGATCGGGGTAAGGCTGCCCGCCTGATCCGGGACCTTCTGTCCCTTGATGTGGATGTTGCCGCGATCGAGGAGACCCACTTTGTTTGCATTTACGATGCGTGTGTGCTGGAGGATGACTGTCGTCTATTCAGCATATGGGGACAGTTCTGCCAGAGGAGTTTCTTTGCTTGTCAGGTGTACTCTTGATGCGAAGGTGGACCTTGCGCATACCGATGCCGAGGGCCGGTTGATCGTGGCCGATATTGCCGTGAAAAGTGGTTCGTTCCGAGTCGTTGCGGTTTATGCGCCCAACGACAGGGAGGAGCGGGTCTCGTTTTTTCGGCGGTTGGGGCCGTTTCTAGTGGATTCAACGCGCCTAGTTTTAATGGGGGACTGGAATGCCATCCTGGACCCCAAGTTAGACAGGGGGCGGGGAGCTAGCGGGAGAAGGAGCGATCGTAGCCTGGTTGATCTGATCGGCGATTATGGTCTCGTCGATAGATACCGGGTCGATCATCCCGGTGGGGGGGAATGTGGACGTGGGCTCTTAATTGGCCTTTTGACAAGGTAGTTAGCTACCTTGACAGAATGTTAGTTAGAAGAGCCGACATAGATCTACTAGATTGCCCTACGTTCCACTGGGTAGGCTATTCGGACCACAAACTCGTTTGTGCCCGGGTGGCGTTAGACTGTAGGCCTAGAATGGCTGGTTACTGGAAGTTCAATCTGTCCTTACTGGACAGGGAGGACTTTCGGGAACAGCTAATTAGACTAGTGCAGCGGGAGCTAGTGGGGTCGGTTATCGGGAATAGGTGGTGGGAACGCCTTAAATGTAGGATTAGGTCCTTCACCACTAATTTCGGCAAGCGGCTCGCTCTAGATAGAGCTGATAAGGTGAAGACACTCAAGTCTAGTTATTCCCGGGCGGTGGCTGGGGGGGATCCCCTAGAGATAGCCTTAGCTAAGGAGGCCCTGGATCGTTCGAATAGCGAGCGGTACATGGGCCAGGTAATTAGACATAAGTTAAGCAAGATGTCTTCCGAAGCTGTGAACTTGGGCGCAGATCTGCGCAGGGAAGAGGTCCGTCGAGGTGGCGATCGTTACATTCGTGAAGTCGAATCCCCGGAGGGGCGTACTCTTCGGGCCACTGACGACATGTGCGAGGCGTTTCGGCGCCATTTCGAGAGCCGGTTTACCAAGGAGCCTGGTCTCCGTGAGGAGGAGTTTCGTAGCTATTTGGCTGACTTTCCTCGGCTTTCGCCGACTGAAGCGGCTAGCTGCGAGGGAGAGATCACGGAGGGCGAAGTCTACGCGGTTTTGAAGAAGGTCGGCAGAGGCAAGTCGCCCGGTCTGGATGGTTTGCCCTATGAATTGTACTTGAGGCTGTGGCACATCTTTGTTCCGATTTTGACTGCAGTGTTCAACAACTGGTTTCGGTCGGGGTCCATCCCCAATCGGATCACCAGGGGCGTGATCACTCTGTTGAAAAAGGGCAAAGGTGGTGGGGGGAAACTAGATGACTACAGGCCCATAACTCTGCTAAACACAGAGTTAAAGATTATGGCCAAGATCCTGCAGGAGCGTTTGCAGTCAGTTGCCGAGTCTCTGTTGGGACCTGAGCAGACTTGTTCTGTGAGGGGCCGAACAATTCAGAGCAACCTGCATCTGATCCGCACGATCATAGAGGGTGTAAAAGACGACGAGCAAGCCGCGCTGATCAATTTGGATCAGTCCAAGGCATTTGATAGGGTCGACCATCGCTACCTTGCTACTGTCCTGCAGGCCGCTGGATTCGCACCCAACTTCTGCCGCTGGATTAGCCTCCTGTATCGCTACCCCAGTGCTGTGGTACAGGTGAACGGAAGGTTGTCGGACGCGTTCGTGCTGTCTAGGTCGGTTCGTCAGGGTTGTCCGCTGTCGCCTCTCCTTTATGCTTTGGCGTTGGAGCCTCTCCTTCGCCGGCTGAAGGACGAGACCGGCAGTCCGGCCCTACGCGGAATCGCCGTTCCTGGAGGGGCTCGAGCCAGGGTTTCCGCGTACGCCGATGACGTATCTGCTTTCGTGTCGTCCCGGGACGACATCGAGGCGGTACAGAAGGCGCTTGATCGGTACGAGAAGGTGACAGGGGCCAAGATAAACCGCGACAAGTCTTCCGGCTTGCGGTTAGGTGCCTGGAAGGGGGTCGCTCTTCCGGGCCGCTTCGGTTGGACGGATGGACCTGTCCGCATTCTTGGAGTGTGGTTTGGACCGGACCTCCAGCTGGAGAAGAATTGGTCTGAAGTACTTGCAAAGGTCGATTCTGCCGGCAAGACTTGGAATCGACGGCGGTTGTCCGTGAAGGGCAGGGCGGAGGTGTGTGCTACATACATTTTCCCCCTGATTCTTTATCGATTGTCTGTACTTCCTCTCTGTGAGACCCATTGGAAGGCGCTCGAGCGATCGCTATCCTCCATTTTATGGAGGGGACGCGTGAACAGGGTCGACAGACGAGTCTGCACTAAACGTCCGTGTCATGGGGGGCTGGGAATGCCGCACCTCTTGAGTCACGTCCGTGCCTCTAGGTTGGCTTTCCTACGCCGCGCATTGACTGGGAGAGATCCGATTCTGGAGGGGATTGTTAGGGACGCCTTCCCTAGCCTTACCATCAGTCCCCCCATCTCGAGGGTTGAGCGCCGTCGTAAACCCCGGGACGAGTCGGATTTCATCCGCGAGTGTCGGTCGGCCTTGAAGGCCATTCCCCGGTCCAGTGACCTGTCACGGCCTAGGAAGGTCTTCTATCGTGGATTAGTGGAGGGGCCCGCGAAGGATTCCCTACGTGATACGCTCGGCTTGTCGGAGGAGGAGTATCGCTCCTACTGGTCTTGGGCGCCAGCGGCGGATTACCTCAGTAACCCTGAGTTTTCGCTTACCTGGCGATTGGCTCGGAATCGGCTGCCTCTCAACGACAAGGCTTTCATATGGGGTTTGGCGGATTTGACAGACTGTGAACGGTGTGGTCTTGGCTTAGAAGAAACGGCTCCGCACGCCTTCTACCATTGCCCACGGGTCCGCCCCTTATGGGACCATGTCGGCGAGCTGACGGCTCGTATCGCTCCCGAACAGCTTGTGTCCATTGATCGCGCATACGCGTGTGACAATGTGTCGCCCCCGTATTCCGGGGTGAAACGAATGGTGTTTCTGACGCTGCTGGCCACGGCTCGAATGGTGATTTGGACGACGCGAAAGGAGGAAGTCTTGCGGGGCAACCGTCTTTCTCATCAGCATCTAATCCAATTCTTTGAGCATCAGCTCAAGATGAAGATTAGATCTGATAGAAAACGATTGCATTCGACAGTCTTTAGCGAAAGGTGGGTAAAAGAGGCGAGCTTGGTTCGTGTGACCGGGGCTAGCCTTGATTTTCTCTTCTAGGTCAACCTATTGCACATCGGGGTGGCTTCCTGTGGAACCCTCCCCTTGGTTAGGTTAGACAAGCTTCAGTGTACCTAGTTAATGTGAGTAAGTGTTGTTCCTGGCCTGTAACCCGGCTACTCTTTGGTTATGATCCAAGTCGAGATTCCCAACCTCCCCAGTTTGTTTTTAACCCTGCTTCTCATCTCGACTGGGTCAGCTTTATATTTCCCCATTCCCGCATAATATTTTATCCTTTTTCCCCACTCCCTTAGCGAGAGAGCTTCTTGATTCTGTCCCCTGGGCAGAATACAGCGGCCTCTCTATTTTGAGGGTTGGACGGTCCCCTACTAACATCTGTTATGTTTAGTTTGTATTTTGTGTTTATATTTATTTGATTATTGGGTTCATCTCCCTCCCCTCTCATTCTATCATTATTAAAATTTTATGTATTTTATGTATTATCATCAAATTTTTATGGTGTGGGGCGCGTTTTTGCTAGGTTCCCCTTGAGAGGCTGCGGTATTATGGTGGTTGGAGGATTGTTTGGTGATGGACGAGTTCTTGTGGTGAATGGGTAAATTGTAATGTATGAATGGGTCGTGAATCTGATTAGCTAGGTATAGGATAGTTAGTTTGGACCAGCCTCTACCCCTCCCCTTCATCGGCCACGTGCCAAAATTTGTAAATTTTACAAATAAATATTCTAGTTATATGTATATACCCCCCCAGGTGTCTTGTTTCATTCTTGGATGGGTTGGACTAGCAGTTGAAAAGAAGGACCGATAAGTGTTGCAAGTTTTTGTTAAAAGTTTTTCATTTTTGTTTCAAAGCTTTTCCTTTTTGATTTAGTTGATTTGCATCTGTGTTGAATTTTTTGTTTATTTGTATCTGTGTTTATTTTTGTTATTTGCTTTCCTACCTTTTGTTCCCCTTCTCACTGTTTTTTGTTTTGTTTGCGCTTTTATTTAAATTTATCCTTTTGTTGTCTACCGTTTTTCTTTATCTATTTTATGCTTTAGTTATTCAAGAAAAAAACTAAAGAGACATTCGTTCTGTCGTGGTGGTGGTGGTGGTGGCAGGCCACCATGAATGAGAACGAGCCAAACGTAACACCGCCGGTAGCGGTGGAGAATTCAGCCTGGTCCGAAAATAGGCCAAGGCCTCAAAAAGATGCGGATTATTATGATGCGCAAAGAAAAACATACGAGGGGTCGTTCAAGGAGAATGAATTCCTAACGATACCCGAGGCCCTTGAAGCAGTGGAAACCAGAATTATCTCCCTGCTGACATCAGATGTCAAAAGTAGAAAACTAACAAGAGTCAGCAGAGAGACTATGGAGGAGGTCCTCAAGACCTTAAAAATCTTTCCAAAGGTTCTTGCGAGGAGGTCAAATGCTTTGTGGGACCTTCTCCTGCCAACGGAACAGGAGGCCAGGCAACTGGCAGGCAGCATACTAGTGTCAAAAAATCTAAAGCTGCAAACGGAGTATATGGGCACCCGTAGGACTAAAATAACAGTCTACGGTGTGCCTGTAGACATCCCAAATGATAGAATGGGTGCCTTCTTCGCCCAATACGGGAAGGTCGAAGAGGTGAAGGCAATAGTGAGCAAATCTGGAATTGCCACCGGTGACGTCGAGTTACAAGTAACTCTTAACCAGGAAGACTTCAGAAGAGTCCCGAACATTGTAATCTGCAGAAAAAGGAGGATGTGGGTCGTTGTGGAGGGTAGGCGGCCGAATTGTTGGGTGTGCGGTGTCTCGGGACACATGGCGAGGGAGTGCCCGACAAAAAAGCCCCAGCCTGTGATCCAGCCCACTCCAGAAGTAACAGTAACAGAGGCCAAAAAATGGAAGAAGCCAAAAGCGCTAAGGCCCCTGGAAGGAGGTGGGAAGTGGAAGGAAGGGGAAGAGTGCATCAGCTCCCCCGCAAAAGAGTGCACCAGCTCCCCCCCCCCAAAACGAGAAGCAGCAACCACCACCAAAGCAGCAGGCAGAAAAGCAGCAGAAGAAGGAGGGGGAAAACTATAAGCGGCGAAAAAGCAGTCGCCCAAGAAGCAGCAACAAAAAACGCAACAGCAGCAGCCTCAGTCGGAGGAAGGCATGGAGGTCGAAAAAATGCCTCCCCCTAGAACACCCTCTCTGAAGAGAAGCAGAGAAGAGGAGGAGGATGAAGCAGACGCGGAAAAAATAGACATTCGGGGCGTAGTAGGAAGGAGGAGGGCATGGAAAAAACCAGGTCCACCTCCACCCCTGCTGACCCCAAAGAAACAGTGGAGGCCCCCAAAAGTAGGAGTCTCCCCCCCTTCCCCGTCGCGTGCTTCACGTGTACCGTCCCCTCTCCCTCAAAAACTTCCCGGGGTTCGTCCCCACAGCGATCGTCTGATCCCCAGCCCCATGATTCCAAAACAATCAAGAAGAAAAAGAAAAAACTCTTCGCGCCGCCGGAAGAAATTTGTAAGGTAGAGGGGGAAGAACATAAAAAGAGCCAGTCCGGCCGGAAAAGGGTCCAACTAGGACTTTTGTATAAGAAAGTCTCTGTAGGGGGGAAATCAGTTGAAGATCCCCGTAACTTTCCGGGTTCCCCGAGGGTGCTAATTTGCATAAGGGATACTGGAGGTCCGTTAAAGGTATGGAGTCACGTAACGGAGGAAAAAGAAGCCTTCAACAATATAAGAATGGCGGAAATTGATTCCCCATACCTGAGAAAAATGCGCCAATACTGTGCTGGGGGGATCCCTGTTATTCTCCACCCCTCACTATATAGGTGCCTTAAACTAACGTATCCCACGGACGTCGGCGGGATTGTCCTAGATGGACATATGACTCAGATTTTCTCCCCGTATGTGAGTAGGTTAATTGTCTTTTATATTACAGGTCTTAGAAGATGTCAACCAAGATAGCGACTTTGAATGTGAGGGGCTTAATGGATCGGGGTAAGGCTGCCCGCCTGATCCGGGACCTTCTGTCCCTTGATGTGGATGTTGCCGCGATCGAGGAGACCCACTTTGTTTGCATTTACGATGCGTGTGTGCTGGAGGATGACTGTCGTCTATTCAGCATATGGGGACAGTTCTGCCAGAGGAGTTTCTTTGCTTGTCAGGTGTACTCTTGATGCGAAGGTGGACCTTGCGCATACCGATGCCGAGGGCCGGTTGATCGTGGACGATATTGCCGTGAAAAGTGGTTCGTTCCGAGTCGTTGCGGTTTATGCGCCCAACGACAGGGAGGAGCGGGTCTCGTTTTTTCGGCGGTTGGGGCCGTTTCTAGTGGATTCAACGCGCCTAGTTTTAATGGGGGACTGGAATGCCATCCTGGACCCCAAGTTAGACAGGGGGCGGGGAGCTAGCGGGAGAAGGAGCGATCGTAGCCTGGTTGATCTGATCGGCGATTATGGTCTCGTCGATAGATACCGGGTCGATCATCCCGGTGGGGGGGAATGTGGACGTGGGCTCTTAATTGGCCTTTTGACAAGGTAGTTAGCTACCTTGACAGAATGTTAGTTAGAAGAGCCGACATAGATCTACTAGATTGCCCTACGTTCCACTGGGTAGGCTATTCGGACCACAAACTCGTTTGTGCCCGGGTGGCGTTAGACTGTAGGCCTAGAATGGCTGGTTTCTGGAAGTTCAATCTGTCCTTACTGGACAGGGAGGACTTTCGGGAACAGCTAATTAGACTAGTGCAGCGGGAGCTAGTGGGGTCGGTTATCGGGAATAGGTGGTGGGAACGCCTTAAATGTAGGATTAGGTCCTTCACCACTAATTTCGGCAAGCGGCTCGCTCTAGATAGAGCTGATAAGGTGAAGACACTCAAGTCTAGTTATTCCCGGGCGGTGGCTGGGGGGGATCCCCTAGAGATAGCCTTAGCTAAGGAGGCCCTGGATCGTTCGAATAGCGAGCGGTACATGGGCCAGGTAATTAGACATAAGTTAAGCAAGATGTCTTCCGAAGCTGTGAACTTGGGCGCAGATCTGCGCAGGGAAGAGGTCCGTCGAGGTGGCGATCGTTACATTCGTGAAGTCGAATCCCCGGAGGGGCGTACTCTTCGGGCCACTGACGACATGTGCGAGGCGTTTCGGCGCCATTTCGAGAGCCGGTTTACCAAGGAGCCTGGTCTCCGTGAGGAGGAGTTTCGTAGCTATTTGGCTGACTTTCCTCGGCTTTCGCCGACTGAAGCGGCTAGCTGCGAGGGAGAGATCACGGAGGGCGAAGTCTACGCGGTTTTGAAGAAGGTCGGCAGAGGCAAGTCGCCCGGTCTGGATGGTTTGCCCTATGAATTGTACTTGAGGCTGTGGCACATCTTTGTTCCGATTTTGACTGCAGTGTTCAACAACTGGTTTCGGTCGGGGTCCATCCCCAATCGGATCACCAGGGGCGTGATCACTCTGTTGAAAAAGGGCAAAGGTGGTGGGGGGAAACTAGATGACTACAGGCCCATAACTCTGCTAAACACAGAGTTAAAGATTATGGCCAAGATCCTGCAGGAGCGTTTGCAGTCAGTTGCCGAGTCTCTGTTGGGACCTGAGCAGACTTGTTCTGTGAGGGGCCGAACAATTCAGAGCAACCTGCATCTGATCCGCACGATCATAGAGGGTGTAAAAGACGACGAGCAAGCCGCGCTGATCAATTTGGATCAGTCCAAGGCATTTGATAGGGTCGACCATCGCTACCTTGCTACTGTCCTGCAGGCCGCTGGATTCGCACCCAACTTCTGCCGCTGGATTAGCCTCCTGTATCGCTCCCCCAGTGCTGTGGTACAGGTGAACGGAAGGTTGTCGGACGCGTTCGTGCTGTCTAGGTCGGTTCGTCAGGGTTGTCCGCTGTCGCCTCTCCTTTATGCTTTGGCGTTGGAGCCTCTCCTTCGCCGGCTGAAGGACGAGACCGGCAGTCCGGCCCTACGCGGAATCGCCGTTCCTGGAGGGGCTCGAGCCAGGGTTTCCGCGTACGCCGATGACGTATCTGCTTTCGTGTCGTCCCGGGACGACATCGAGGCGGTACAGAAGGCGCTTGATCGGTACGAGAAGGTGACAGGGGCCAAGATAAACCGCGACAAGTCTTCCGGCTTGCGGTTAGGTGCCTGGAAGGGGGTCGCTCTTCCGGGCCGCTTCGGTTGGACGGATGGACCTGTCCGCATTCTTGGAGTGTGGTTTGGACCGGACCTCCAGCTGGAGAAGAATTGGTCTGAAGTACTTGCAAAGGTCGATTCTGCCGGCAAGACTTGGAATCGACGGCGGTTGTCCGTGAAGGGCAGGGCGGAGGTGTGTGCTACATACATTTTCCCCCTGATTCTTTATCGATTGTCTGTACTTCCTCTCTGTGAGACCCATTGGAAGGCGCTCGAGCGATCGCTATCCTCCATTTTATGGAGGGGACGCGTGAACAGGGTCGACAGACGAGTCTGCACTAAACGTCCGTGTCATGGGGGGCTGGGAATGCCGCACCTCTTGAGTCACGTCCGTGCCTCTAGGTTGGCTTTCCTACGCCGCGCATTGACTGGGAGAGATCCGATTCTGGAGGGGATTGTTAGGGACGCCTTCCCTAGCCTTACCATCAGTCCCCCCATCTCGAGGGTTGAGCGCCGTCGTAAACCCCGGGACGAGTCGGATTTCATCCGCGAGTGTCGGTCGGCCTTGAAGGCCATTCCCCGGTCCAGTGACCTGTCACGGCCTAGGAAGGTCTTCTATCGTGGATTAGTGGAGGGGCCCGCGAAGGATTCCCTACGTGATACGCTCGGCTTGTCGGAGGAGGAGTATCGCTCCTACTGGTCTTGGGCGCCAGCGGCGGATTACCTCAGTAACCCTGAGTTTTCGCTTACCTGGCGATTGGCTCGGAATCGGCTGCCTCTCAACGACAAGGCTTTCATATGGGGTTTGGCGGATTTGCCAGACTGTGAACGGTGTGGTCTTGGCTTAGAGGAAACGGCTCCGCACGCCTTCTACCATTGCCCCCGGGTCCGCCCCTTATGGGACCATGTCGGCGAGCTGACGGCTCGTCTCGCTCCCGAACAGCTTGTGTCCATTGATCGCGCATACGCGTGTGACAATGTGTCGCCCCCGTATTCCGGGGTGAAACGGATGGTGTTTCTGACGCTGCTGGCCACGGCTCGAATGGTGATTTGGACGACGCGAAAGGAGGAAGTCTTGCGGGGCAACCGTCTTTCTCATCAGCATCTAATCCTATTCTTTGAGCATCAGCTCAAGATGAAGATTAGATCTGATAGAAAACGATTGCATTCGACAGTCTTTAGCGAAAGGTGGGTAAAAGAGGCGAGCTTGGTTCGTGTGACCGGGGCTAGCCTTGATTTTCTCTTCTAGGTCAACCTATTGCACATCGGGGTGGCTTCCTGTGGAACCCTCCCCTTGGTTAGGTTAGACAAGCTTCAGTGTACCTAGTTAATGTGAGTAAGTGTTGTTCCTGGCCTGTAACCCGGCTACTCTTTGGTTATGGTCCAAGTCGAGATTCCCAACCTCCCCAGTTTGTTTTTAACCCTCCTTTTCATCTCGACTGGGTCAGCTTTATATTTCCCCATTCCCGCATAATATTTTTCCCTTTTCCCCACTCCCTTAGCGAGAGAGCTTCTTGATTCTGTCCCCTGGGCAGAATACAGCGGCCTCTCTATTTTGAGGGTTGGACGGTCCCCTACTAACATCTGTTATGTTTAGTTTGTATTTTGTGTTTATATTTATTTGATTATTGGGTTCATCTCCCTCCCCTCTCATTCTATCATTATTAAAATTTTATGTATTTTATGTATCATCATCAAATTTTTATGGTGTGGGGCGCGTTTTGGTAGGTTCCCCTAGAGAGGATGTGGTATTATGGTGATTGGAGGATTGTTCGGTGATGGACGAGTTCTTGTGGTGAATGAGCAAATTGTAATGTATGAATGGGTCGTGAGTCAGATTAGCTAGGTATCAGATAGTTAGCGTTGACCAGCCTCTACCCCTCCCCTTTTCGGCCTTGTGCCACAATTTGTATTTCAATGCAAATAAATACCCTAGTTATATGTATATACCCCCCCAGGTGTCTTGTTTCATTCTTGGATGGGTTGGACTAGCAGTTGAAAAGAAGGACCGATAAGTGTTGCAAGTTTTTGTTAAAAGTTTTTCATTTTTGTTTCAAAGCTTTTCCTTTTTGATTTAGTTGATTTGCATCTGTGTTGAATTTTTTGTTTATTTGTATCTGTGTTTATTTTTGTTATTTGCTTTCCTACCTTTTGTTCCCCTTCTCACTGTTTTTTGTTTTGTTTGCGCTTTTATTTAAATTTATCCTTTTGTTGTCTACCGTTTTTCTTTATCTATTTTATGCTTTAGTTATTCAAGAAAAAAACTAAAGAGACATTCGTTCTGTCGTGGTGGTGGTGGTGGTGGCAGGCCACCATGAATGAGAACGAGCCAAACGTAACACCGCCGGTAGCGGTGGAGAATTCAGCCTGGTCCGAAAATAGGCCAAGGCCTCAAAAAGATGCGGATTATTATGATGCGCAAAGAAAAACATACGAGGGGTCGTTCAAGGAGAATGAATTCCTAACGATACCCGAGGCCCTTGAAGCAGTGGAAACCAGAATTATCTCCCTGCTGACATCAGATGTCAAAAGTAGAAAACTAACAAGAGTCAGCAGAGAGACTATGGAGGAGGTCCTCAAGACCTTAAAAATCTTTCCAAAGGTTCTTGCGAGGAGGTCAAATGCTTTGTGGGACCTTCTCCTGCCAACGGAACAGGAGGCCAGGCAACTGGCAGGCAGCATACTAGTGTCAAAAAATCTAAAGCTGCAAACGGAGTATATGGGCACCCGTAGGACTAAAATAACAGTCTACGGTGTGCCTGTAGACATCCCAAATGATAGAATGGGTGCCTTCTTCGCCCAATACGGGAAGGTCGAAGAGGTGAAGGCAATAGTGAGCAAATCTGGAATTGCCACCGGTGACGTCGAGTTACAAGTAACTCTTAACCAGGAAGACTTCAGAAGAGTCCCGAACATTGTAATCTGCAGAAAAAGGAGGATGTGGGTCGTTGTGGAGGGTAGGCGGCCGAATTGTTGGGTGTGCGGTGTCTCGGGACACATGGCGAGGGAGTGCCCGACAAAAAAGCCCCAGCCTGTGATCCAGCCCACTCCAGAAGTAACAGTAACAGAGGCCAAAAAATGGAAGAAGCCAAAAGCGCTAAGGCCCCTGGAAGGAGGTGGGAAGTGGAAGGAAGGGGAAGAGTGCATCAGCTCCCCCGCAAAAGAGTGCACCAGCTCCCCCCCAAAAAACGAGAAGCAGCAACCACCACCAAAGCAGCAGGCAGAAAAGCAGCAGAAGAAGGAGGGGGAAAACTATAAGCGGCGAAAAAGCAGTCGCCCAAGAAGCAGCAACAAAAAACGCAACAGCAGCAGCCTCAGTCGGAGGAAGGCATGGAGGTCGAAAAAATGCCTCCCCCTAGAACACCCTCTCTGAAGAGAAGCAGAGAAGAGGAGGAGGATGAAGCAGACGCGGAAAAAATAGACATTCGGGGCGTAGTAGGAAGGAGGATGGCATGGAAAAAACCAGGTCCACCTCCACCCCTGCTGACCCCAAAGAAACAGTGGAGGCCCCCAAAAGTAGGAGTCTCCCCACCTTCCCCGTCGCGTGCTTCACGTGCACCGTCCCCCTCTCCCTCAAAAACTTCCCGGGGTTCGTCCCCACAGCGATCGTCTGATCCCCAGCCCCATGATTCCAAAACAATCAAGAAGAAAAAGAAAAAACTCTTCGCGCCGCCGGAAGAAATTTGTAAGGTAGAGGGGGAAGAACATAAAAAGAGCCAGTCCGGCCGGAAAAGGGTCCAACTAGGACTTTTGTATAAGAAAGTCTCTGTAGGGGGGAAATCAGTTGAAGATCCCCGTAACTTTCCGGGTTCCCCGAGGGTGCTAATTTGCATAAGGGATACTGGAGGTCCGTTAAAGGTATGGAGTCACGTAACGGAGGAAAAAGAAGCCTTCAACAATATAAGAATGGCGGAAATTGATTCCCCATACCTGAGAAAAATGCGCCAATACTGTGCTGGGGGGATACCTGCTATTCTCCACCCCTCACTATATAGGTGCCTTAAACTAACGTATCCCACGGACGTCGGCGGGATTGTCCTAGATGGACATATGACTCAGATTTTCTCCCCGTATGTGAGTAGGTTAATTGTCTTTTATATTACAGGTCTTAGAAGATGTCAACCAAGATAGCGACTTTGAATGTGAGGGGCTTAATGGATCGGGGTAAGGCTGCCCGCCTGATCCGGGACCTTCTGTCCCTTGATGTGGATGTTGCCGCGATCGAGGAGACCCACTTTCTTTGCAGTTACGATGCGTGTGTGCTGGAGGATGACTGTCGTCTATTCAGCATATGGGGACAGTTCTGCCAGAGGAGTTTCTTTGCTTGTCAGGCGTACTCTTGATGCGAAGGTGGACCTTGCGCATACCGATGCCGAGGGCCGGTTGATCGTGGCCGATATTGCCGTGAAAAGTGGTTCGTTCCGAGTCGTTGCGGTTTATGCGCCCAACGACAGGGAGGAGCGGGTCTCGTTTTTTCGGCGGTTGGGGCCGTTTCTAGTGGATTCAACGCGCCTAGTTTTAATGGGGGACTGGAATGCCATCCTGGACCCCAAGTTAGACAGGGGGCGGGGAGCTAGCGGGAGAAGGGGCGATCGTAGCCTGGTTGATCTGATCGGCGATTATGGTCTCGTCGATAGATACCGGGTCGATCATCCCGGGGGGGAAATGTGGACGTGGGCTCTTAATTGGCCTTTTGACAAGGTAGTCAGCTACCTTGACAAAATGTTAGTGAGAAGAACCGACATAGATCTGATAGATTGCCCTACGTTCTACTGGGTAGGCTATTCGGACCACAAACTCGTTTGTGCTCATGTGGCGTTAGACTGTAGGCATAGAATGGCTGGTTACTGGAAGTTCAATCTGTCCTTACTGGACAGGGAGGACTTTCGGGAACAGCTAATTAGACTAGTGCAGCGGGAGCTAGTGGGGGCGGTTATCGGGAATAAGTGGTGGGAACGCCTTAAGTGTAGGATTAGGTCCTTCACCACTGATTTCGGCAAACGGCTCGCTCTAGATAGAGCTGATAAGGTGAAGACACTCAAGTCTAGTTATTCCCGGGCGGTGGCTGGGAGGGGTCCCCTAGAGATAGCCTTAGCTAAGGAGGCCCTGGATCGTTCGAATAGCGAGCGGTACATGGGCCAGGTAATTAGACATAAGTTAAGCAAGATGTCTTCCGAAGCTGTGAATTTGGGCGCAGATCTGCACAGGGAAGAGGTCCGTCGAGGTGGCGATCGTTACATTCGTGAAGTCGAATCCCCGGAGGGGCGTACTCTTCGGGCCACTGACGACATGTGCGAGGCGTTTCGGCGCCATTTCGAGAGCCGGTTTACCAAGGAGCCTGGTCTGTGTGAGGAGGAGTTTCGTAGCTATTTGGCTGACTTTCCTCGGCTTTCGCCGACTGAAGCGGCTAGCTGCGAGGGAGAGATCACGGAGGGCGAAGTCTACGCGGTTTTGAAGAAGGTCGACAGAGGCAAGTCGCCCGGTCTGGATGGTTTTCCCTATGAATTGTACTTGAGGCTGTCGCACATCTTTGTTCCGATTTTGACTGCAGTGTTCAACAACTGGTTTCGGTCGGGGTCCATCCCCAACCGTGTCACCAGGGGCGTGATCACTCTGTTGAGAAAGGGCAAAGGTGTTAGGGCAAACTAGATGACTACAGGCCCATAACTCTGCTAAACACAGAGTTAAAGATTATGGCCAAGATCCTGCAGGAGCGTTTGCAGTCAGTTGCCGAGTCTCTGTTGGGACCTGAGCAGACTTGTTCTGTGAGGGGCCGAACAATTCAGAGCAACCTGCATCTGATCCGCACGATCATAGAGGGTGTAAAAGACGACGAGCAAGCCGCGCTGATCAATTTGGATCAGTCCAAGGCATTTGATAGTGTCGACCATCGCTACCTTGCTACTGTCCTGCAGGCCGCTGGATTCGCACCCAACTTCTGCCGCTGGATTAGCCTCCTGTATCGCTCCCCCAGTGCTGTGGTACAGGTGAACGGAAGGTTGTCGGACGCGTTCGTGCTGTCTAGGTCGGTTCGTCAGGGATGTCCGCTGTCGCCTCTCCTTTATGCTTTGGCGTTGGAGCCTCTCCTTCGCCGGCTGAAGGACGAGACCGGCAGTCCGGCCCTACGCGGAATCGCCGTTCCTGGAGGGGCTCGAGCCAGGGTTTCCGCGTACGCCGATGACGTATCTGCTTTCGTGTCGTCCCGGGACGACATCGAGGCGGTACAGAAGGCGCTTGACCGGTACGAGAAGGTGACAGGGGCCAAGATAAACCGCGACAAGTCTTCCGGCTTGCGGTTAGGTGCCTGGAAGGGGGTCGCTCTTCCGGGCCGCTTCGGTTGGACGGATGGACCTGTCCGCATTCTTGGAGTGTGGTTTGGACCGGACCTCCAGCTGGAGAAGAATTGGTCTGAAGTACTTGCAAAGGTCGATTCTGCCGGCAAGACTTGGAATCGACGGCGGTTGTCCGTGAAGGGCAGGGCGGAGGTGTGTGCTACATACATTTCCCCCTGATTCTTTATCGATTGTCTGTACTTCCTCTCTGTGAGACCCATTGGAAGGCGCTCGAGCGATCGCTATCCTCCATTTTATGGAGGGGACGCGTGAACAGGGTCGACAGACGAGTCTGCACTAAACGTCCGTGTCATGGGGGGCTGGGAATGCCGCACCTCTTGAGTCACATCCGTGCCTCTAGGTTGGCTTTCCTACGCCGCGCAATGACTGGGAGAGATCCGATTCTGGAGGGGATTGTTAGGGACGCCTTCCCTAGCCTTACCATCAGTCCCCCCATCTCGAAGGTTGAGCGCCGTCGTAGACCTCGGGACGAGTCGGATTTCATCCGCGAGTGTCGGTCGGCCTTGAAGGCCATTCCCCGGTCCAGTGACCTTTCACGGCCTAGGAAGGTCTTCTATCGTGGATTAGTGGAGGGGCCCGCGAAGGATTCCCTACGTGATACGCTCGGCTTGTCGGAGGAGGAGTATCGCTCCTACTGGTCTTGGGCGCCATCGGCGGATTACCTCAGTAACCCTGAGTTTTCGCTTACCTGGCGATTGGCTCGGAATCGGCTGCCTCTCAACGACAAGGCTTTCATATGGGGTTTGGCGGATTTGCCAGACTGTGAACGGTGTGGTCTTGGCTTAGAAGAAACGGCTCCGCACGCCTTCTACCATTGCCCCCGGGTCCGCCCCTTATGGGACCATGTCGGCCAGCTGACGGCTCGTCTCGCTCCCGAACAGCTTGTGTCCATTGATCGCGCATACGCGTGTGACAATGTGTCGCCCCCGTATTCCGGGGTGAAACGAATGGTGTTTCTGACGCTGCTGGCCACGGCTCGAATGGTGATTTGGACGACGCGAAAGGAGGAAGTCTTGCGGGGCAACCGTCTTTCTCATCAGCATCTAATCCAATTCTTTGAGCATCAGCTCAAGATGAAGATTAGATCTGATAGAAAACGATTGCATTCGACAGTCTTTGGCGGAAGGTGGGTAAAAGAGGCGAGCTTGCTTCGTGTGAACGGGGCTAGCCTTGATTTTCTCTTCTAGGTCAACCTATTGCACATCGGGGTGGCTTCCTGTGGAACCCTTCCCTTGGTTAGGTTATACAAGCTTAAGTGTACCTAGTTAATGTGAGTAAGTGTTGTTCCTGGCCTGTTACCCGGCTACTCTTTGTTTATGTCCCAAGTCGAGATTCCCAACCTCCCCAGTCTGTTTTGGCCCCACTCTTTATCTCGACTGGGTCAGCTTTATATTTTCCCATTCCCGCATAATATTTTGGCCTTCTTCCCACTCCCTTAGCGAGAGTTGCCTCTTGATTTTGTCCCCTGGGCAGAATACAGCGGCCTCCCTATTTTTGAGGGTTTGACGGCTCCCTACTAACATATGTTATGTTTAGTTTGTATTTTCTGTTATTTTTTAGTTATTATTGGGTTCATCTCCCCTCCCCTCTCATTCTAACATTATTAGAATTTTAATGTATAGCATTTATATCATCATCAAATCTTTATGGTGTGGGGCGCGTTTTTGTAGAACCTCCTGGTAAGAACGTGGTATTATGGTGCATGAGAGAACGATTGGTGATGGACGAGTTCTTGTGGTGAATGGGTAAATTGTAACGTATGAATGGGTCGTGAATCTGATTAGCTAGGTATAGGATAGTTAGTTTGGACCAGCCTTTACCCCTCCCCTTCATCGGCTTCGTGCCACAATTATGTATAAAAACATAATAAATCTCCTAGTATATATATATATATATATATATATATATATATATATATATATATATATATATATATATATATATATATATATATATATATATATATATATATATATATATATATATATCCAAAAAACCGTAACACGAATAACTTGTACAATTCGCGCATTTTGGTTTTGGGTAATGGTTCAACGAGCTGAGTTTGGTTGACAATTACTGTAAAGTAATGAGATCGACGAAGATTTGGAGACAATGGTAAGAAGCAGGAAACTAATACTATACACGGGGAAGAAACAGTTCAGGTTTTTAGGTCATATAATGAGGGACGAGGGCTCTATTTACATTAAGGACACATGGCACAGTGGACAAAAACCATAGTTAGATCCAGTGACAGGACCCAAAGAGTTTGAGTTCAATACCCGGTTAAAGCAGTGGAGAAATTGGAGAGGGGATTTAACAGGAGATAACTTATAACTGACATCCATTAAACATGACACGTGGAACTAGAAAAGTCTACCCCAACGAGCGAAATAAAAGGTTCAGTTGGACATTCTTCACTTGAAAAAGGTTGGAGCGTACAACAGAAACGTTGTAATAAAGATGAGGACAATAGGCCGAATAGTGTAAATAGTGTACATAATACCTACGAATTCTTTCTGGTAAGGATAATTTTTTTTGGGGGGGGCGGGTAACATATTTTATCTAAAATTTACACTTTTTTTAACTAGTATTTAATATGTAAATAGTTCGATTAATTTATTTTTAAGCGATTTTTGTTAAATATTTTTCTCTTAGTTTTTAAAGTTGTAAATAGTCTGTCATTTTAATCACTCTATTGTAAATTTTATTAAGTTTAGTTTAGAAAAGAAAAAATAAGAATAAAAATAAAAAAGAAAAAGAAAAAGACCAAACAAATAAGTTATTTTATAGAAATTAAAAGGGGAGGTTTTCTTCTATTCTTCCAAAAAAATACCCTATCTTGGCCGCATGTAGGAAGATCACTACAACCATGCATAACTAATTTCTAACTTCGAATAGCCCAAGTGAAGTCTTGATTGGTTGTTGTTTAATGGGGCAACTTATATAATGCACGTCCTAAAGTAAGCGGCAGATTTTGCTCTAGGTGCGGGCCGAATACTGATCATATTCGGTCGGGTCGCCCATCGAAGAAGTCTGTTGTTTATTTAGACCCGAAACTTCTAGTTACATGGGAGCAACAACACTGACCACGCATCTAGATTTGGCATTTAAAGGTGTATTTTAATAATCTCAGAAATATAGACAGATACTGAAGGTTAAGGTAGGAGAGAACTTGGAGAGGTAAATTGAGAGAAGATAACTGATAACTGACATCCATTGAAACATGGCACGTTCAACTAGAACAGTCTACCCCAGCGAGTGAAATAAAGCGTTCAGTTCGACATTCCAGCCACCTGAAGAAAAAGACCGGAGCGTACAACGGCCGAAAGGTTGTAATAGAGATGGTGACAAAGGTGAGGACAATAGTCCGAATAATGTAAATAGTGTACATAATACCTCATCTCAGAAATATAGACAGATACCTGACGAAGGAGGGTTTGGAAAATTTGATACTCACGAGACAGTGGGCAAGAGGGACAGAGGAACATAGTGAGCTTGAGTAAATGGATTATTGAACAGGGCTCATCAGAAAGATACAATTCATTAAAATGTACAGATAGTTGTGGAAAACCATGATCGCCTATGTCCAGTGGGAACACGGCATATAAAAAGAAGACGGAGATCGAATCTCAGTTAGTGGCCTAACCGATGTTTGGAATGAAATATCACAATACTGGTCGACATCTAAAGTTAAACAAATCTAATTCCACCATGAGTAATGGTTAAATATGCTAGTCTAAAAGACATTTAATACTGAGTAGTATTTCTTACTCAATGTCCCATATTGCATTTAGCATCAAATACCCCCCCCCCCAAAAAAAAACAAAATATATATATTTATATTGTGAGATGACCCCCCACTCAGCTTGGCAGTGAGTTAGGGTAAACGGGGTTAACGAAAAAAGAAACACAGTTTCAAATTTTTTTGAAAGATAATTTTTGTTTCAATCTGGCCAAATTCATCTACATTGTTTTCTCACCATCACCTTTTTTCTATGACTATCCCACGCTGATGCATTATACAGTCTACCTAGAATGATGATATATCTATAAATACGCATATAAAATTATTCGTACACTCATCAATTTTGAATTTTTTATCGATTTCTTAGAATCTAATGCCCGAATAATGCCAGTTTTTTTTTATATGTTAATAAGTACAAAGAAAGGTATATAGAATTCGATTTTTAGAACTATAGTTTAAATACGACAAATTTGACAGCCGAATTATGCAGATAGGAAAAGAGAAAATTATTCGCACAATAGAAAACATTGTAGGAAATATCGTGTTAAGTATAAATAATTTACATAATTATTTTATCAGTAAAGACTTGTAGACTATTTACTCAATAGAATATTTATGATAATTCCAGCAAAGAAAGTCACGTGGTTCATAGAGTGTCATCATTGTTACTCTTAT
>OZ010603.1:34456117-34561117 GCA_963932145.1 Acanthosepion lycidas
AAGAGACCTTGATATAAGAGAAATCTGGATATAAGAGAAACCCGGATATAAGAGAAAAAAAGTCAATATAAAACATATGTGCGCAAATCCTTTGTTTTTGTGATATCGAATTTAAAGAAAGTTTACAGTGGATGGCTCTTTGTAGACTAGGTTACATTTGTCATTCATGTACATATATAGCTAGTCTGTCTTCAATGTGTAACGTGTGTAGTAGTGAATTAACTGAGAACTGTTTCGTTTAAAAATGGCAGCATATTCATATCGTGAACAGGCAGATATGATTTTTTTTCGGACGAATGTTAATGAACGCATGCTTCACGGGATCTATCAGAGAGTGTTTCAAGAACGATAGACATTTTACCTTTTTTTGGTGTCAGGAACCCGCTCCCAGAGTTTGTAAATGTATTTTTGGTTTGTATCTCGGATTGTAAAGGGTGGTCTGAAAGTCTTGTCACTCGTATATAATATAATTTTCTGTTTTAGATGGTTGATATGAGCCTATACAGTTTGGAAAAGGGGCTGCTTGTAAGAATAAGTAGTGACTTTCACATGAACGATACCAGAATAGACATGAATGGAAGGACGCCGTTCGGAGAGCTTTTGCAAACTAAGCACAGCATAGAAAAATATCACACAGTACAGGGTGCCGCATCATTTTGTGCCACGAAAATGATGGTGTTCAAACAGACCTTCTCGATGTGTGACAGCGTCAATGAAAGTGAATAAACGGAATCCAGTACATTTGTCTTTTATTACTGTATTACTTGTTCTTCTACTTACCTGGCGTAGGGAACCGTCCCTATTCTGGTGGTATCACGGCTACGACTAGCTTGGACCGGCTCTGACCAGCTTGGACAAGCTATGACCAGCTAAGACCAGCTTGGACCAGCGGCCCGAGTGAAAACATTCTGGTCCACCGTTAAAAACTGAACTTGTGTCACAAGCTGACTCAGTAGGGGGGGTCAAGTAAATATCTACTTGTTCTTCTATTGTTCTCATTACATTTTGGTAGGGGGCGATAAGACCTTGGCACCACTATGTGCATTTAACAATGTCTACCGTAAACATTAAATATATTAACACAAATCGAAGGATTTGCAGACATATCTTTATATAGACTTTTGTCCATGATTTGGTGTGAGGAAAAAGCCCCCAAAGTTTGTAAATGTATTTTTGATACACCCAGTATAGAAACTACATTAATTTCTTTATATTTCTTAACAAATCTATGTGTGAGATCTAAGAACACCAACGATGCAAGAGTTTTGAAGATTAATGAAGTTGGCTATGCTGTACGTCTAGACATAGCGGACTCAGACAATTAAACAATTAAATAAATAGCTTAGCGTCGCAACTCTTTCAACGTTTTCTCTCGTATATGAATACAACCGAAGTATTCTATTATATTTTAGCCTCATCTCCGTCGTGTGTCTATGCGTATATATATACACACACACACACACACACATATATATATATATATATATATATATATATATATATATATATATATATATATATATATATATATATATGTATTGTGTGTGTATTTAGGCAGCATCTTTTCATTCATACACGTTTCATTAAATAATATAGACAATATATTAAATTTATCAGACGTTACGAAAAAAATTTACATAAAATAGACAACACTTGTCTATATTATTTAATGATATATATATATATATATATATATATATATATATATATATATATGTGTGTGTGTGTGTGTGTGTGTGTGTGTGTGTGTGAGAGAGAGAGAGAGAGAGAGAAAGAGAGAAAATATATCGAAAATAGGAAAGAACTCGTTAGGTAAATAATCCAAAGTTCTTTATATTTTTGTTATTATTTTTAAAAAATAGTGCTCGATACAAAAGTAGAGCATAAATATAATTATTTATTTAAAAATATGATTCAAACACGCTACATAAGAGTTCTCATGTTTCAAAACAAGAGCCGAAAACTTCAATATAATTATTTGAATTAAATTGAATTAAAGTAAGCTCTCTCTATCTCCCTCTCTCTCTTTATATATGTGTGTGTCTGTGTGTGTGTGTGTTATAAAGAAGTATTCAGACAAAGAATAAATCAGTAAAGTTAATGTAATTAATGGCGAATTCACTTCGCTAGCAGATTTAATAAAGCATTAATTTATTAATCACTCGTTGAACGACGCGATCTTTGTTTTTAAAAATTGTAAAATGCATTAGATGCTATGTCTTTTTACAAATAATTTCGATAAATCCTTTTATTATCTTCAGGCATGGGTTTTATTTTTCAATATAAGGTAAATTTACTAACTTCCGAGTCGAAAATAAATGTAATACAGGTCGAAAGATGATATTTTTAACAGTGTTTTATTATTACCGGTTACAAAAGTTTAGAGTGTGCAGTGTCGCAACGCCCAAGTTTTAACGAGCGTTTAGTAAGTTAATGCTCTATTAAATCTGTTAGCGAAGTGAATTCGCCACTAATTACAATAACTTTAGTGATTCATTCTTTGTATGTCTACTTCTTTATAATATTAATTATACTCCAGCAGTCAAAAATCTCTGGAAATCTGCTGGGACATTACTCTAAGGATTGAATCAATTAGTCCATGTTACGTTAAATGAAAAAAAAAAAAAAAAAACACGTACAAAATAAAATTCGTGGATTGCCACATTACAATATTCAAAAACGTTTTCACTTACAATATTCAAAATAAAACTCTAGCGCTGCAACTAAGCGGTCATATTCGTCGCCTCGGAAGACATTATTTTTAGCTACCAGATCATGACCTTTCTTTATAAGCAAGGATGTCATACCTAACATTCAGGAAACTGTTATGTAATTTATGCACAGAAAAGAAAAAAAATATATGAACACAAAGAAAATAAAATAAAAAAACAAAATCGCAATATCTTGTCAGTAGTCTTTGATGAAAACCAGGACTTTGAAAAAAACAAAACAAAAAAAAACGGGACATTGGCGTTCATGGTGAAATCAATTGACGCGATTCGTGGGTTGCTTGTGAAGCTGGTAGCGAAATCTGGTATTCATGTCAAATTTGAAATAAAACCTAATTCTAAACGTATCCGCTCATATCCATTTCTTTCAAAATTATAGTTAATAAATAAATTATAAGTATTTTAAAACGGGGAGTTAATTTACAATCACCATCTCTCTCTCTTTCTCCGTCCGTATGTCTGTCTGTCTGTCTCTCTTTCTCTCTTTCTCTCTCTACATATATATATATATATATATATATATATATATATATATATATATATATATATATATTATTAAAATACTATATTTGTTTAAATCTGTTTTGATGAGGCAGATATTAAAAACTTACCTGCCGAAATAAATATATTACTGGACTTTTTAAAGATGTGTTAAGTTCTCGTCCTTTCACCCCCCCCACACACACATATATATATATATATATATATATATATATATATATGTACATAATATATATGTGTGTGTGTGCGTGCGTGCGCGTGTGTTTTCATGACCAGTGTTCTTGTGAAGAGACTTTAGGTAAACCCTACGAGGAGGAATATGTCTTAATGATATAAATTTAAACGATGTTGCCTTTAGTTTATCTCTACATTATCTCTATATTTATATAAAGTTTTATTGCTGCATTTGATAGATATTGAACCCGGATCGGCCTAACTTTGACTCGGTTTCTCATCCTGTATACTTTCTCCGTTGTAGAATTTATTTGATGGTGAATGATCATGATATTCATTTTTTGTTGGCTGGCTGTTTTTCTTTCATCGTAATTTTCGTGTTTTTCGTTTGTAGTAACGGACGTCATACTGTTAAATTGTCCGAACTTTTAGAGGAAGTCATACTATATGCATTTTACTAATTACTTTTTATTTCATTTTATTTCTTTTTGCGTGTATACAATTTCTAGAAATCACACACACACACACACACATGTATGTTAAATTATTTAATTTTGTATTAGCATATATGTTGTTGTTTTAGCAATATGGCAAGCAATCCAAAAAATTGAGAACATTTATGTTCACGATATGAAATAAGTGAAAAAAATTTTGAAGTAAGAGAATGAGATTAGCCACTCTTTTTTTTAACTGCAGAGTGCCGGTCATAATTTTATTTGAAGGGTACATGTCATAATTTTAACTGCAAGATATCAGTTATAATTCTCAATGCAGGGTACCTTTCATAATTTTAATTGCAGGGTATTTTTAAAAAAAATTTAGCTGCAAGATATCTGTCAAAATTTTAATTGAAGAGTACCTTTCATAATTTTAATTACAGGTTACTTGTCATAATTGAAAACTTGTTTGACACAAAGAACTTTATTTTCGTCTGCAAATTCTTTGACTCAAATACAGAAAAGTTTACTGTCAAGCGGAGGTAATTCTATACGAAAAAAAAAAAGAAACGGAAATCATTTATTCATTTTTTCTCTTACTCGCGAAAAAATATTTCTTTATGTATTTGTTATGTGTTCAGCTGTGTGGGGACGGTTACCTAAACACTCAGATCCTCAATAAAACATATCTATTTTGCGTGACAAAATCACCGACTGAGTGTATTCTAATATCGTCAACTTCATATATTTGCTTACTCAAAGGTTTTATTTTAGCAACTGATCGGACCGCATTCTATTTTTTTTATACCCATTTCTAAATTGAATTAATTTAACGAGTCACTCTCGCTTTGTTTTGCATTTTTTTTTTGTATTTTTAAGTCATTATTTATACAAATAAAAATACTAATGTATTATTCACACAGATGAAATTCCAAGGGAGGTAACGCTTTGCTTATAAATAAATCAGTTTTCTTTTCGTTATCGAATGTCACGCCATGACAGTAATCGCCAAC
This sequence comes from Acanthosepion lycidas, assembly GCA_963932145.1. Taxonomy (NCBI): domain Eukaryota; kingdom Metazoa; phylum Mollusca; class Cephalopoda; order Sepiida; family Sepiidae; genus Acanthosepion; species Acanthosepion lycidas. Next base: position 34,460,972 of record OZ010603.1, read on the forward strand.
TACCTATCCGTTCTTATGCCTTATAGCATGCAATAATAATTAGACACTTTGAAGATCACTACTCTCTTGTGTAATTCCACTCTATTTCCGTATATATTCGGGTAGCTGTTGCCCAAATATATTACCGCTTTCAAGTTCTGTAAATATGTAGATAAACTAGTAACGTTTCATTATCATGATTCATGAATGGATGCTCAAGAAGGACCCTTACTTGAAGTCTAACACATACATCCTTGTACAAATTACTTGAAACAACCGCGTTAGTTTCCTTTCTTTCAACATACGGTCTGCTATAAACCCACTAGAGTAACTGGGTGTAACCGAATTCTATTTCTTCCTCAGATTAGGTCATTTGTATTAATATGCAGTAATATAAATCTATTTTGTGGTGTATGATTAAATTTGTTTCAGCTTGAAAAATATTACGTCATCCGTGATTGTACCACATGTTTCTCAGGTAAAGACATTATTGTCCCGAATGTCGATTAGTTGTCCTACGGCCATTGTCTGCGATGGCGGTGTGCCATATACCGTACCTATGAACACTAATAGGTGTGACTATGGCCTCATAACGACGTTGGACACTATTATAAGTGGAGGTAATATGCTGTTTAAGTAGTCCACCACTAGCACAGGTTTAACTACTTCGGCTGCTGGCGAGTATAGTATTTTGTTGATGTCATAAAGTTTACCATTCCATTTCCGGTCGCCCTGGCGGTTTGGTGCAGTTTGAATTTGTGTATTTCTTATTGCATCGAGCACCTTTTTGTTTGTAAGCAGCTTTTGGGCAGATAGTTTTTGCAGCTGATCATGATATATATATATATATATATATATATATATATATATATATATATATATATATATATATATAATTAGTTTCAAATGAATCCAAATAATATAAAAAGAGAGATCAATGTATTTATTGTAACAGAACATATATATTACATAGAAAAGAAATCCAAAATTACCTCATTCGAATTGCTATTTCGGCCCACAAAAGTCTTATTTGTAGGTCTTATCAACTTAGATGTTTGTTTTTTTTATTTCTTCAAGCTTCTAAGTTCATAAGACCTAAAATTAAGTCTTGTCGGTCGAAATAGCATTTCGAATGAGGTAATTTTGGATTTCTATTTTACGATATGTATATATATATATATATATATATATATATATATATATATATATATGTGTGTGTGTGTGTGTGTGTGTGTGTGTGTGTGTCTGTGAAAATATATAGAAAAGAAACTCGTTAGGTAAATAATCCAAAAAGTTCTTCAGTATTTTAGTCATTATTTAAAAAAAATAGTGCTGGATACAAAAGTAGAGCATAAATATAATTATTTATTTAAAAATATGATTCCAACAGGCTACATAAGAGTTCTCATGTTTCAAAACAAGAGCCGAAAACTTCAATATAATTATTTGAATTAAATTGAATTAAAGTAAGCTATGTTCCATCTTCAAGAGAAATTTTTTTTTGGAAAAACTTATTTCTGAAATTTACGTGTTTTAATAGCATATTCATTATTGAAATCAAAATTTCCATGGTAACGGCTAGATCGATTGTTTAAATTAAAAGGGGTGTAGGGTGTTAATAATTTGTATCAGTATAGAGTTACATTCATAGATGTCAAATCAGGGTAAGGTTGGGTGTCTAAATTTAAAACGGAAGATGATTTCGCCTAGTCTCGTTTAGGTATCTATGGAGATTTATTTATTTTTTTTATTTTATTTTTTTCTGAAAGGGTTTTGTGTATATAAAAAAAAACTGCCGTAACATTTCTTTTTTGACGACTTCATAAAGGGTTATCTTTTTTTGTAGGGTATTTAAACTATTTATAAGGACTATGGATTTTTAAAATTATTTTATTGTGTGTTCGTTTTTATGCTAATTATTCAATGCAAAAATTTGATGATGTTGGAAAACCGTTAACTCATGTCTATTGTTTAATAGATTTTTATTATTTAGGAACTTCATAATGTGTAGTTTTTCATGTAGGCAAATACACATTATAAAGTTTCATGTAGGTAACTACACATGGAACAGAGCTTACTTTAATTCAGTTTAATTCAAATAATTATATTGAAGTTTTCAGCTCTTGTTTTGAAACATGAGAATTCTTATGTAGCATGTTGGAATCATATTTTTAAATAAGTAATTAAATATATATATATATATATATATATATATATATATATATATATATATATATATATATATATATATGAGCTAAATAATATAATTTAATCTAATTTGTCACTTTGTTAACTGGTGTTATATTCACCTCAACTCTAGTGTTTCGTAGAAGAACTTTTCGGCAATTATTCGAGCCACTCTTCAGGAGGTTTAAGCAATTGCCAACTTTTTTACATTTTACTTTATATTGAGTTAGGTCAGGTAATCAGTTCATGCGCTAAATGGTATGCACTTTTAACTGGTGTTAGGGAGATTGTGTGTGTGCGCGTGCGTGGGTGAGTTTTTGTATGATACTGTTGTGTTTCTATGGGTGATTCTGTGTGTTTCTCTGGCTGATCCTCTCTGTGTTTCTTTGCGTGCATATATTAATGGACATTATTGTATATTAATGTATATTTCATCCGATATATTTTCTTATTAGTGAAGAAATGTCTATGTATGTTAATTTCAAAGGCTGATAAAAAAACAAACAAAAAAAAACCTATAAAGATAAAAAAAAAAGAAAATGGTATCATTATCAAAGAGAAGGGACTTTGACCTCTGTCGTCCTGATCCCGTAACGGATGGAAAAATAATGCTTCGGTAGGTTTTTAACTTTAGACAAACATCATCGGCTTTAAACAAGAAAAGTCCTGATCGTCCTAGGACCGCTACATGGAGAGAAACTGTAGTAGCTCTGGAAGCTTCAATACAGCAGTCTCCCAGAAGTATATTAATTGCAATTTTTTTTCTTTTTCAGGTAATATCTCAGCATGGGCTGTAGTGGAGAGCATCGTGAATTTGTTGTGGAAAAGATTCTTAAGAACGGTGACTACATCGTAACGACGCAGCGCTTCTTCCGAAGGCACTTTGACCTCTGTCGTCCTGATCCCGTAACGGATGGAAAAATAATGCTTCGGTAGGTTTTTAACTTTAGACAAACATCATCGGCTTTAAACAAGAAAAGTCCTGATCGTCCGACCAGCCCTACAGGGACAGGAACTCTACTAGCTGTGATGGCTTCAACACAGCAGTGTCCCAGAAGTATATTAAATGGCATTTCTTTTCTGTTTTCGGTAAGAACTCCCCATGGCTCAAAAAGGTCGAGCAAAGTTTTCTTTCTATATATAATCAATGTTTACTTTTTATTAATTTTTAAAATCGAGGTAAGCATTCTGCCCCACGTTGTAGTAATAATAAGAAATATTTAGCTAAGGGTCAACACTTCTTCCGAGGATAAAAAAAAAATAATTGTGCGCATTGCCTACGACGAAACCTCATGAATATTGTAATGAAAATGAGGACAAGAGTCCGAACGATGTAAATAGTGTAAATAGTAAAAAAAAAAAAACTCAGACAGTTTCGATTCCTGTCCAAGTCACGCGTTTCTGTCTCGCAGGACTTCTGAATTTCAGAAGAAACATGAGTACCCAGTAAAATAAGGCTTTCAAGTAATAAGATAGAAATACACATTGTACACATGTGCGATGGATAAATTGTCGTCTGAGTTTTCGCAAGAAGGAAAATAATTCTGGAAAACTTATTTTAACATATATATTTACCAAAATTACACGAAAGATATCTTCAAACACTAAACAGTAACTTTATTCAATAAAATCGCCGTTGACTTTAACCACGGCCCCCAGACGACTTCGGAATAACCGCTATCCCTTCTGGGCAGTCTCCTTGTTAAAGTTGGTGAACGTTGTCTTAATCCTTGCCTTCAGTTCTTCTTTGGTGTTACAGGGAGTTTTGTTGGTCCCTCGCTCAACTGCGCTTCACGCATAATAATCTAGGGTTTGCAGTTCTGGGTGGAGGTCAGGTGGACAGATCTAAGGGGGTGATGTTTTCGCAGAAATTGTTTCCAGTCATGATCGGATTCTCCTATTTCTGTGGAATAGTACAGAGTTTCTTTTTCAAGACAGCTGAAGCAACATCAACAGCAAGTATAGAAATGTAATGAACTCAACCAGAATTCGAACTCGCCTCTCTGATTCCTCAATCTGAGACACTATCTATTACACCATCGTACATCCGAGTCAGAATTTTAATTTTAAAAAAATATAGTGTTTATTGACTTGCAAAGACGATTATTGGTTAAAAGTAAATACTATTTATTGATTAGCGGTTTAAATTAATGTTTATTGATTTAAGAGTTTAAATTAAATATTGAAATTAAATGCATGTGTATGAATATTCAAAGTAACTACGGCTACCAGTTTCTAAACAAAACCGATAAAGCTAGTTTGTGGTTTTGACAGCGTTACGAAGGATTTCATCTTGAACAGTGAGACATTGGCTTACAATTTCCTCCTTCAGCTCATCGACTGTTACTCTCTTTGTGCAGTAAACCTTATCTTTGATGTTTCTCCATAAAAAAAAGAAGTCAAATGGAGTTAGGTCTGGTGAATGCGCAGAGGATTCAACAATACTTCTTCGGCTCATCCACTTGGTACGATGACACATTAGCCGATGGATTCTTGAAGCATGTTCAGGTAAACATCACTAGTGAAAAAACTTCATTGGAATTAAACTATTAATGGGTAGGGAAATTAACACTAACAATTTTAATGTAACTTAAACGTGAGTACATCATTTCAAACAATTTTGGATGGAAATACTGCATCTTTCACGAATCTTTCGTGGTACCATTCACGAAATTGAACTATGCGGACAGGATCATATTCATTCAGAGCGTGGATTAATGTTGGGATGTAAAATATCCAATGGACTCGCTCTTGATTTTGGGATTGCTGTCTAATAACCAATTTGTTGTACAGATTACCTTGGAGATCGGAGGAGAGATTTCATCAATTAATTTTCTTCCGTGGGGCAAGTACATGACGGTCGTTTTCGAGAATGTGGTTTATGAAGGTCGTGAACAGTCACATCTGCATCAAACATTCATCCAAAGCGAGCGAAAGTGCATTGCGTTGGAGAATCTCTGCGAGTCTTCTAAAATTGTTTCTGGACGCCTCTGATATCTTCGTAATTCCGATAAACCTTTATAACAAAATGTATTTCTCCAACACTTAGTTCTGATGCGATTATTATGGTTCATAGGTTCTGAAAAAAAGCAACAAATTCAAGAAGTTATAGGGAGTCAAAAGTGACTACATACTGTCGGACAGCTGATATATATATATATATATATATATATATATATAATAAAGGGAAAGAACAGTAAGATATATAATCCGGTATTCTTATTATAGGAAGTCAAAATTGAGGGCATATTGCCGGTCAGCTGATTTTATATATATATATATATATATATATATATATATATATATATATATATATACATATATACGTGTGTGTGTTATAATAAAGAGAAAGGACAGTAAGATATATAATCCGGTATTTTTATTAATATTTTTATTTTTACAAAACAGTGCTAAATACAAATCTACAAAGCATAAATATTAAAATTTAATTATGTAAAAATATGGTTCCATCGCTACACAAGAAATATCATGTTTCAAACATGGTCATTCCTGTGCAGCGATGAACCATATTTCTGAAAAGGCATATATATATATATATATATATATATATATATATATATATATATATATATATATATATATATAATTAAGTAATTCATTGATTCTGAAAGAAAACGAATGCAGAAAACAATGGACGGCCGTTTCGTCCTATATTTGGGACTCATCAGCAGTGCGCATCCACTACCGAGAATTGAAACCCTGACAGGTTGTCAAGCAAAAATCATATCATCAATGAATTATTTAATTATATTTATCAAATCCTCCTAATAATATATATATATATATATATATATATATATATATATATATATATAGGGTTTGCTAGAATTATGACATAAAGTGCTCAATATCAGAGATAGAGCGTAAGTAAATATAAATGCAAAAGTGAACAGTGAAGTCAACAGTCAGAGGCGACAGGCTGTTCCATGAAGCATATCCATATATAAACACATGCATACAAACACATAACTGAGTTATTATTACGTGTTTTAATTGGTTTTCATTATATCGTATGTGTTAATTATTGGGCGTTAAATTTATAATTAAATTCATTCATTATTGTTAAAACATGTGCATATGTCTGTAATTATGCGCCTGTGTATCCGCGCACGTACGCAGGTACATGTACACTTAAGTCTGCGCTTTTTGACCATAGACTAGTGCATAAATAGTGAAGTTATTTAATTCTTTAAATATCTTTTTGCACAGACATATACATATACATAGTACACTCTCCTGCACACCCACCCACGCACCGCATCCACATTGCACCCAAGCACAGGTATGTAATTGTTTTGTAGTGTATGTAATTAATTATGTCTATACTTATATAGGCTATTATCTTTCAGCGTTTGTTTCATTTTTATTTAATGGTTAGTAGTTAGTAGTTATGTTATGCAATGTAATTGGCCCTGATCTGGCATCTCGTCTACAGTCGCTCTCTCTCACAGATTTTACAAATACTTTCACGGTAACTGCTCCGATGAGCTGCTTTCGCTGGTTCCCAGACTTCATAAATTTAAGCGCTCAACTAGGCTGGCACCTCGCTCTTACCACTTCACTGTCGAAACTGTTAAATGTAGCCGTCTCTTCTACTCCAGTAGCTTCAAGTCACGCACCTCTCACCTGTGGAACTCCCTTCCCTTTTCTTGTTTTCGCTATTAGGTTGGTGCAAAAACAATGACGTAATAATGTCGTTTTTTGACGTATTTTTTAACGTCAAATTACGACATTATTACGTCATTATTTTTGCACCAACCTAATATAATCTCGAACTGCTCAAATGTAATGTCAATCGACGTCTCCCGATGCATGAATCTATCCCCTAACCTTCTATTCATCCTTTCCTTTATAACTCATATTTGCTCGCGCTCCAATTCTCTGTAACCCTTGCGTGCTAGTGGCTTCCCGCCATGCTTGTGGTGAAACGCTTACAAAATATATTGAGGTATTAATTATGGTGAGTTAGGTTTTATCCTTTTCTGGTGTTTGTGTGTTTGTGCGTGTGTGAAACAGAGTTGTTTCTATTTTTCTTTATGGTTTGCAGGTTCCGTTGTTTATCTTAAATGTTATATCTAAGAAATTTACTTTTTTTTTTTATTTGACTTTATATCTATTGTAAATCCTAGCTTTTTGAAGTATTTTTTTTTATTATTTCTTGTTTTATTTATTCTGTAGTTCTGCCGTTGCAGTTTCTTAAGATTAACAGACCATAATCCCTGTATAAACTTCTTACAATTTAAATAATATTTGTTAATTTATTGTTTATATATAATCATATGAATTTGCATAAACGCCACATCATAACTACCCACTGTTACGTCAAAATTATTATTATTATTATTATTATTATTATTATTATTATTATTATTATTATTATTATTATTATTATTATTATTATGTCCCTTTTATAATATTGATTTTCTGCAGTGTTTGGTTATATATATTTCCATCTCGTGGGTATTGATGTATTGTTATGCTAAGTTTAATGCGTTTTTTAATGTATGTTCATTAATAGATGAGTAGGATGTTATTTATGTCTAATTGTATAAAGGTACAGTTTTCTTAGTTACTAATCTTATTGTTATTGCTTTAGTATTTTTCCTTTGATGTATGTTTAGTATTCGACTTATTTTAACTTTTCTCTATTATTGTTTGCTTCTTTCCAAATATTGCATTTTGTGTGGTTTAGTAATCTGCATCTTGGTTTGTTCGTGATGTTGTCCTCATGGTATTTTAATTTAATAATACATTGTTCTGCTAATTGTTTTATTCTAGTGTCTAATTTTAGTTTCGTGGCTATGTTTAAACATCTTTCTTTATATTAATTTCTGATTCGTTATTAGTGGGTTTGTAAAATTTTGCGATTTCTTTGTCAACTATTTTATTGTAATTGTTGGTTTCCACTTCATAGATTATCCTGGATTTATCTGCTTTTAAAGATAATTTTTATTTTATTGATTTTTCATATTTTTCAATCTCTTTGGGAAATTATTGTTAAATTCCCTTATTTATAATTATTCATGATTTTTGTTAAGTCATTTCCAAATAAAGTAGGTCGCTTTGTTTTGGTGGATATTTCATTGATTTAAATCCAAATTTGCTAATATTATATATATATATATATATATATATATATATTGCGTATTTAGGTAGCAATTTTTCATTGATGCATGTTTCATTAAATAATATAAACGAAATAAATTTTAAATAAGTTCCATTCATATTGTCTGATAAGCTTAATGATTTCCACAAATATACTGAAATGCCTATAATTGATAAGAGAAGCCATTAGTTTATACCAACGGCTTCCCTTACTTAATACAGTGTAACCCGGAAATAAGAGAGTTGTCGGGACCGGAGAAGAAGTCTCTCATATCCGGGTTTCTCTTATATCCGGGTTTGGTCTATTTTGTTTAGGTAAGTATGGCTGTAATTTGGGACCAAAGAAAATCTCTCTTATATCAGGTTTTCTCTTATATCCGGGTCTCTTATATCCGGGTTACACTGTACTTCTCATTTTCACTCTCGCGTTGTCATGTGTGACGTCACGTGCTGCGATGGGATTTTAGCTTACACGTCTCGTATACACGAGTTTGTTGTTGCTTTGAAATCTTCCATGTAAACGAAAACAGACTATCATTATTGTTTCGTCCGTGTATTGTTTGATATATTGAAATGTAATTGTCATCTTTGATAATGGCTTATGTAAGCCGAAAGCTTAGATTGGATTTAAACATGTATCAATATGGTGATTTTCTTTCGTCTTTCAATGATAATGATATTAATCTTATCAGACAATATGAAGGGAAATTACTTAAAATAAATAGACAAAATTTGTCTATATTACTTAATGAAACACGCATCTATATATATATATATATATATATATATATATATATATATATATATATATTCATGTGCGTTTGTGTGTGCGGGTGTATTGGAATTTTAATTGGTTAAGTTAGACATCGTTTAACTTAACGTATTTTATCTCTAGATATAGATGGGTAAGGGGTGAAGAAGAAAACCGACATAAAAGGAAGAAGATACAATAAAATCAATCATGATCCCGAGATGAGGGTTCACTCAATTTCTTGGACGCTGTTATTTTGCATTACTTTTAAGGCTATATTTGGGGCTTAAAGTTTGATATAAATCTAAATGTCTAAAAAAATCTACGAAGAATTTTATTTGATGTTTGTTGGAGTTTTGAATATTTTCTATGAAATAGTCGATTGGAAAAAAATTTCTAGAAAGTGCATTGATAGAATAATTCATTTTACATCTAGTAATCTTTTTCATTTTCCTAAACTTTTTTCGAATACGGCCCGTCAAAAATGTGTGAATTTCTTTTCATTTTTCATTTCAACCTTTGAAAGCAAACTCTGATGATCCAGAGCCCTGTAAAAGGGCTGGGGTGAAATATAAAATACCTACTTTTGCATAAACTAAATATATATATATATATATATATATATATATATATATATATATATATATATATATATATATATATATATATATTCATTCATGTGCGTTTGTGTGTGCGGGTGTATTGGAATTTTAATTGGTTTTCAAAAATAATATAATGCAAAACGTTAGACACGAACAGATTTGGTTTTCTCATTAAATTCTTTACCTCAGATGAACAAAAGCCAGGCAAATCTGATCTGAGAAACTTCCATTCGGAAAAAAAATCTGGAAATTATTGACTACTACTGATTTTTCTCTTCTTTCGTGTCACAAATAATTTCATATTTCTTTTTACAATGCCCACGGAGAAAAGAAAGAACTCCACAAAGTACTCCGAAACACAATAAACCACTTCTTATTTGCGTGACAAAATATTCTCGGACCTACTCAACTGACTTTTACTATCGTAAGCTTCGTAAAAATTTTATTGCACAAACTTTTACTAAAGGCAACTGTTCAGAACACAATCTTTTATTTAAATACCGTTTCCTCAAATTAATCACAAACAATTCATTCTCATTTTCACTCACCTCTCTCTCTTCATATAGTCAGCATTTATACTAATAAAATATAATAATTTATTTTTTCACTCAGATTAATAACGTTAAATTACGAAGGAGATAGAATTTGGCGTATAAATCACAGATTTCATTATTCGTTATTGAATGATAATTATTATGAACGGCTTATGCGTTCTTGGGGCTTCCAGCATGTAATAATGAGCAACGAATTAGCAACTTTGATGATCCGTAATGTGTTGCGAATTTAATTTATGTTTCTGTCTCATGTTTTCTAATATGAATAAAGTTTGCTAAGTGAGGAAATTTCTTTATATATATATATATGACATCATATATTATGAAATGGACAAAGTCCGACAATTATTTAACACATTTTTTTATGTTTATACGTTCTTTTTATAGATGTCTTAAAATGTCTTAAATAATTGTCGGACTTTGTCCATTTCATAATGTATGCCGCCATCTGGTTGCATTTGAATAGGCATTGAGCAGATATGAATGAAAATCATGGAGAATTGTGTGTAAAAACAGTAAAGTCGAACGCTCCTCTGTGGCCCAATCGGTAAGGCATGTCAGGCTATATGACGGCTCCGTATAGGATACAAGTTCGATTCCTGTCAGAGAATTGATATTTTATAAGAAAATTTCTCGGACATTCAGGCTGGTAAATGCTATTAATACTGCTTATTATAAACAGCATTTACTTAAATATTTGTATCTATACAAAAAACGTATAAACATAAAAAAATGTCTCATGCATACATATATATATATATATATATATATATATATATATATATACCATATTCACACACAAACACACACATACACACACACACATATATATGGGATAACGATAAAGCAACTTTTATATATCAAGAACAATTTAGGAGGAAAATGGAGTCACATCAGCGCAAACAAACCTAGTCTGATGAAGTCCTCTAGTATCGAAACACGAAATCTATTTAACAGACGAGGTACTAAATATTGGCCTTTGTTCAGCATGTCCTTCAGTATTCTACAGAGCCAAACAAGTGGGAGGCTATACGGTGTCCCATTCTATCAGCCAACAGTGACTTTACTTCTTTGTGGATAGGCTTGCACTTATAACGTGCAATGACAAATAGACATCTTTCACCATCGGACATGTCACTCTGGTATAGTTAAAAAGATTCCTGTGGGATATAGGAGCTGATCAGACAAGAGAGCATTAAAATAAGTCTGGTTTCACTTAGTATTTCTGGGGTGGCACAAAAGCTTCCATGCCGGCTTTCACCCAGGAAGTGACCTCAATGACACATTTATTAACAGGATGATTAAAAATAAAATTCCAAGAAAAATCCAGAAACGAGTTTCAAGCCGTGCGTTGGTTATAAAAAGATGTTCTGTTAGTAGGAAGTTCTGTACTAACGGGAGAATGGAAAAATATATGTATAGACACTACCACGTAGTCGAATCTAGCAAGAGGACAGAGTTGCAGAGCACGACATGAAACCGGAGAGAATATAAGGAAGCGATCAAACAGAGAAGCCTGTCTGTCATAATTACTGGGGAAATGCGTGGGGAAGTGTAATATTTGAGTGAGAGTTTGACTAATAGAGAAGCACAAAATCTAAATGCCAGAGAAGTCAATGACTTTCTTTGTTAAGACTTTCGAATTTACAAGCGGCTAAAAGAAAACTGTGATATCTACACAAATGATTATCCAGTATATATAACATTTAAAATAATGCAAATATATATATATATATATATATATATATATATATATATATATATATATATATATATATATATATATATATATATGCAGTTGATCCATAAAGTTTTGTTGTTTTCTTTCCGCTTCCGAAATAGGAAAAGCAAATGAGATAGTCAGAGAGAGAGAGAGAGAGAGAGAGAGAGAGAGAGAGAGAGAGAGAGAGACTTATTTGACAATTCAAATATAATCTATTTAATATTTGCAACATATTCGGTTCAATAACCATAAAAAAACGAAAAGAACAAATTTACTGTAGCTGGACATTTCAACCAATAGGGTCATAGCATTGATGCCGTTAGATGGATCCTTTTAACGTTTTTATTTAAATGCCAACAAGAACGGCGAATGTTCGAGATAAAATACATTTTTAAAATACACTAGTTCTTCAATTAACCAGGAAGTTAGGTACACGCACACACATACACACACACACACACACACACATATATATATATATATATATATATATATATATATATATATATATATATATATATACATATGCATATACATATATATATATATATATATATATATATATATATATATATATATGGTCGTACTCGCTTGTAAAAACCTCAGATAGCTCAACTTTCAGTAGGACAAATCAGTACCTGAGGAAAATAGGGAATAAAAAAAGAAAGAACCAAGAACATTAAACCAAGGCGAAAACAATCGTCCAGTGTTTAAGCTCCAAGTCCAAAAAAAAAAAAAAAACAAAAAAAAAACCTAAAACGTGTAAAAAGACAACAACGTAATCTGCTCAATACACAAAGTAGAACAAAACTCAAGATTATCCTAAGGAGCCAGGCAAACCTACCTAGGTTTCACCTAAACGGGTATAGTAAAGAAAGCTTGTCTACGTATCCTTCTAATATGTAGATATAAAATGCCGGTGAAAGAAATTTGTAAACATATTATCACCGATTGTATTTTTACGACACCTGATAGTAAGCAGACCACCTCATTTGACATGTGACAGTTCAAATGTAATATATTTATTTCTTGCAAGGAAGGAAATTATATCGGGTAAAACAAGTACGGAATTCCGCCTACAGTTTAATAATCAGAAAAGAAAAACTATCATCATCATCAACAACAACAACATCCATTTCACTGTAGCTGCACATTTCAACCAATCGGATCATAACATCTTTTAATGACAATAGTATTGATGACGTTAGATGCATTATTTGAAAAAAATCAAAGTTTTTATTTTAACAAAATATCTATAAACAAAAAAAAAATTTTTTTTTTTGCTATCCTCTGCCAGCAGTAATGATGGAGAAAGCCTTACCTCGCACCATCGCCTGTGAGATACGTTGCAAGAGCCACCCCGTTTCGCGAGACTCGGCCCTTAATCCAGACGCAATCCCATTAACCCTCCGAAGGTAAGACAGCGAACGCGGACCAATAATCGTAAAAGATTCCTCTACCACCGGGGTAAAACTAAATCTCTCCGCAAGAGTAGAATATTTAACTCAACCGCGGACCTGATCAAGTTACCGGTCGAAAATGTGTCGTTACAAGTTGCATCTCAAATCAACGACTTCCCATTTTAAAAGGGAAAATGATAATCCCATCTGGCTGCTTTCCATCACAAATGTCGAAGCCTACGGGTTCGATTTGGGAGGGGAGCCCAGCTGCATCCAGTCCTCGTCGTTTATTGCTGCATGCTTTGGAAAGCGTCCAGCACTACGACAACAGGAGAGAGGATGCTAACCAAACTCATCAATGGAAGTTCCACATCTGCGTTCTTTTAGAATATTTACTTAAATGCCAACAAGAACGCCGACAATCCGGGTTAAAATGCATTTTTAAAATAGATTCACTCATTCTAAGATTAATTAGGAATTTAAGCATACCCAATGAATACATTTTCCGTAAAAAATCATCTAAATATAATATACAATCCTAATTGTGGAAACAACTAGCCCCACCACCCCAAATAGATCTTATCTCTAATATAAAACATGAAGAAAAGATCGTACTTCATTTGTTATTTTTTGAGAAAAGACACAGGCGTGGGCCACAATGAAGATTTTAGCACCCTTTCTCATCATGTTCCTATTTCGTACAAAGGCAGGGATATGGTTAGTGTTATATGAATAACCTTATCTATATTGACATTTTAGTTGTTTTCATAATTTTAATTTAATTGTATAATTAAATTTAATTATTTTAATTTCTGATTTTGAAACATGATAATGCCTGTGTAGCGATGGAACCATAATTTTAAATAAGTAAACTTATATTTATTATCTGCAGAAGTGTATTTAGCAATTTGTTTTTAAATAAAAATAATTAGTAAGAACACCGCATTATAAAACTTACAGTTCTTACTTTTGATTTGTATATATATATATATATATATATATATATATATATATATATATATATATATATATATATATATATATATATATGTATATATATCACGTTATATATATATATATATATATATATATATATATATCACGTTATAAAAATAATTAGTAAGAACACCTCATTATGAAACTTGCTGTTTTTTCTTTTGATTTATATCTATATATATATATATCATCTTGTTATATATATATATATATATATATATATATATATATATATATATATATATATCATCTTGTTATATATATATATATATATATATATATATATATATATATCATTTTGTTATATATATATATATCACGTTATATATATATATATCACGTTATATATATATATATATATATATCACGTTATATACATATATATATATATATATATATATATATATTACGTTATATTTATATATTTAGCACTTTGTTTTAAATAAAAATAATTAGTAAGAACACCGCATTATGAAACTTACTGTTCTTTCTTTTGATTTATATATATATATATATCACGTTATATATATATATATATATATATATATATATATATATATATATATATATATATATATATATATATATCACGTTATATATAAAATATATAAATATATATATATATATATCACGTTATATATATATATATATATATATATATATATATCACGTTATATTTATGTATTTATCACTTTGTTTTTAAATAAAAATAATTAGTAAGAACACCTCATTATGAAAATTACTGTTCTTTCTTTTGATTTATATCTATATATATATATCATCTTGTTATATATATATATATATATATATATATATATATATATATATCATCTTGTTATATATATATATATATATATATATATATCATTTTGTTATATATATATATATCATGTTATATATATATATATATATATATATATATCACGTTATATTTAGCACTTTGTTTTAAATAAAAATAATTAGAAAGAACACTGCATTATGAAACTAACTGTTCTTTCTTTTGATTTATATATATATATATATATATATATATATATATATCACGTTATATATATATATATATCACGTTATATATATAATATATATATATATATATCACGTTATATATATATATATATATATATCACGTTATATTTATGTATTTAGCACTGTTTTTAAATAAAAATAATTAGTAAGAACAGCGCATTATGAAACTTACTGTTCTTTCTTTTGATTTATATATATATATATATATATATGTATATATATATATATATATCATCTTATTATTATATATATATATATATATATATATATATATATATATATATATATATATATATATATATATATATCATCTTGTCATATATATATATATATCACTTTGAGTTAAATAAAAATAATTAGTAAGAACACCGCATTATAAAACTTCACTGTTCTTTCTTTTGATTTATATATATATATATATATATATATATATATATATATATATATATATATATATATATATATATATATATATATATATGTATGTATGTATATATAACGTGATGCTTTTCATAAATGCTGTCTCCTTTCAGTATGCGGTTATACACGGCAGAAGAAAATCTCTAACTCTGATCTTTTCATCAAATCTGGCGTCGTTGATATGGAATCCATTTTGATTCAATCACAGACCAGATGGACTGGTATTTATTCAACTGGAATCATATAAATGTTATAAGACAAATATTTCAACTTTTTTTCTCGAAATTCAAATCATCAACTTCTTATAATAAACTGTATTTATCATTCTATATTTAATACTTTAGATTCGATGGATGGCAATATTCGCTCACAAGAGAAACGGAAAAATAGCAATTTTTTCCGTTTCTAGCAACCTACAACTGTGCAAAGATAGAAAATGTAACACATATAAGATCGGAAGATTTATTCCCTGTATTAGACTATAGGACTACCAAATATTAATTTGATATACTAGTAGAGTTCAAAGTTATGAGGTATAAAATTTGGCCAATCTTAATATTTGGAAATCAACAAAAATTTGACACTAAATTTCACGAGACCAAACTTCTTAAGAAAATGTCTTAGTTACAATTTTAGGATTCAGATTTTTTCATTGATTGTTACAACATACTCAAATTTAATCAGTATATGTGATGGTGTTAAAAGGACTATATATATATATATATATATATATATATATATATATATATATATATATATATATATATATATATATATGACCATATATTTACATATATATATATATATATATATATGACCATATATTTACATATATATATATATATATATGACCATATATTTACATATATATATATATATATATATGAGCATATATATATATATATATATATATATATATATATATATATATGACCATATATTTACATATATATATATATATATGACCATATTTATATATATATATATGGCCATATATTGATATATATATATATATATATATGTATATGACCATATATTTATATATATATATATATATGACCATATATTTATATATATATATATATATATATATATATATATATATATGACCATATATTTATATATATATATATATATATATATATATGACCATATATTTATATATATATATATATATATATATATATATATATGACCATATATTTATATATAAGTATATATATATATATATGACCATATATTTATATATATATATATGACCATATATTTATATATATATATGACCATATATTTATATATATATATATATATATATATATATATATATGACCATATATTTATATATATATATATATATATATATATATGACCATTTATTTATATATATATATATATGACCATATATTTATTTTTATATATATATATGACCATATATATATATATATATGACCATATATTTATATATATATATATGACCATATATATATATATATATACATATATATATATGACCATATATATATATATATATACATATATATATATATATATATATATATATATATATATATCATATGTACTTGTAAAAATGCATCAATATGGTGATTTTCTTTCGTGTTTCAATGCTAACACTAAAAAGCTTATTCGACAATATGAAATGAATTTACTTAAAACAAAAAGACAAAACTTGTCCATATTATATCATGAAACATGCATTAAAATATATATATATATATATATATATATAAAATGTGTGTGTGTGTGTGTGTGTATGAAGAAATATAGTTTTAAGGTGTGCTACATCTACGGTATAAAGTGCTCAATATCAGAGACAGAGTGTATGTAAATACAATATAGAAGTGAACATGTAATTCAACACTCAGAAGCGACAGAATGTTTCATGGTAGACGCAATCGTCAGGCCTGAATGAAACAACCTGTCCCCTCTGAGTGTTGACTTCAATATTCACTTTTCCAAATATATATATATATATGTGTGTGTGTGTGTGTGTGTGTGTGTGTGTGCACGCGCGTGTGTAGCTTGTTGGCCATGGTTAAATTTAACTGGCGAAAATTCCCAAAGGAATTGCCAAAATTTACAATAAACAATAACAAAAGAAAAAAAAAGAAGCAGTACAAAAATAGTATCAAGCAAACAATATATGAAAAAAGTAGGGAAAGAGCGATAAAGCAAAAGATTCACAAACTAACACCGGTGTTAACAGACAAAAGGGGATACAAACAAGCGACCGCAGAGGTTTTATTTTAAGACAAGAAAGAACACTACTAAATGAAAATATAAAATCTGAATTAAAACACATTTTCAAAATAAAATCACATATCAGCCAGTTGTGTGATATGGGTGATAAATGTTTAGGCGATCCTGACTGAGGAGGGAGATACATGACTGAGGAGAAAGAATTGTTTTCCCCATCAGGAGTTTGCCATTTATTTCTGCGGTAGGCCAGTTGCTATACAATTGTATATAACCAGGTATGTCCTGCTATATAAAATATCCATAGATGTTGGGATGAAGAAGAAAAAGATTCATACCTTTCCGAAGGATATTAGCACGTAAGTGAATGTAATGGATTCGACTGGAATTCGAACTCTGTCTGTTCTGCTATTTACCCATAGCTTAGTGGAAAAGAAAAGGATTCATACCTTTTCCAAGGGTATTATTAGCACGTAAGTGAATGGATTTTACTGGAATTCGAAACTCGGCTCTCACATATAGAAAGTATAAAACAGGGATTTAGTTTTACTCAGAGAATACAGTTTCCACATAGAAAATTTTATACCCCATCCCACCAAATCCTAATCGTGTCAAACTAACAGGCCAAAGCATTTTTCACATTAATGCATTAAAAACAACAACACAATTCCCCGGAAGTGTAAGATCCACTTCTTTGTTTATTTCTTGTTCGGTTGATATAGGTACGGGGCGTTTTTGAAATTTCCGACATTAAAATCTTTCTCTTCATTCTTGAATTCGCTCAAAAAGCCTATTAATATATAATAAATATTATCTGTCTTATTGATAATATTTCTTATCATTTTGCTATTTTTTTATTACTTGTATTTCATTAACCCTCCTATTAAATCTTCATATTATAAGAAGCACACGTGAATCATCTTTCGTTTTAATTGCACACACACACACACACACACACACACATATATATATATATATATATATATATATATATATATATATATATATATATATATGTATGTGCGTGTGTGTGTACGTAAACATAAATATATCGTAAAGCTAAAAAAAATAGAATATGAAAGCATTGACTACATCATGGACCTTGCAAATGTACACCTATATTAAAATGCAAGATGTGAGAAAAATAAGAATGAAGAAAAATTTCCAAGCCAAAGTATTTATGAAGCTGATATAAAAATATGGGATCTTAAATTTTATATAAAAAAAAGAAATCTTTTTGATGTAAAAATCTGAAGCGGAGAAAAGGCGACGGTAAACAAAAAAAAAATAGATAAATAATTGAACATGAAACGAAGATAGATAGGAAGAGAGATAGAAAGAAGAGGATAGTGAAAGAAAGAGAGAGAATGAGTGAGAATGCGATAACACGACGACACGAGTAATAGCATATAAGCATGAATAAAAAATAACAAACAACAAGTGTGCAGGAAAAGGCTTGAAAATTGGATAGAAACAGAAAGTTGGAGACGAAACGCAAATGGCAAAATGGCGTCGAGGTAATTTTTTGAAGAGCCATGGACGCATGCGCACTGATGTTGCAATCATACCATACGCGGGGAAAATGGTCTATGAAGTCACGTAAAGTCACGTTTCATCACGTTCTCGCACGCCAGTGTGCATGCGCTACAAATTCTCGTGAATAGAACGTTAATTTCACTTGAATTTTTAGTGCACAAAATAATTTTGTTTTCTTTCGAACTGTTTCTATTAATTATGAATACAGCATACCTACAACTTGATATATGTATATATATATAAATATATATGTATATATATATATATATTTATATATATGTGTGTGTGTGCATACATATATATATATATATTTATATATATGTATATATATATATATATATATATATATATATATATATATAAATATATATCTGAATATGTCTGTGTGTACATATATATATATATATATATATATATATATATAAAAGATTAGGTTACTTTTCGCATAAGACAAACAATTTGAAGTTAAATTCCTCATCGTGAAAGAGAAGACTGAAGCTTACCTGGGAAATCTAGTGACGGCAAAAAACAAATGTGCTGAAAAATTCACATCCCGAATAGTTCCCACATGCTGACTAAATATCACCATCGTTGTTCAGTGCATTTATTGGCCAGGTTGACGGTTTTTCAACACTCGCCGTATCTTACTGACTACCGGTCTGTTCAGGACACGTATAAACGTTTAAAAGAATTTTGAAATTATAATAGAATTTAACTGCACGTGAAGCGCGCTTATTGCTTAAATACGGTACACTTTTCCTTTTTCATTTTCAATTTACACAGTATATGATTCGTACTAAATTTAGAATTCCCGTTGATTCGATTTCATATCATCTGGATTTTTTTATAGTTATTTTCTAAATATGAGCAATCAATAGGTTCAGTAACTGCACTGGGATGATCTAGGATTATTCCACTTGTTTGTCCGAATCATATGGGAACTACCGAGGAAAGATCTTGGCCATCTCTATATGAAATGAGAAAATGCCTACTAATTAAATCAAACCTCCCCAAAAGATTAATCGTCGAATGCTATTATGAAAGCTGCATACATCAGAAATTTCTGTTATAGTCAAAGTATAATATCTTCATGGGTCGATAAACTAACTGTTGTGGATTCCGAGATGAAATCCGGTCTCCAATGAATGACAAACGCAGGAATGAAATATAACAAATAAATATATTTACACAATAATACAATTGGTAAGACGGTTAGTAGATCAAGAAACGTGGTTAGGAGCAATAATAATATATATACACAGTCTGGTAAATCCAGTCTCGAAGTAGCACTTCCTTAGAGTCTACGTGCTTGTAACTGTGACTTCTACAAGCGGTTACCTCACACTATTACTCTACCTCCAACTCAATCACAATCTCTCTCTGACTGACTCTGGGTATTTAACGGCAGCAGTCCAAGTACACACTGGTCGAGTCCACTTGTATGAAAAAGGGATGGACCCCATAACACTAACCACAGAAATATGCATATAGTTGCCACAGTTTGTTATTCCTACAAAAGAAAATTGGAAATATATTGGACACTAAAAGTGAAAAATATATTTCCTTAGGCTACAATAAATCGAGTTCTGTCTATGTAACATATATGACATAAACTAAAAATGTCAAATGACTAAGTTATGTCAAATCTACTAAAAAACTTTCAAATTCCGTCTCCCCCAATTGTCATCCAAAGAACTTCCACTAAAGAGGGCTATATAGTGATGCAAAGAGCTGTGTATAAGGATTTTTCTCAGTCGATGTTTTCTTTCTTAACGGCAGACTGCCATACAGATAGGAGGTGTCACCTTGCCTCTCTGATATGACCGTTTTGACTAACAGGGAATCTATTGACATATACCTATTGTCAGATGCCCAGTACTGAGCATACAATTGTACTAAGCTTCGTAGATTGCATTCGTGGATAAGTAATGTTTCTAGAAAGCCATAAAATAACTCTTCTCAACTCTAAGTCGCACACAAGTCTTTTATACGTATTTTGAACAGACGTACATAGATAAAAGTGTAATTCTATACCAAATACTTATATTGGGGTGCAGACTTAATTTCAACTCCGAAAAATGCTAATTACGTCAAAAAATTAAAGCACGCAATCGAATTTATTAAAATAAAATCATACTTTGCAGCATAGCGGAAAAACTCATATCTTGTTTTAACAGAGTTTATTTTTTATATTTTAATTTGTAATAGTGTTTTTATTTACGAACGTGAAATCTGTCAAATCCTACGTACACAGATTTAAATTTCAATAAATTTGTGAAGTTTTGAAACGAAATTAAAATTTAATTTATTTATTTTTTAAAAATTTTGAACATTAAGTGCTTCCTTTCAACGAGAGTTTTTACAAAAAAAAAAAAAAATAAAACAGCTAAGCAATCTACTGTTCTTACTACAAAAAACATTGCTTTTTTATTAGATCAGATTTAAGTGAATAAAATTAAATAAAAAAAATGTACCACTTTATTCAGTTTCAACCACGAAAAGAATGACAGTTGCAGAAAAGATTAATATTAAATTATCTTACCTACTAAGGATTTTTAATTCTAAATTTAAACAAAAAATTAACACCAATTCATTGCATTTTGTTTAGAAATTCACGGAAATTGATAACTTTAATTTTAAATCGAGCTGAAATTATTTCCGAGTTGAAATTAACTCCTAGTTGAAATTATTTCCGTAATTCATATTCTATCATTTCCCATACATTCAAATTACTTAGCTAGGAAATAAATATTTTGTTAATCATGAAATCTTATTTCTTACAGAAGATTATTATTAACGCTGCATTAAAAATTTTGAAGATCGTATTTGGCAGGAGAAGCTTAAACAATTTTCCACAAACGAGAAATGTGAACGAAGAAACTATCAGAATAGATCCTGCATTTGCACATAAAAAGTCCAAAAGTATAGCGATGAAACCTAACTGTGAATCTAGTCGCAAGCTTAAACTCATGAATTCCAAGTGTCAAAGAACATCAAAATAATCCCCTTTAAAATGTAACCGAAAGTTTTATGCTGACGGCTTCTTTTCTCGAACTACTTAATTGACATTGGTGATGCCCATGTTCCTCAAGTCTATGAATATAGAATACAGCGCAGTGCGCCATCTGTTCAATAAAACAAGGTCAAAGATTAATACTCATCAGCAGCGGTTCCGGAAAAATTCAGTCTTCGATATCAAAGTCTGGCCGCGAATATTCAGAAAAAACATGGCCGACTTTATACATGTCGCATTGAATATTTTGAGCCTTCTGATTGGTTAAACCTTCTATCGGTGAACTATAAAAAAAATCAGCTGATTTTGGATCGCTCACTCGTACAAAGTACCCCCAAATTCTAACAACTGGGGTGAAAAAAAAAAAACAATTTTATAGAATTGTGACAGTGAAGCTACTTTACGATGGTGCTAAATAAATTGAAGTCGAGATCCCACATTAATGCCGATAACATTGCAGATTCTTCTCATCAGTAATCTGTAGATATATAGCAGAAGCATCAGAGCAAACATGGCAAGAATATTTAATATACAGACTTATAAATATGCAAAACAGAACCGAGCAACAAAAAAAAAAATGTTTGGTACAACATAACGAACCAACGTTCTTTCAACCGTCTTAAAAATTGATTCGACATAATCGCGCAAATTCATATCTGAGGAAACCGTTAGACCGAGGTGTAACGGTGATTTACAGTCTTGGAGGTTAGCAGCAGCCGTACCGATGGAAAGTAAAAGTGGTTCTCTAAGAACATTGCAAGAGATCGGTTTAGTTTTGGAGATGTTAAAATTAACAAGCCATTTCTTAACTCAGTTACTAACAGATTGAATATCATTTTCGAAATACTTTGCGAAGTTAACTTTAACGAAACTACCAGTGTCCGGGGTATGACGATAAACTCTATCCGGCAGTAAAGAACTCTGATTGTTAGATCTTGAGGAGCTTGGAAACACCCTTTAACTGACGTTGTTCCCTATTCCACTCAACCCAGGTTTGGCACCTGTTAGGGTCCTGGCTATAGGCAAAATACTGAACCACAAAATCGGGATTCAAAACATGAAAATATAAAAATACTTTAGGAAAAACTACCAGAAATACATTTTTCATAGTAAAAAATTACTAGCCGAACTTTATTGAAAGAAAATTTACAAAGAGAAGAAAACTTCGGTATTAAATGACCCATAAGGAGTCGACACCAACCAAGCAAGCGAAATTATTAGGCTTACAATTAAGATGTGAGTAAATATCTGTGATATATATATATATATATATATATATATATATATATATATATATATATATATATAGACACCGAATCGAGAACTGATGAGGTCGGCAAGTACATTCAAAATATTTATGAACAAATTAGATTATCGTTCCTGAACTGGCATCTTGTCTTTACCACCGTCGTCACGTAGCTTCCCTCTCTCTTTTTTATAAATAATTTCATGGCAATTTTTCTGATGAGCTTTCCTCTTTAGCAGCTTCATATTACGAATTTAAGCGTGCCAGTAACAGCAGAAGATTGGTGAGGATAACATGGACCGTACCTAAGGTTTGAGAGAAAATGGAAACGAAAAGGAAACTAATGTTTAATATCAGGAAAAGGCAGATGAAATTCCTGGGAATAGCGAAAGATACCTTCCAAAAGCAGAGCAATGTATTAAGAAACAGGAAATATCGTTAGAAACAGAGCAAAATGTACTGAACTGTTACGTACTATCAGTCCTCCTATATAGCCGTGAATGCTAGACAATTTCTTCACTGATGAAGAAGAAACTTGATGCAACAGAAATGTGTATCTACGGGAGACTGCTGAGGATATCGTGGAACGAACATGATACCAGGCTGCTGACGATATCATAGAATGAACATGATATCAGGCTGTAGAGGATAGAATAGAACAGACATGATATCATCCTGCAGTGGATATTATGGAAATAACATAATATCAGACTGCTCAGGATATCATGCAACGATATGATATCAAGTTGCTGAGGATATCATAGAACAAACATGATATCAGGTTTCTGTAGATGTTATGGAACGGGCATGATATCAGGCTGCTGAGGATAAAATGCAACGAATATATCAGGTTACCGATGATATCATGGAAAGAACATGATATCAGGCTTCTTTGGATATTGCGGGGCGGACATGATATCAAGCTGCTGAGGACAAAATGCAACGAACATGATATAAGGGTGCTGAGGATATCATGGAACGAACATGATATCCTCTTCTGAGGATATCATGGTACGAACATGATATCCTCTTCTGAGGATATCATGGTACGAACATGATATCAGACTGCTGAGAATATCATGGAACGAACATGATATCCTCTTCTGAGGATATCATGGTACGAACATGATATCCTCTTCTGAGGATATCATGGTACGAACATGATATCCTCTTCTGAGGATATCATAGTACGAACATGATATCAGGATGCTGAGGATATAATGGAACGTACACGATATCAGATTGCCGAGGATATCATCGAACGAATATGACATCAGGCTACTTTGGATATTACGGGACGGACACGATATCAGGCTGCTGACGATAAAATGTAACGAATATGACATCAGGCTGCTTTAGATATTATAGAACGAATACGATATCGGGTTGCTGAAGATATAATGCAATGAACATGATATCAGGCTGTTGATGATATCATGGGGCGAACGTGCTATCATGCAACAGAGGATAAAATGGAACGAGCATGATATCAAAATGCTGTGGATATCATTGAACGAAAATGATATCAGGGCGTTGAGCATATAGAACGAATATGATTTCAGGCTGTCGAGGATATCATAGAATGAACGTGATATCATGCTGCTGGGGATATCATCAGACGAACAGTATATCAGGATGCTTATGATATCATGTAATGAACATATTATCAGGCTGCTGACTAAATAATTTAACGGACATGATATCAGGCTGTTGACGATATTATGGGGCAAACATGATATCTGGCTGCTGAGGATAGAATGGAATGAATATAATATCAGTCTGCTGAGGATAAAATGTAACGAACAGGATATCAGGTTGCTGTGGACATCATGGAAAGAAAATAATATCAGACTGTTGATTATATCATAGAACTAATAACATATCAGGCTGCTGAGGATATCATTTCAACTACACTATGTTTTACTGAAATTTATTGCAATATGGTGTGCAGCGTTGTAATTATAAATTGTAGTTTCGTTTCCATTTCGATGTTTGAAGCTTCAGGTTCCCCAAGTCTCTGTTAATAGGAAATATTTATTGCGTAAAAATGGAATTATGGATGTACTTTCTGATCTCCCTCTCTCTCTCTCTCACTCTCTCTCTCTCTATATATATATATATATATATATAAATATATATATATATATATATATATATATATATATATATATATATATGACATTCTGATTAATCTATGCATCCGTCTATTAACCTATTTATCAATCTCACTATATTCATATCTCTCCATCTATTCAGCAATTTATCGATATAACAGTCTATTCATTATCTATCTATCTATCTATCTATCTATCTATATATATATATATATATATATATATATATATATATATATAATTCTGATTAATCTATCTAACCCTATTTATCTAAGCGTCTATTATTCTGTCTGTCCCTATCTCTCTCCCAATCTCTCTTTCTCTCTCCCTCCCTCTCTCTCTCTCTCTATATATATATATATATATATATATATATCAGTGTATTCATATCTATCTAACCGTCTTATTAATATATATATATATATATATATATATATAAAAGTGAACATAGAAGTCAATATAGTCTTAAGGTGCGCTATATTTATGTGATAAAGTGCTAAAAATCATTAGAAACATTTGATATTGCATTTAAATAGAGTATGTCTATATTTCTGAGATGGTGTATTATGTACAGTATTTACATTATTCGGACTATTGTCCTCATCTTTGGCGCCATATTTCGGCCGTTGTACGCTCCGGCCTTCTTCAGGTGGTTGGAATTTTTAACTGAACCCTTTATTTCAATCACTGGGGTAGACTGTTCTAGTACCACGCGCCATGTTTGATGGATGTCAGTTATCAGTTATCTTCTGCTAATTTCTGATTCCCATATTGTATTTATTTCTATGCTTGGTCGGCTCAGTAATAAGGAGTGCCAGAGAAAAGCAATGATAACAAAGTTGCAATATGAGCTCTGGTAAAAATGGTTGCTGCGAACATTAGGTTTATAATACCCAGAAATTCATACTCAGATGTCCTCAAGGCACATTGGATCAAGGCGTTGGTTAGATCCAGTGACAGACCCAAAGAGTGTGAGTTCAATACCCGGTTAAGGCAGTGGAGAACTTTCAGAGGGAAAGAAGGCCGGGGCGTACAACGGCCGAAACGGTTTGAGAAATATGGCGACAAAGGTGAGGACTATAAAAGTCCGAATAATGTAAATAGTGTACATAATACCTCATCTCAGAAATATAGACAGATACTGAAAGGCGGAAACGTTGTAATAAATATGGCGACAAAGGTGAGGACTAGTATAGTCCGAATAATGTAAATAGTGTACATAATACCTCATCTCAGAAATATAGACATATACTGAAAGGCCGAAACGTTGTAATAAATATGGCGACAATGATGAGGACAATAGTCCGAATAATGTAAATACTGTGCATTTAAATATTTTGCAGATTAATGTTGATTGAAAATCATGCAGCCGGAAAGAATTCCACAATCGAGAAAAGAATCTGTTAGCATAGAAATTATGGTTACAGCTCGACTATAAATTAATGAGGTACCTCACCAGTCTAGTCCTGCGCTTGAATTCAAAAAACTCTACGTCCCATAGATCATCCGAATGATTACGACGATAAGCATCATTTTTTGTTGGTACTCTTGCTTGAGTTGACATCTCAAGTATTTTTTATAAAGTGTTATTAACGCCAACCGGCCTAGACACGAAGATACAATTCATACTAGGAGAAACTAAGCCTCCTGACCTGTAAATTGGTATGTCTTCGTTACCTGCCAAATCCTGCGCTTAAATGAAAATAGTCTAGGCACAATATCGAACAGCAATAAGATGATTTCTATCTGCATTCACATCTGATATTAAGAAGACAGGATAAGAATATTTTATTTTGTAGCAGAATTTACCTGCAGTACTTATTTCCTCAGTGACAAGAAAAACATGGAAGTGCCTTTGTTTTTTATTATTGCTTGTTCTTACCGACTATTTTATTTTGAAGTCTTAGCTAAAATTCACAAGTGAGTAAAATATGTTCACAGCTGACAAGCAACGTTTAAAAACTAGATATTTCCTGATTATTCGACGAAAAGCAATAATTTCGAAACAAAATGTTCCCTAATGAGGTAAACTGTACTCATTGTATAATGAAGGAAAGCTAACGTGGTTACAATTTAGTAAATATAATTTGTAATTTTTAATCAGCAACTAAGGATCCCCTTGTGCAGGAAGCTCGATGTCGTGCTACCGTTTATGAAAAAATATTCTGTTTCTATATTTTATTTTTATAAATACAAATATTTAAGTAAATGCTCTGTTTATAATAGACATTAATAACAACATTTAAGTCTGAATGTCTTAAATATTCCATAAAAAATGTGTGTACTCCGACAAGAATCCTACACAGAACCATCATATAGTCTGACGTGCTTTACCATTTAGCTAGAAATAAGCATTTGATTAGCAAGGACGAATTACTGTTTTAAAACAACAAATTTCCCATGATTTCTTTCGAACGCTCATATCTGCTTGAAGCGTATCTTAACATAAATAAATATCATCATATATTATGAAATTATGAAAGTCCGACAATTATTTTAATATATTTTCTTTTTATACTTTATTTTTTATAGATACAAATATTTAAGTAAATGCTCTGTTTATAATAAATATTATCAGAAAAATTTAGCGCCCTGACAGTCCGAGTAATTTCACAGAAAATGTGCGTCCTCCGGCAGGAATCAAATCTGTATCCTCTACCGAACTGTTATATAATCTGACGTGCTATACCATTTAGCTATAGAGGAAGCGTTCGTTTAGCAACGTCAAATTACTGTTTTTAAACTACAAATTCCCCCTTTTTCGCAGGACATATATAAACATATGTACTAGGTTGGCCAGAAACTCCTGACTGACTTTAGAAGCGGTAAGAAAACGATAAATCTTGATCTCTGTCTGGTAGAATTTCCAAGGAGTACTGCATTTCGAACTTGTTCTACATGGACGCTCCCATCTACGCTAAAATGTATTGCTAGACCGCGTGTACGACAAACTAAAGAAAGCGTAACCTGCTTTGTGCAATCTAAGTCGGGATTTGTTTCAACAAGACAATGCGAGACCACACATTGCCTGGTTGATTGACTAAGAAGAACTTCAGACAGATGGACGGTGTTGAGATTCTTCCACATCCACCATTCAACGATTTGATGTCAACGAACAATCGTTACCACTTTTGTGATGCTAACGAACAATCATTGTCATTTTCGTAATGCTCGTTGTATTAGAGACTTTGTAATCGCAGATACGACTATAGTACACCGGTGAACAATGTTGATGTCAGACGATTGTGAATGGTACTCTCACTGATAGTACTTACTTGATAATACTCGCTCGAATAGTAATCTGTATAGTGATCCGCATAGAGATATTATGGTGGATAGAGTAGAGAAGAGCGATCCGAATAGTAATAGAGAGATTAGAAATGCGATAATATTTACTGTACTAATTTTACAAATAGAGCACAAGACCAAAAGAGGGAAATGGCGGAAAGATGGTCATCTTCTGTCTTAACATTAAACTTAGCTAGCCACAAACACTGACTCAAAAATACAAACAATATTTCTTTCACCAAAACAACACATTATTACTTGCCATTTTTACCTCATACACCATAATACCTCAGAAACTCTCTGAAGTTCTAACTAATCCCCATATATACAAGTCATTATCTGTAAGGAGAGGGGAATAAAATAATAATTAAAAGTCTAAAAAAAACAATGGATATTTACAAATGTGTACAAAACTATATACAAGAAACTAAACAAAATTTTATTCGTAATAAACCACCCCCCACAGCCATACATCACAAGCACTCGCTCAAACAGATACACACATTCAAACACAAAAACAGTCACGAAAGTCACACCCACCAGAGAATTGACATCACTATCCACCTAAAGATGGGAGTGATGGGGAATTAAACTAAAAGAAAAAAATAGGGACAAAAGTAAAAGAGGCCAATGAGCATACACACCCTAGTTCAGTTGAATAAAGTGAAAAAGAAAACTAAAACAAAAAACGACCTACAAAAGGTGAGGGTTGACAATGTTCAACCCAGCAAACGCAATATCCTTCTAACCGGCATCAAAATGCCACTCTAAGTCAGCACCTTTCCTTCGGCAGAGACGCGCAAGAATCACCTACCTTTCACCAAATTTCAATGAATGGAGTCATTTTCTTTCCGTCGTGATCTTAACTATAAGCTGATGCTTAAAGAACAGGACCAGTGGGCAAGAAGTAACTTCTCGGCCCTAGGGAATTCCTTCTGTCGCGTCGTCCATATCACGATTCGCATAACCACCAGTAGGCATCGAAACACATAGTGCTCAACCTTAGTCAACAGCGGTATTATATTGCTAGAGAAAGAACTGGCCTTGAGGACAAAGAACTTTCCGCTCAGCATGCGAACCATGATGTCTTCAACGAACTTGCACAACAGAGCTACGACATTACAATGAAAAAAAAGGCATGACCTAGGGTCTCAACTTCCCCACTGCAGCGACTGCAGTTTGGCGCCTTTGCCAAACCCGCCGAACGAAGTCTTTTGGCGACCTAGAGGGCCCTTCAAATTATCAGCCAGGTCGCCGAAGGCCATATGCAGCGAGTCTCTCGTTTCATCAGACCGAGCTCGCCTATCAAAGCATCCTGAACGTTCCCCCAAACTAACACCTGATATAATGCCTACAGGGAAACAGGTGGACGTCATCCTTCGCACGTCAGAGTTGCTTGAGGGCAAGCTGACATTCGTGATAGAAGGAGCCTTCGCCTCGAGGTGAACGGCCGGCCTCTTCCTCACACGAGCGCACACTTCTTAAGGATGGAAAGTTTCTACGAGCGTCTTCCTTCCAGAATTCGCCGTTCTCATCCAATTGCATACACATCCAGTCTAGATAAGTAATACGAAGGGTATGTCGACAACTCTCACCGCAAGGCGCCTCTAGACCGCCATCAGAAGGATGAAGGTAATAGATCTTGCGACTAACCATGGCGGCTCTGCTTCCCCACAAGAAGAAGAAGAGCCTTACAAAAGCCAATAAAGTGTCAAGTAGGAGTGGAAGCACGGAGAGTCAGTAAAGGAGAATTAGGTAGATGTGCGAGGCACATACTTCGCTCCTCCCCTTCAAGGAAAGATTCCTCCGGGACCACAGACTGTGACCGTGGCCTTCTCCCGCACCTCCGACCAATTCATTTCCAACAAGAGGCAGGGACCGAATCAGACGCCGAGTACCTTGACCGGTCAGTCCGTCCAGAGGAAAGTTCCAGGAAGAGAAACTCCCTTCCACGAACCCAAACGCAAGCCAACAAACTTATCGCGGTTAATCTTGGCCTCTGTCTCCTTCTCATATGATTTCTTTGCTGACGACCACAGCTCCCGACAATTCCTGCTGTAGCATTAGTGGAAGCTGGTCTCGGAAATCTTGATCGACAAATAATGACGAGTTCAATTTCCTGTAGCCAGCTATCTTAACCTTAGGCATAACTAAGTTTACTCGAAACCGGACAATCCTATGATTCGAGTAAACCATGAAATAGAAACTTGGACATTCTACGAGGCCTACATTGACTCTCTTAACTTGAACTCGGTCGATGTAGCTTGCGCTCACCACCGAATTCGAGCTACCGACTTTAGTCCAAGTCCATAGTACCTCCCGGGGGTGCTTATTTCGATACTTATCGACGAGATCAAACACATCGATAAATACCTGAAACGGCTTAACATTCGGGTTGTTAGTACCCGATTTTTCCTTATCCCATCTATATCGGGATCAAGGACGGCTTTCCAATCACCCGCTAGAAGTACCGAACGAGATGTCATCAAAAAACGGTGCGATCTGAAGAAACAAATCAAACTGCTGCGCATAGTCATTGAGCGCATAAATCGCAATGAGACGAAGAGCCTTATCCTTTAACTTACATCCAGCACGTAAAGCCTACCCGCTGGATCCACGAAGACAAGGGCGCGCGCCGCATCCAGAGACATGCCCACCAGCCAGGAAACACCCATCGAGCGTCAATCAAAACAGGCTGAATAGAGGACGAACCACTTAGACAGAATGACCTCATGGTCGCGCGATAAAAATGGGTCTCCTACACACAACAAATATCAATCCCGAAGCGCTGAAGATCGCGATCGAGCCTCGCTCTATGAGACTCCGACCTCAGGCCCTGGTCATTCAAACTTGCTAACTAGAGAGCCATAGTGAAAGCCAATTAAGGTTGCTCCCCTTGGGTGAACATGGTCGGGGATAGGACACCGATGGCCTCTCACATGAAGCTAGTACCCATCTCATTTTTGATGGTGCCATCAGGAGACACGCCACTAATGTCCAGAGGGAAAGTTAGCTTAAGAGCACTATACAGGGATAGATGAAGGAAAAGCGGGATCCTCCCTGAACAGAGTTGATTCAATTTCTTTTCATTCTCGTTATCAATATAGGCCAATGGTGGGTAGACATCGAATGCGCTGTTGGCTTCACGCAACATAGCCCAGATATTTTCTGAGCCATGTCCGGCTCTAACCACAGTCCAAATCATTTTAGCTATAGAAAAATTTTTAGGATTTTCTATGTATAGACAGTTTCTTTTTTTGCTTTTGTTTTTTAAGTTTAACAGTATTTTTAAGTCTTTGATGTTGCGCGATTAGGAAAATGATCTGTCGGCTTGATATTTTGCTACATGACATACATCTTCCGCTTTGTTGAAAAGTATTTTTTTTTCTATGATGGTTTCTGAAGAGTCCGCGGAAGGGCTTCGTTAATGCTTTTGGGCTTCTGTTTTTGGAGGTGAATTAATGGATGTTTTCAACGGTGAAGCTTTGGAAGTTACGGCCGGAGCGTGGTTTTTAAGGGGGATTTAGAAAGTGCAGTGATTTTTTTCAGAGTGGTCAGTTTGGAAGGGGTCATTATTACTGTTTGAAAAACTAAGGGTGGAGCTATAGGGACTTGTTTGGAGGATGTGGAAGACGGAGATGATGAGGAATGTCTTATTTTCCATGTTGACGCTTTAATGATTCCTTCAATTTTAATATTTTCTGTTTTTTTTCGAAAGAAGGATCGTATTTGAGCTGCTGTTACCGCAGTTTGTCCGAATAAGGGGCCGAAGAGTTGCCCTTTAAACTGTTAGAGGGAATGTTGCTGTGCGTGTCTTTAGCCTGACCAGCCTGATCAGGCTGACCACACTTCCAGCATGTCGCTTTACGCCCGGTAACTATATTTTGCATATTCTGGCCTGCTACATCCAGCCAGTTGGAGATGGAGATGAAGGCCTTTCGGTCTATCATGATTTCGAAAGTCCATCCCCCGTTCAAATCGTCAGAGAAAGCACTGAGTATCTGCCCAAATTGGCACAGATAAGCGGACAAGTGCTCCCCGACGATCTGAGGAGGAACCTCATATAGTGATACGTCCTTCGCCAGCTTTCATATTTCCTACGCAGAATAAAGTTCTTTTCTAATTTGTTCTCGACCTGTTGCGGCTTCGGAGTTTGGCAGACGTTGGAATCAGCACGTCCCACATAAAGTAACCCTTATCTTTGATCACCTTCTGGGGTTTGATCCCCAGAGAAATCAATGACTTAATAATGGTGTCTTTTGTGGAGCGACAAATTTTGCGTGACCACTTGTCCACGACAAATACTGACACAATTCTTTTTTCAACTCTCTTTAATTACTCGGGATTGACCAAAAGTCCATCTTCTTTCACCAGATGTAAGTAACCTTTTGCTTTCTCGAGCAACTCCGTGATGTTGATCAAACACTTAGGCGGGGACGTCAAGCAAGAAGGCGACTCTCCGAGTACTACATTTTCGTCTTTAGATTTCTCATCTTTATCAGGATTTGTCGAATTTGGTAAATTTTGTCCATTATCAGACTCCATAACTTTGTCTGATTTTCAGTATTTTGTGCTTTTTCGGCTACCATACTCTCGCCGGATGTCTCAGCAATAACTTCCTGCTTTTGACTGTTTTCTTCAACGACCACTGTTTTCTCCATTTCTTTATCCTTTTTATTTTCATGATCCTTATCGGGTGGATCTCTTTTTTTTTTCTTTCTGATACCGAAAAGATTTTTAAGGACCATATTAACTAATTGATGAGGGTCTTTATTTATATATATGTAAAGGGAAGGGGAGGGGCGTTTTAGAAATAAACGGGCAATTAAATAATATACAATTAAGCTTTACAAAAATAGTCTAAAAAAAAAACGAGACAACAAATATAACCAGATAAAAACAATACCCAAAACAATAGGACGTGTAAAATAAAACGAGAACAAGTGAAAAATTAAAACAAAAGAATAAAGACAAAAATAAAACAAGTAACGCTCACAAAATAACTTTAAACCGGAAAAACAAAAAATAATACAATAATACAGGCGAAGAAGAAAGTTTAACAATAATAAAAAACGATAACCTTAAAAAAATGCGAAACGACCAATTAAGAAATTTTCAATATGGCCGCTGTTAAAAACAAATCTGACCAGAAAACGAATGAAACCCAAACAATAACAAAAACAGGTTAAACAAAACAAACGTGAAATTTAACACAGAACGATTAACGATAAAACATGGACTTAAAAGATATTTAAAAAGGAAAACAAATTAACACGTAATAAATAAAGAGAAAATGAAAAAGTGAGACAAAATAAATACGTCAAAACAAGGAAAGATTTTAAGAGTGGGAAGGGTTACAGAAAATTACCAAAAGAATATAAAACCAAAATAATAATAAAGGAAAAAAAAAAGGACGAAGTAAAGTGAGGGGAAGTGAAAAAAAAAAAAAAAAATATCAAAATTTATTTTCAATAATCTGTCAGTAAAATAAAATGTAAGAAAATAAAAAAAACAACTTATCGTAACAAAAGAGTTCAAACAAACAAAAGGACGTTCAGACTGACAAAAATTCCACTAGCTGAAAGAATTACCGGTCGGTAAAAAGAACGCAACTTCTAGAATAGAAATGGGATCTATAGTCGTCAGCTATTTCCTTCATATATGCGTTTCATCTATGGTCACTTGTTCCACTAAATTCAATAATGGGATCACCTGGTTTTGCTCATTGACGATCTATGTTCAAACTCAAGTGTCGGCAGCGACACTTTATTGCTATATAACAAACGGCGACAAGCGATTCAAGACGGTTCTCTGGGGCAGGTTCGGATATTTTGTCAGAAAGAGGAAAATAAACAGGAAAATTGAATTTGAATTTCCATAAAAGATATATATATATATATATATATATATATATATTCAGAATGGGCGGAGAGAGAAAAATTAGAAAGAAAAGCTGCCCGCATCACTTTCCTTTCTCATCTGAGGTCGATCGAGGAAAAACCAAATACTTGGTAAGCATGGAATAAACAATATATTATATATTAAACATTTTATCGCCAATTATTATATTGTGAAGTATCTTTCATTTTCAGGCACATGTTTTTATTTGTTTTTAATATAGCAACTAAGAAACGGAGACACCTTGAAGTAAGCGATCGGTGGCTACCATTTCTACCAGATGTATGAGTTGACAGCTGGATTCGTTTTAGTCTCACGTGGATATAAATGAATCAATGTCGACGTATAAACACGTCTGTATCTGCCTTTGAACCTTATGCTTTGGACGAGAATATTTGGCCGTGTCTTAAAGATCCCCTTTCGGTAAAAGCGTATATACACGTCTAAGTTTGGGAAAGTGTTAACATCTGCATATATATATATATATATATATATATATATATATATATATATATATATATATATATATATATATATATATATTAGATTTAAACACAACAACCATTCTTTATATGCATAAGAATGATTTCATGAGAATTGTCTGAAGGATTTACAAATGCAAATCGGAATGCGATTGGCTCAAGATAAAAAAAAAAAACAGTCACGTGATATACCAAAAGGCATTGCTGCTTACTAAATATAAATAGCGTGTTCAGTCGATCATATTCAAGTCTCCATATGGAAATTATCGAAACTATTTTCCTCTAAATCGAAACAACTTTCTTTTAGTAAAAAAAAAAAGACAAATTGATCGTTGGTTTACAATGGGATTAGATTGTAATATAAATTAGAATATTAATATCTATCTATGAGTATTTTCATATATTTCAGGTGATAAATTAGATAAAAGGACTGATATCTACCTATCTATCATATCCGATTGTCGAGCAGCTGAACAATTATTCGTAAGCTTTCGAAGCAAGCATATATTTGGCTTTTTCACCTTTGTCTGTATATATATATATATATATATATATATATATATATATATATATATATATATATGTATATACAAACACACACATATTTTAAACAGTATCTATTTCATCTGCCGGACTGCGTATTCGCGAAATCATAAAAAAGAAAGGCCACATTTTCTCTATCTATCTATCTATCTATCTATCTATCTATGTCAGACTATTCTTTATATGTATCTATCTATCTATCTATCTGTCTCTCTCTCTCTCTCTCTATATATATATATATGTATATATATATATATATATATATTTATATATATATATGTCTTCAAAATTTTCTATTGCATATCTTCATCTACCTAGCTTAAAATGTTCTAATTTTGTGCATATCTAAGTAGCTTTCTTAACATATTGATTAGGTTGGTGCAAAAATAATGTCGTTTTCTCACATAGTAACATATGTGAGAAAACGACATTATTTTTGCACCAACTTACTAATTGCTATAGCTTATATACATACATACATCCATTGATACTAGCGTGCGCGCGCACACACGCATATAGCATTCTTTTTCAATACAAATATATACATATATATATATATATATATTACATTCCTTATTTATACCCGCAATGATTTTCCAAATATTCTGCTTAGAAATGTATTATCTTTTGTCAAAGTATCTTTCTGTTACATTTAAAGCATAACGAAAGCAGTTAGAAAACATTCGAATAAACTGTTCCTTATACTTATTTTTAAATATGGAATAGTTACTGGAATGTTCTCAACATAAAGTGTAGAGTGGCTTCATAATAAATCATGAACATTTTGCCTTGGGCGTTTTCATGCTTCTGGCACTCCATACATCGCTTCATAGAAAATGTTTATTGAGTCAATATAGTTTTCTTTATATTTACGTATGTGAGTAAAATTCTCATATCAATATTCTATTTTGATTCGTGTGATTTTACAGCAATCGCCTTGTGAATAATCTTCGGTTCTATGCATATCCTTAATTAATTGTCTTGAAATTTATTCAAAGTACAGAAGATGTTTATAACTAACACTATTTATAAAGGAATCGTGGCGTAAATAATAAACATTTCGCCTCCGGTGTTTCATGCTTCAGGCAAAACAAACCTCTGTTCATCATAGAAATATTTGTGGCGTAAATATTGTTCGTTTTTTTTTTATTATTAGTTTATGCGTTTATTCCTGTGCCTATATTAGGAGGAGAAGCATGTAATAAAACGCTAGTATCTATCTATCTATCTATCTATCTATCTATCTATCTATCTATCTATCTATCTATTTTTCTTTCTTTGTTCATATCTATGTATCGATCTATGAACAGACATAGATAAACATAGATATCGATCTATATATCTATATAAGTCTTTACATATCTATCTATCTCTGCCTATTCATATCTATCTATCTATCTATCTATCTATCTTCATATTCATCTATATATGTATATATATGTGTGTCTGTTCATATCTATCTATCTATTTATTTATCTATCTATATTCATATCCATCTATCTATGTATATCTATGTCTGTTCATATCTATCTATCTATCTATCTATCTATCTATCTATCTATCTATCTATATGTGCCTGTTCATATCTAGGAATAAATTATCCGTCTGTCTGTTCATATCTATCTATCTATCTATCTATCTATCTATCTATCTATCTATCTATCTATGTCTGTACATTATCTATCTATCTATCTATCTATCTATCTATCTATCTATCTATGTATCGATCTATGAACATACATAGATAAACATAGATATCGATCCATATTTTATATAAGTCTGTACATATCTATCTATTTCTGCCTATTCATATCTATCTATCTATCTATCTATCTATCTATCTTCATATTCATCTATATCTGTATATATATATATATATATATATATATATATATATATATATGTGTGTGTGTGTGTGTGTGTGTGTCTGTTCCTATCTATCTATCTATTTATTTATCTATATAAATTCATATCCATCTATCTATGTATATCTATGTCTGTTCATATCTATCTATCTATCTATCTATCTATCTATCTATCTATCTATCTATGCCTGTTCATATCTAGGAATCTATTATCTGTCTTACTGTTCATATCTATCTATCTATCTATCTATCTATCTATCGGTGCCTGTTCATATCTAGGAATAACTTATCTGTCTGTCTGTTCATATCTATCTATCTATGTCTGTACCTTATCTATCTATCTATCTATCTTCATATTCATCTATATATGTATATATATATATATATATATATATATATATATATATATATATATATATATGTGTGTGTGTGTGTGTGTGTCTGTTCATATCTATCTATCTATTTATTTATCTATCTATATTCATATCCATGTATCTATGTATACCTATGCCTGTACATATCTATCTATCTCTGCCTATTCATATCTATCTATGCCTGTTCATATCTAGAAATCTATTATCTGTCTTACTGTTCATATCTATCTATCTATCTATCTATCTATCTATCTATCTATCTATCTGTGCCTGTTCATATCTAGGAATAACTTATCTGTCTGTCTGTTCATATCTATCTATCTATCTATCTATCTATCTATCTATCTATCTATCTATGTCTGTACATTATCTATCTATCTATCTATCTATCTTTCTATCTATCTGTGCCTGTTCATATCTAGGAATAAATTATATGTCTGTCTGTTCATATCTATCTATCTATCTATCTATCTATCTATCTATCTATGTCTGTATATTATCTATCTATCTATCTATCTATCTATCTATCTATCTATCTATCTATCTATGTCTGTACATTATCTATCTATCTATGTCTGTACATTATCTATCTATCTATCTATCTATCTATCTATGTCTGTACCTTATCTATCTATCTATCTATCTATCTATCTATCTATCTATCTATCTATGTCTGTATGTCTATCTAGCAGTCCACTGTCTGTCTTTTTATGTTGGTCTTTTCATGCCTATCTATCATTCTATCTACATTACTCTGTTCATGACTCTCTTTTCGTCTTTATACATGCAACGACCATAAACATCATCGCTTATCTTTAAGCTATAACTTTATTACAAAGAGAATTTAATCTGAATAAATTAATAACTTATTCGGAATTAAATATTTTTGCCGGAAGAAATTTCCTATTTGATTAATTCAAACCAAAATCATCCAATTTATTAATTCAGTCCTCTTACAACAATCACTGTTAAAATAATCTCCCTGTTAAAAAAAAAAAATTAATTTATTATGTTTTATAAGTAATTTGCTAGGAAAATTTGTTCACTGTGTCAAGTCAGATATTTTTTTCTCCACAGAATCCATCTTTCACCTTTTTAAATCTATCATTCGTCCGTGATCTCATCTGCTGTTCCTGTCATATATCTCAAGATTCCTGGTATAATCCAAGTAATTGTCTGTAATATAATCGATGATGACCTGGCGTCTCGAACTCAGTCACTTTTCCAACGCCGTGACGCGACTTCCCTCTTTCTTTTATACAAATATTTTCGTGGCAATCGTGCAGATCAGTTTTTCTCATTCTTGCCTCGACAGCTACCTCTAACCTTTTTTACTGTTAAACTAGCGAGATATGGCGAGATATGGCCGTATAATCAATTTTGATAGTTTCTTTTTTTCGTATTTCTCCCTCGTGGGACCTACTTCCGATTTCTTGACTCAAGTCACCTACAATTTACAAAAATTTAAAAGCAACACAAATTTGACATTTTCTGCCTTCCTGAAATTTGTAAAATTATTTCCCTTTTTCCTCATTATAAACTTCTTATTGTGTTTAAATCAAAATAACCCTATTGCGTCTTAGTGGCATTATAGCTTTGCTTTCGGTTAACATGATATAAAAAACAAAATAAGGAATGGATTTTGGATCTCGATTGGTCTGTTCTACCTGTCATATTCAGCTGACATTTTATTAACGATTATGACTTTTTTTTCGAACGGGCCTTTGGTAATGGGTCTTTTTTTTAGTAATGGTATATTTTATTGGGTTCAGAATTACTTTCGTACCTTCAGTAATATTCTATCCTATTTCTGCGGTTTTGTATTGGCGTGTTTGTTGAGACTGTCTACTCATTTGACTAGAAAAAAATGGGTTCCACTCCCAGAGGAAGCGAGTATCAATACCTGAGATCTAGCAGCTGCTTCAGCTCGATTTGCCGAAACAGGCTATCTTTTTCTTGATAACTCCGGATGCCCGTCCGTATGTTTCGAAAAAAGGCATCGGGAAGACATTTCAAAAGGTTTTGTTTCAATAATAGTGTAATATATTATTAAGAATGAAAGACTAAATTTTCTGGGCTACATCAAATTCGCCGACCTTTAGGACAGACATTGACATGCAAAATAAACAGCGGGACAGAGTTGGTAAAAGGTGCTCAGCTACCTACGACCAGAACTGATCAGGTGATGATTTTATTTATCTGACTAAAACAATCTATGAAAAAAAAAAAAAATTTATGTGGCGAAAGTACATGTAAGCATATACATAGGACATATAAGCATATACATATGTACAGGGATGTACATATTGACTTGCCAAAAAAAGTGCCCACACCCCGACACCAATCTCATCCAGGCGTCGATATTACATGGAGCCCACTTATCATCATCCATCTAGCTTAAAATGTTCTAATTTGTAAATATCTAAGTAGCTTACGTAACATATGTAATTGTTATAACTTATATACATACATATATCCATATACAGTGTAACCCGGATATAAGAGAGTTGTCGGAACCAGAGAATAAGTATCTTATATCCGGGTTTCTCTTATATCCGGGTTTTGTCTATTATATATACATTAACACAGGCTCTAATTTGGGGCCAGATAAAATCTCTCTTATATCCGGGTTACACAATATATATATATATATATATATATATATATATATATATATATATTAAATACATTTTTTATGTTTAACGTTATTTTTATAGATACAAGTATTAAAGTAAATGCTCTGTTTATAATAAACAGTATTAAATAACATTTACCGGCCTGAATGTCCGAGAAATTTTCGTAGAAAATATTCGTCCTTTGACAGGATTCGAACCTGCATCCTATACGGAACCGCCATTTAGCCGGGCGTGCCTAACCGATTCAGCCACAAAGGATTGTTCGGTTGGCAAGGTCGAATTTACTGCTTATAAACTTCAATCTTCCATGAATCTCGTACATTCATAACTGCTCATGGCGTATCAAATGTAAACAAATGTCGTCATACATTAAGAAATGGACAAAGTCCGACAATCGCACAGATACAGGTTTAAAGCCCAAAGAAAAAAACCCGACACGAGTAAACAACTAACTAAAAAAGCTTAATACAACCGTAGAGCAGACCTAGATAAACCTAGTGGGCTAGATTCTTAACATGTGTAGGCATAAAAAATCTTAGTTATTGAATTGGGTCTAATCTTGCCGTTTGTATTGCCATTCCACCTTTATCGTCGTGTTTTAATTATCCCCTCCCCTTTTAGTCGTTTGAATAAAACTTTACCGCCCCCTGCCGTGTTGTTTTTCTTGTGGTTTTTCTTCTTTTTCTTTTTCTTTGGTCACGTGGTATGATTTTGATTATCGCCAATAAATATGTTGTTTCTCTTTGGCCTTTTTAGCCAGCTTTCCCTGACTATCCTCTTAGGTGAAACCTGGGTAGGTTTGTCTGGCTCACTAGGTTTCTCTCTCTCTCTCTCTCTCTCTCTGTATATATATATATATATATATATATATATATATATATATATATATATATATATATATATAAAAACAGCTCAAACACTAATATTAGTGTTTTTGCCTTTTTATTATATCCTTACTCTGTCCTGGACATTGAGTTCTGCCTGCATTCTATCCTCTTGGAAATAATTTTTATACAAATATATATGTATGTGTATGTATGAATGTATATCTATTTATATATATAAGTCTTTACATTATCTAGCTATCTGTCTGTCTGCTTATCCGTTTATCTATCAATCTATCTATCTCAAGTCTGTTCATATCTATTTGTCTCAAGTCTGTCCATATATATTTATGTCTTAATATATATATATATCTGTCTACCTTTTTCCGTAACTCTTTCTTCATCTTGATATATACAATGGTCAGAAAACACATTTCTCTTTTTTTAAATCTTAACTCTATTACGAAGACTATTTAATCTCTAGCTTCATAAGGATGCCGATAAAACGTGCATAATGTTTGTTTTACATAGACAACTTTTAAAAATAAACCACTGGTAGGACAATACGCAGCTTACTATTGAATCTGTGTTATCAAGTGCAGTCTGTCCTCGACAGATATTGATATGTACATCAAGATAGATAAGGAAATCAACCCAGTTGAAATTAAACGACACATCAAAAAATTATCCAGAAAACTGTATGTTATATAATCGCCTGACCTGCGATAGGTGAAGGAGAGATTCTTATTGCTTTGAAAGAAGAAAGACTTGAAACGAGATACTTTTGAATCGAACGAGGTTAATTTGATGCAGCCTATAAGTGAAATACAGTTACGTTACTTATGGAAAATTTTGTTTTGTATTCCAATTAGGACAAACTCAAACCTGATCATAGGTAGTAGAAGCTGTTGCTAAATGTGCAGGTAAAAAAATAGTCGGCTGCCTGTTCCGCACCAGTAGTGTACCTAGCTCCACATGTTGTCCTCTAACTTTAAAAGAGACAGATCAGGTCCAGAATGGAGTACTGTTGTCATATTTGGGGGTTGCATAGAACGCAGATTTCCAGCTTTGATAGAGTCTAAAGGCGTCTCGAATCCTTTTGGGTAACGAAGTATTTTTCACTCTCTCACAGGCAGGATATGGCCAGCCCCTCGTTGCTCTATCGCTACAAGAACACGCCATACCACTTACATTATAGTAAACGACACACACACCCTTCTTATTCCATTCGCGAGAAGTAAGTTCATGTTCTCTACCTTTACAAGAGCCAGATCAGGCCAAGAATAGAGCACTGTTGGGCAGGAGCTACACAGACTGCAATTTTCCAGCGTTGATAGTGTCTAAAAAGTCTCTCCGCGTGCTTGTGGCCGACGAAGTATTTTCTACCTTCTGACAGGCGGGATGTGGCCAGCCTCTCTGTGCTCGATCGCTACTGTCACGGAAACAGGTCGGACGAATTAAATTCTTTGGTTCCGTTAGGCCTAACCTTCCCGAAAAGAACACGCGATACCACTTACATTGTAGTAAACGACCCACACGCCCTTCTAGTTCCATTCGCGAGAAGTACGTTCAATTTTTTGTTTTGTATTCCTATTGGGCCTTAAGTTCAAACCTTACCACAGGTGGAACTCGTACATACAAGCCGTTGCTAAATATGCAGGTAAAAAAATGGTCGGTTCACTGTTTCGCATCTGTAAGTACCTGACTCCACATGTTGTCCTCTACCTTTACAAGAGCCAGATCAGGCCAAGAATAGAGTACTGTTGTCATATATGCGCAGCAGCTACACAGACTGCAATTTTCCAGCCTTGATAGTGTCCAAAAGTGCTTCTGCGTCCTTGTGACTTACGAAGTATTTTCCACCCTCTGACAAGCGGGATGTGGCCAGCCCCTCAGTGTTCTATCGCTACTGTCACGGAAATTTCTCGGACGAACTAAGTTATTTGGTTCCATTAGACCTAACCTTTCCGACAAGAACATGCCATGCCACTTAGATTGTAGTAAAGGATCCACACCCACTTCTTATTCCATCAACGAGAAGTAAGTTCAACTTTTGCCTCGACGTAATGCTCTGTGGAAGCAAGCGGATATTTTACCGATCTCTATAATCTTAACCTGTTCAAGCCTAGGGTTAACAGTTATTTTCTCCTTCTATCCGTATAAACAGCCTCTTAACCATCTATATCGAGTGGCTCTCGGTCCTTGCCCAGGGTGAGCGTTACTGTAAGAAAAAAGTCCTTAGTAATATATTACACTAATATTGAACCAAAGCCTTCTGAACTGTTTTCCTGCTGACTTTTACGCCCACGCATCTGGCGTTATCAAGATGGCGATAACTCGTGCGTAACTTTGGTTTTCCACAGAGAACTTATAAAAAAAGACTGCTGGACTGATAATACGCATTCTGGTGTGAAATTAGTTTCTACTTCAAAACCATATAACATGACTGATCGTGAAGTACCAACTCTGTATGAGACAGAGAGAGAGAGAGAGAGAGAGGGGGGGGAGGGAAAGAGAAAGATAGAGAGAGAAATAGTGAGAGAGAAAAAGAGATAGCTGTCAAGTGGGATGAAGCGGTATGTGCACTCGAATTAAGGCAATAATTCAGATTTGCGCACAATAACAATATTTGAAAGAGAACGTGTTTCGCGTGTTGCATAGACGCGGTCATAAAACAGCTATCACGTGACATTTAAATTATTGTCAGGCTTTGATGTTAATGAACGCGAGAGCAGAGATAGCGGAAGGGAGAGGGGACAGAGATAGAAATAGAAATAGAGAGAGAGAGAGTACGAAAAGAGAAAGAAAGAGAGAAATG
Source organism: Acanthosepion lycidas (assembly GCA_963932145.1). Classification (NCBI taxonomy): domain Eukaryota; kingdom Metazoa; phylum Mollusca; class Cephalopoda; order Sepiida; family Sepiidae; genus Acanthosepion; species Acanthosepion lycidas. The sequence goes on from OZ010603.1 coordinate 34,505,587, forward strand.
AATGCTTCAAAAACTGAAATTCAAACTTGTAAAATCTTTCATTAATTTTATTTTTGTTAATCGTTCATTTTGAGTTTTTTTCTCCTTCCCAAACAATTTTCGTTCCCTATGAAAAAATAAATACAAAGGGAAGGTCATATTAACATTTTTTTTTTCCTACAGGAGGCAATAAAGAAAACCGAGAGGAAAGGACAAAACATCAAATGCAAGAAACCTGAATGCATGGTTGTTAGGGAGAAAAGAACAGCCCAACATGCAAATTATTAACGGAGATTCAAAAATCAAACAAGTCTAAGAATTTAAATATCTTGGAATTGTTTACAGTGAGTCTAGAAAGTGCAACACTATTGTCCGGAGGCGCCTTGCTGTAGCAAAAATGCCTTACAAAAGCTAAGCAACTTATAAAAGAAACAGTAAATTTTAATTAGAAAACTTCACTGAAATGTTACCTCCTATATGGTAATAAATGCAGGAAAATCTGCTCACAGATGAAGATAAGCCTTAAAACTACAAAATGTGGTTCTACAGGAGGATGCTGAGAATACCAAAAATCGAAAACTTGAGTAACGATGAAGTTTTATAAAAAAAATTAGAAACAAAAATGACACTTATACTTAAAATCAGAAAAAGTTGACGTTTTTAGGGCACATAATGAAGAAAGTGGGCTAGGAAAATGGATGCTCACAAGACATATTGAAGGGAACGGGGACAGAAGCGAATGACCTACCTAGCGAGCTTGCGTAAATGGATGGCGGAACAAGGTTTAGGTGAGATAACAAAAACAAAACATTTATTTATAACTACAAAGAAGAGGAAAATGTAGAGAGGCATAAACGTTAACATATACAAAGGGGCATATAGAAGGGAAAAGAGGAAGAAGAAAGCCGCGTAGAACCTCGCTAACGAACTGATTGATAGAACAGTGACTGGGAAAGACAGCAAGAAGGACGGTGGTTGTGGAAAGCTATGATCGTCAACGCCCTGAAACGAACACGGCACATAGAAGAAGAAGAAGAAGAAGAAGAAGAAGAAGAAGAAGAAGAAGAAGAAGAAGAAGAAGAAGTCTTTTCAGCATATAGTCGGTCAGGATGCTTCACAACTTCCTCTCTTAACTGTCTACGCCTTCTTAGTTCTTACGGTATCATGTTGAGCCGATATTAAAGGTCAATGGAGTTTATGTAGCTTTCCTCTACGAAGCGAGGCCCATGTTCATAAACAGGGTTTGTTTTCTCGACGTGAACATTGTTTACCCCTTATCATCTCTAAGTACTTCAAACAAAAACTAGAAGGAAACCTCCCTTGACAGTGGATTGGTTGATTTTTTCATTTGCATTTTACGGCATGTTAATCCTTCTGAAGCTTATTTTTAAGCCAGAATATATTCTAAAAATATATTCTGGCTTAAAAATAAACTTCATTATAATTTTTTTTTGTAGACAATGATCTGCTGATAAAAGTCCTGCTAACGAATTCATAACTTGTGAGAAAGATGTGGATTCATACCTTCCCCAAGTGTATTTTAGAGGATATAATGAATCCGACTGGAATTCGAACTCGGTTTGCCGATTTTCCTTTTCGAACCATCATCAATTAAAACACCTGCACATCCAATCTTACCAGGTATTCTCAAGCAGTCGCCTGTCTAGGTACTGGCAAGGCTACATGTTGCTTAACTTCGGAGATCGTACGAGGACCGGTGTTTCGACGTGATGTGGTCGTAAGCCCAGGGATTAGGAGATATAGCCTTCAATTGACAGAGAATTGTAGTTTCATCTTGATATGGCTGTAAGCATATCGATATTGAATGCAGAGATAACAGCGAATGTCATTAACCTATTTTGCGAAAGAAAGGTTTCATAAAATTTATAAACCGACAACAGCATTTGCTGCTCAGTCAAGGAACGGCGAATGTTTACTTTTAAGGAAACATCTCTTACTACCTGTTCGCACAGATTGTTTTTGCGTCAGTATGTCCTGAGACTGTTAAATACACAAGGCTTTTCTTTTGTCCTTTTTCTGATTGCATGTTTGAATTTCTTTGCAGTTTCCATTTTCTTACAGACTTACTTGTCACTCACAGATTATCCGAATTATATTCTTAAGATTCAACGATATAACGCCATATCTGCTACCATATATTTCTTGTTTGTAAAGAGATTGTTTAGTATCTGATTTGTGAGCGTCATATAGTTTGCTACGGGCAGTGTATTGACCGTGGAAATTTTATCTTGTCATCGTATTTCTGTATTTGCTTCCATTGCATTGGATTTTGTCTTCTTGTTGAGTTTCTATAAAGGTGCAATAGGTCATTATAACTAATTTGCTCTTCATCTATTTGATGTAATGGAAAAACCTGTCATCCCCATGAGTAACTACACTATAGGTAATAACTACTTTTAAGTATCGGTAAGTCAAAGGACTACGGAGCCTAGCTGCGACCTGTTCCAGCTAACCAGTCGAACTCTCTGCCCGAAGGCAGAGAGGAACCCGGACGAGGCTCCGCCGAAGGGCAGAGTCTCGTTCGGGGATGTGGACTGCCCGTGAACCCGTTCATACGGATTCAAAAGAGAATATTCTTGTCCGAGCCTACGGGCTCAGAGAACCCACGTTGAACCGGCCTTATGTCACATGCAACTCTCGTGGGTGGGTAGCTAAATATACTTGCTGGAATCTATTATTCAGATCTTGGCTGCTGTCAAACTCTCTGCCTGAAGGAAGTGAGGAACCCGGATAAGGCTATGCCGAAAGGCAGAGTCTCGTCCGGGGCATAAGACAGACCCGATCTCGTTCATGCGCGGTCTACGGCAATTTTTTGGCTGAGCCTCCGAGCCCGGAAACACCACATTAAATTCAGCTTCGTTCCACATGTGACTGCGTGAGGCAGTTGCTAGATACCGACTTGCTTGTATCTCTTATTCAGATCTTGGCTGCTCTTGAACTCTCAGTCCGGGGAGGTAGACAGGTCCGAACCCGTTTATGTGGGATTAAGGGGAATATTTGGGCGAGCCTACGAGCTCGGATTGCCCCACATTAAACTCGGCCTTCTGCCACATCCATCATCGTGGGTAAGCAGGTACATACCGACTTGCTTGGATCTGTTGAGTTCAACTCAGACTTACGCGAGGACTACCGACCTTCCAATAACAGCACTCACTACTGGATTGACCTGCGACCATCCTGCGCATAACTGTTACCTTATTTCTTATTATACTGGTTATTTACAATAAATCTTTACTCATTTTATCCACCATTTTATTCAAGTATGTATTCCTATTAGCACGGAATATAATACACTTGAAACCATCTTTTGTTTTTGATGGTGTCCTTTATTTTTATGTTTGTCATGTTCTTTGAGACAGATGCTCATCTAGTTTTCGGTAACTTCCAGGTACCTTTGAGCACCGATTTATGTCGTTTTGTAAGCCAGTTCTAGTTGAACTAATCCTTTGCCTCTTTCTGGTTTGGACATATGCAACCGATCAACATCGATCCGAGAATAACTATTATTCTTATTGCATTTATTCGTATAAATTTGAACATAACAATAGTTTTGTATGGTACAAGTTGACCTTAATCATTTCATGCGTTTGTGTGTTCGCGCCAAAATATCTTCGCTTTGTGTCACTGGAAATCAATAAACAACAACGAGACAGCATTTGTATTTGGTACAAAAGAGTACACCGTCGCTTGTAAACAAGATCTGTACGAAGCTATTTCTATATCCGTGCCAGAATGAGACCCAGTCGTGATCAGGGTATCTAAGGACAGTAAAAGAATTTCCTTAGACATACTGAAGAAAGGAGAAGTAGAGAAAAATAGCTTATGCCCTACCTAACAATAATTGCAAAAACAAATACCGCTAATATACTTGACGGAGGTAGCTGTAGACCTATCACGAGTTATTTTTGGACCATTCAGAAAATAACAATAACTCCTTTCCCTATTACAGCACATTCGAGAAAAAATATTTCGCGAGCCAGCATAAAATTATTTTCTAAGTGATGGAAACCTTGTATTCAAAAAATTCACACATCTATATGAAATTAGATTTTGAATGCCCTCATGGATATAGAAACAGATGCATACATCTTCTCGAGGCTCACAACACTTTCGTGCGCCAGTTTGATCCTGTCGGAGTTAGTTCCTCCTTGGATCCTTAACCCTTCAACAGGGGTCTCTCTCCCCTGTCTATAAATACTTGGTGACCTTTCGCCTCTTCCTCTTTTTGCCCCAGGCTTTCAGCCTTACCACTTCGCAGATGTGATCGCTCATAGATACAGCGTTTCCCAAATGCTGGGAACACGCTAAGAACAATACACGTACGTACTAACACTCACCACAACACACACACACAAATAATATTCACCACACACACTCTTTCAATGTAACTGTCCATGTAACTTGTAACCTTTCTTGTTATTAATACATATATTTGTTTACATATATTTATCGGTCATGTGTTTGTTTTTCGTTGCCTTCTTTGGACTTAATTAAAGTCCAACTTTCTCATGTAGTTGGACCAGCTAGCAGGAAAATCTTAACTTACGTGTGTTCTTCTACTTCTACTCAACATCGTTACAATCTACACGTGTGTATACACACAGCCATGCACACGCACACAACGAAGAGATGACAGCAGCTACAATCACATTAGGCTAATCGTCATATACTATGTCTGTCCACACATCACGCATTAAACTATGAACACTTTATTACTTTGTAAAACAAACATCTCTGTAAGGAAAATTGAAACAGTTTATTGTCATTGTATATTTGTTCAAAGAATATATAAATAAAATATTATTTCAACTGACGTTCTGCTTTTATTTTCCTTCGGGGAATAACCCTTTTATCTTTCATTTCTAAGATGTGGTTGTTGCTAAATGTTTGGAATCCCGACACACAGATAAAAACAAGAGTCTGGGTAGACAGATACAAATATGTTCGATAGTAATATATGAGAAAAATAATTCCAGATTACGAATTTCATTATTTTCATATTTTTTAACATTACAGGATCTCACCTCGTACTAGCATATCTGTTTTGGATTCCGTAGGGGGGATAAATTTACAAGACTCATTAGGATGAGTAACTAATGCATCGAGTGTGTTATTTTGTAAATGATCCCTATTCTATTCATATAATCATTTATTTTAATTCCTCGAGGTTTTCCCTATGTATTCTTAGTCGCAATCATTATACGTGACAGAGTAGATTCTTTTTCAAGTTTTAGCTTATCATTATTATATATTTTATTAATTTTTATTTCATTATTTTAGAAGTTGTAAAAACTTATGTTAATCATACATAAATTATTTTCAGTTGTATTTGTGTAGGTAGAATATTATATATATTATATTATATAGAATATTATATATATTATATTATATATTATATTTTATTATATATTATATTATATTATATTATATTTTCATTCATGGCGTCAATCAGAATGACCTATTCTATTTTAAAATATTTTACGAATCTTTTCTTTTGCGTTGAATATGAACTTATTAGGGAAATGGAGTAATTTAAAAGTATCTTTAATGTATTCCTCCACTTCATATAAATATTGAGGACTATAATTTATAATTGCTCTTAAATAAAATCTGATAACTATTTCGGATTTTATTTTGCTTTTATGGTGAGAATAGGACTTTATGAGATCAATTTTATTATGTGGCAACGAAATCCGAACGCGCATTATATTAGCGAAATATACATTCCAAAAGCTAAGAAAGTAGAAGGAAATATATAAATTTCGTTAGAAACAATAAAAAGAATGTTGAGTTTCTATGTGACATCAATTCTCTTGTGTGGCAGTGAAGGTGAGATAATCACCTCACAGATGAGTATTAAACAGGGTGCCACAAAAATGTTTCAACAGAAAGATACTGTGAATTTGATGGTCGGAGTAATTTAAGTAAGGAGGAAGTCTTAAAATATTGAAAACGAACATTTACACTAATAAAGCCTATGTTAATAAAGTTAACACTCATTGATGGTTACAAGCATCTGGATTAAAGGCTAAAACGAAAGGCTTTATTCTTGCAGCGCAAGGCCAGCGTCTTTTTACTAAAAACCTTCAGACAAATATCATACTTAATAATGTGGATCCAAAATGCAGGTTCTGTGACAAATATTAGGAAACCGGAGACACTCTAATCTCAAAATGGTCTCTATTTGCGCTAAATGAATAGAAAAATCGTCGAAATAGAGTAGGGGCAGCAATGGGTAATCACTTTGGAAAAAATGTTAATAAACAATTGCAGGAAAATCACCCAACACCGGTTACAGAAATAAAAGACGTTACAGTTCTATGGGATTACACCATTTTACAGACTGGAAGTTTTAATCAAACAGTCGGGACGTAAAAAAAAAAAAAAAAAAAAAAAAAAATTAATTATTTATGTCTTGCGCAGCGGACTGTAACATCGTAACCAAGGAATTAAAAAAAATATCGATGTATAAAGACCTAGAAATGAAAATAGAAAAATATGAAAATTGAAACAAAAATAGTACCAATCAAAGTCGTGGGGCTTGGTATGATAAAAAAAAGGAACACAACAACACAATCAGAAAATCACTGGAAACCCCAGCTTAAGAGAAACGCAAAACATTTTCTTGATATGTAGAGCCCACACTAAGAGGGATACAGCCATAACAACACCATTACCTGCCTTACGTCTTCTGCAGATATGGTAAGCAAAATTAAATAATCTCTCAAATAATTCTTCTCATATGGAACACTCAATCAAGGTATCACGTGCCGTAATTTATTAGATGGTTAGAAGAATATTTGATGGCCATATATTATTTACAAATATTAAGATTTTGTTTAAACACAAAAATAAATTCAATATTCTCTCACTTGATATATATTATAAACTATAAATTTAACCTGACGGAGAGCTTAACGAAGCTTTCGTCTATTAGGCATAAAAGACATTATCAAACGTTTGATGGAAATTCCTTAATCAGTGTTATATCATTACAAGCGTTTTTATGATAGAAAAATTGCTTTATATACGAGAAAATATACATTTCGACAGACTGATAAGGAAAGATCGAACACGAATAACGGAATACTTAACACGAATCGATAAAAAAGCAAAACGCATTAAGAATATATATATATATATATATATATATATATATATATATATATATATATATATACATACATACATATATATATATATATATATATATATATATATATATATATATATATATATAAATATTCGACGGATTTGCAACAAAATTTACATGCACATGGTCCAAGTTAGTGGAAAGGCCGAGACTGACTTTGCATTTCCCAACTCCCATCGATAGTGAAAATAATCGATTTTTCATGCTTCTACGGCAGTTTTCGTGTAGTTTGCGGCCATTTTCTACAAGCCAGAGTGAGAGCCTATAGCTGGCTGCCACAAATAGGCAGGAAGATTCTATTGGCCAGCGTGAGAACCAACAGCTGACTGACACCAATGTTAACTAGCATGCTAGCATGCAAAAAAATCGATAGCTGCATTCGTCACAAGTGGGAAAATTTAAATCTACATAGCACTTTACTCCAGTTGGCTAATTCTCTTGCTTAAACTCAACGTTGATTCTGATTCCTCAGAACTGGGTTGGGTGTGAAAAAATATTTCTTGTTAACATTCTTTTTTCATTCGGTTTTTCCAGTTACGAGTCCTTTTTTAAAGCTGATCGTTTTGTGTCCATTTTGTTTAGTTCTTTTTTCGTAACAGATTTAATGCAAAGGGCACTCCTTTTGAAGGCAAGGAAGGTCAAAAATATTTTAATTCAAGTGATAGCGATTGCTGTATGAGTCGTACGATTTTTGACTCAAGCACGGACAACGCCGGCCATGCTGCTAGTATATATATATATATATATATATATATATATATATATATATATACCGTAATACCCCATGTATAAACATATTTTTTCTAAAATATAATGAGCTAAAGAAGGAGTGCGTATTATGCACAGGTACAAAATTCTTTAAAAAATCAGCGTAAAGCAAAATAATAATTATCATAAATTAAATTAGAATAAAATTGTGTGTTTAAAATATTAAAAAAAAATAAGAGAAGGAAACTCTGGCCGTAACGAAATGAGAAAGATACAATTTATAGAATTTGATTACCAGACAAGGGGTGCATAAGATGCGAAAGTAGAAGCATTTCCTCACAAATTAAGGGTACGTATTATGGATGAAGGTGCATTATACATGGAGAATTACGGTATATATATATATATATATATATATATATATATATATATATATATATATGTCTGAAAAAAATCAGCAATAATAAAGTGAAATGAATAAATACTTTTGCGATAGGAAAGAGTCTTGCTTAATAAATTGAGTCGTTTCCTTGAGTGCAAAGAAATTGAATGAATCGTTCGCCGAATCGACTCCAGCATTGTAATCATGTGACGCAAGCGACACCTCCCTGGAGAGTTTGTTTCTGGCGCCATTATCCTCTTTTTTCTGTCGTCCTTCTCAACCTTCCCGCCAAAAGAAACTTTTCTTTTTTTTTTCTCTTTTAGTCGCCTTCTTCAATTTTCAATCATGGCAATCACCAGTCTTTAATGCCAGGAGCAAATGTCACAAGTCGTTCAAGTCTCTCATTTTCTCTCTAAATTATACATATTTTTTGTTGTTTTAATTTAATCAAATCTCTCATGAATTTTATTTCATTTTTTTTTTCTTTTCTTTACTTTTCCCATGTTTGTATTTCTCTGTCTCCGATTCTTTCTTAATAATAGAATTGAAATGGCAGCTTCGGAATTCGAAGTCATAAAAAAAATCAGTTTAAACTGGTGTTTTCGAGTGCTCATCTCTCCAAGAATTCCTTTGTTTTCTTTATTAGAAAATTCGTCGTTCTTTCTGACTCATCCAATATGGGCTAATGTGTAATGGAGAAATATAACCGATCTGCGGAGATATGCTAAACAACGCGAAAATGCCAAAAATATTATATTTTATTTACTTACTAAGATTAATATTGTCTGGTAAATGGTCACCACAACAAAGAGATCAGCGAAAAGCTTCACTATCTTTTATGTAGTGGTTTCACAGTGGAGGCTTGTATTTGTACTAAGTCGGCCCTAAAATAGGTTCGACGTACAAAACGTTAGGAACTTGATATAATAGGTAATGACGCAGAGAAATCTAGTTGTGGTCGCTGATACTTTAGTATCCGACTAACGGTTGTCCGGCATCGACTGACTGAGCCACTGAGCGACTCACAATACTCCTACTTATTGTAGGTGGGAGAGTCTATTAACAATAGAATAGGTGTGTTTCACTATAACAGTATCACAATTTGATTACGAATACCTGTCGAATCCATTACATTCACTTACGTGCTAATACTCTTGGGAAAGGTGTGACTCTTCTTCTTCTCCCTTCAGTTATGGGCAAATAGCAAGACAGAGCGGGTTCTATAGTCTTTGATATCATCTGGTCTACAGCAAAAAGAAATGACAACCTAGTGCTGGAAAAAATCTGCCTCGTCAGTTATGTATCGAAAAATACATGATCACCTAAGTGTGTATCACGCATGGCACGTAACTGGCTGACTTTCCAGCCGAATCCAGTACATTCACTTTCATGCTAATACCTCTGGAAAAAGGTTTGAACGCCCTTGTTCTCCCTCCATATAGTCTTTGGTGGTAACTGGTCTACAGTAGAAAGAAATGGCAACCTATGTGGGAAAAAATCTGCCTAAAGACACACGATCGTCTAAGTGTGTATACCACATGACATATTGTTATGGGGTCCACCCCTTTTTCATATGTGGACTCTGCCAAATGTACCTGGACTGCTGCCGTTAAATACCCAGAGTTACAGTCGGTAGTCAGTAGTCGTATCGTAGTCGATAGTCGGATATACGGAGAGTGAGAGAATATACGAACGGAGATAGTGTGAGGTAACCTCTTTTAGAAGTCAGTTACAAGCACTTAGACTCTAAGGAAGTCCTACTTCGAGACTGTATATATCTATCTGGATTTGCTACTAACCACGTTCCTGGACTTACTAACAGTATTACTCTTTGTATGATTGTGTAAATACATTTTATTTCTTATATTTAAATATTGCGTTTGTCATTCCTTGGAGACCGAATTCATCTCGGAATCCACAACATATATAATGGATGGGGCTAATTCTTGATATTGCTGTTACATTGGAGGCATGGTGGAGCAATGGATAACAGCTTCGATTGAGGAATCAGAGAGCCGAGTTCGAATTCCACTCGAATCCATTACATTCATTTACGTTCTAATATCCTTCGGAAAGGTATGAACCATTTTCTTTCACCTATGGGTAAATAACAGGACAGACCGGGTTCTATAGCCTTGGATGGCAACTTGTCTACCGCAGGAAGTCATGTATCGAAAGATACATGATCGCCTAAGCGTGGATCACGCATGGTACATAATTGACTGATCATAATTCCGGTCTGGAGAATGTCGTTTTAATAAGAAAAATTATGATAATTTATTTAGTTGAAGAAGCCCTGAAATTAGTGTGGTTAATAGCTTTTGTTTCTTCCCTCTTTTTTTATTTATTTATTTATTTATTTATTTATTTATTTTTTGGTGGAGTCATATAAATTCATGGAAAAATATCCTATTTGCTTTATTTGAACCACGTTTAAACCTATTGGAAAAAAAGTTGAAATAACCAGAAGAAAATAAGGACGAAATTTAGTTGCAAATGAACAATTTCTTTCATCTAGAAACCAAGTCGAACTTATTTATCTGTCTACATTTCTGAGATGAGGTATTTTAATTATTTACACTATTTATATTGTTCGGACTGTTGTCCTTATCTTTACTGCCATATTCACGACATTTCAGCCGTTGTACGCCCGTCCTTCATAAGAGTCTGTCTATATTTCTGAGATGAGTTATTGTAACTATTTACACTATTTACATTGTTTGGACTGTTGTCCTCATCTTTACTGCCATATTCACGACATTTCAGCCGTTGTACGCCCGTCCTTCATAAGAGTCTGTCTATATTTCTGAGATGAGTTATTGTAACTATTTACACTATTTACATTGTTTGGACTGTTGTCCTCATCTTTACTGCCATATTCACGACATTTCAGCCGTTGTACGCCCGTCCTTCATAAGAGTCTGTCTATATTTCTGAGATGAGTTATTGTAACTATTTACACTATTTACATTGTTTGGACTGTTGTCCTCATCTTTACTGCCATATTCAAGACATTTCAGCCGTTGTACGCCCGTCCTTCATAAGAGTCTGTCTATATTTCTGAGATGAGTTATTGTAACTATTTACACTATTTACATTGTTTGGACTGTTGTCCTCATCTTTACTGCCATATTCACGACATTTCAGCCGTTGTACGCCCGTCCTTCATAAGAGTCTGTCTATATTTCTGAGATGAGTTATTGTAACTATTTACACTATTTACATTGTTTGGACTGTTGTCCTCATCTTTACTGCCATATTCAAGACATTTCAGCCGTTGTACGCCCGTCCTTCATAAGTGTCTGTCTATATTTCTGAGATGAGTTATTGTAACTATTTACACTATTTACATTGTTTGGACTGTTGTCCTCATCTTTACTGCCATATTCACGATGTTTCAGACGTTGTGCGCCCCAACTATCTGAAGGGTGACTCTATATATCTGAGATTAGATATTATAATTATTTACATTGTTCGGACTGTTGTCTTCATCTTTGTTACCATATTCACGAGGTTTCGGTCGTGTACGCCCAGACCTTCTTAAGGGTCTGTCTATATTTCTGAGATGAAGTATCGTAATTATTTACACTATTTACATTGTTCGGACGGTTTTCCTTATCTACGTTGACATATTCACGTTGTTTATCCTTAAGGACACATAGCCCAGTGGATGAAATCGTTCGTTTAATCCAGTAACTTGACCCAAAGTGTTGTGAGTTCTAATAACTGGCTAAAACAGAGTTGAGGAACAACATGGTAGTTAGATTAAAGGCTGATATTGAGAAATTTGGAAGTGGCATGGCACGTGGAACTAGAACAAACATACTCGGTGAACGAAATAAAGGGTTCAGTACAAAATCTTTGAATAACCTGAAGAAGGCCGAAGCATACAACGACCGTGAGTATGGCAACAAAGAGTGCAGTAATACGAATGATTCAAATAGTGTAAAGAAATTATTTACATAAAAATATATATATTGTATAAAAAGTTAATGATTAATTTAATTGTGTTTCTCAAAAAGGAAAGGAAGAGTAAATGCTCCTAACATCACCAACACGCAATTGGTCAAGCGTGGTGTACAGCTTCATACGTAAATCAGGGACGGGCTCTTCTAATGTTCACCGAAACCAAGCTCAAAAGCCACTCAAGCTAGAGTTTGTAGTATAAGTAGAAATAAGTGTACTGAAGAAATGCAGTTTATTGGGAAGTTTGTTTTATTTTTATGTCAGAAATATAAGCCCGTAAAATATGAGCAGGAGTAAACGTCGAACCGCTCAACATGTTGAGAGTGACAAGACATAAATTTCATATTGAATGGCTTCCTTAACCTCTACGCTTGAATTTCTTTTTTGGGCAATTTTGATGTCGGCACCGACACGAGATTTCAAATCAATATCTTCTGTAAGTTGTTTTTTTTTCTTTTCAAACTTATTTAAGTGAAGAACACGCAAAACCCTACTACCCAAGTTACCGTTTTCGGAATTGCCACGGATTTCATGAATATTTTTACAGCAAACAATTTTCTGCATCATCTTCAATAGAGAAAAAAGAAAATGGAAGATTATAGAAGATTAGGGAGAAATATTTGAAAATAGATTAATAATAATAATAATAATAATAATAATAATAATAACAACAATAATAATACGATGTTGGCACCCACTGAATATAAAACCCGACATGACAGAGTGGGCCAATATCTGCACTGGAAAATCTGCAACTTCTACGGGAAGGAAACTGAAAGAAACTGGTATGAACACCACCCAGACCCGGTTACGGAGATAGGACCTGTTACAATTCTATGGGACTACACAATTCACACTGACAGAACAATCAAGGCCGACCACCCAGATATTGTTATTAAAGACCACAAACAAAAACGGTGCCTCCTTATTGATATGGCAGTCCCTGCTGACTGCAATGTATCTTTGAAGATATTCAAAAAGCTGTCAAAATACAAGGACCTTGAAATAGAAATCTCGAAAATGTGGCATTTGGGAACATCAACAATCCCTGTTGTAGTTGGAGCCCTAGGACTAGTTGGAAAAGATTGCAGTAGACTAATTGAAGGGATTCCTGGAAGTCCATGCCTCAAGGAGATACAAAAAATTGTTCTGTCAAGTACAGCCGACACTTTACGAAGGGCTTTATGTATGTAATTTTTTTTTTCGTCAGTGAAAAGTGTCATGATGCTATTTCCAACCTTAGGACCCTGGGCGGGACCCGGAAAGAAATGTGTAAACGCCAGAAATCAAAGAAAAAAAATAATAGTAATATGGGGAAATCTATTTTATTTCTTGAAAATGCCAAAGAATCTGAGATAAAATGAATGACTTCGTGACGTGAGGTTTGAAATTCCGCAAAGTTTGTGATTTGAAGAACTCAGCTCAGTTGAAGTTCCCATGTGTTTATCATTTGAAAACCTCTTTTTCTTCCTGATTTGGAATTTCGACCAGAATCGGTGTTTTGGCCGCAATTGGTCTCATAATCCAAATCTGAGTTACAGCGAGGTTTTAAAGTTCCATGGAGTTAATTCAGTAATTCAAATTTATTTCTTCAAAATAATTATTGCTGTTTTCTGGTTTTGACCAGAGGTCAGTATGTTTTTGGGCCGAACGTCTAATTAGCCCTCTATTTCACCCTCCATTTTACCCTCTAGTTCGTAGGAACTACATTAAAACTCTGCACTTTTAAGCTAGTGGTAAATATTTCCAGGTCAACCAACAAATCACATGTTCCTCAAGTTTTGTATCAGGTTGGTGCAAAAATAACGACGTAATAATGTCGTTTTTTGACGTTAAAAATAGGTCAAAAAACGACATTATTACGTCATTATTTTTGCACCAACCTAATAGAAGGAAAGGGAAGTGAGGAGCCATTTGCATCAGAAAGAATTACGTTACTGATGTCTGTTTTCCCGTCAAACATCAAAATTTCTCTACATCGATCTCCTGAAAATAATTGGAAAACAAGATCATTGCTAAAGAATGTGAAGACTATGTTCAGAATGATCAACGATTGGCCGGATCGATTTGTGGACATTGTATTCTGATAGTGATTTTGGTATCTTCGATCTGGAATTCGCACTTTGGCCTCATCCTTTTGCTAACAATCATTCTTATTCCATTTGATTTTTATTTATTTATTCCTGCTTTCTTCACAACCTTCTATAAGAGTTTTGGTATCTTTCTTTCTGTGTCTGCTATCAATACGGTGTCATCTATGTCAAAGCGGCCATAGACTTCTGCCAAACCTTTATATAACCCTAGTGATGGCCAAGGACGCATTCCAAAAGCTGGGCAGGGAGGGGAGAATTTTTTTGGTAACAAAAAAAAAAAAAATCTGATCGTTACGTGACAACTGTCCTTCTTTACGGCAGGGAATGTTGGATGATTTTCTCAAAGATAAAGAAGAGACTCGAGGCGACGGAGATGTGGTTCTACAGAAGGATGCTAAAGATATTATGAACCGAGCTTGAGAGCAAGTATGACGTTTAGAGAGGATGCAAACAAGGAGGGGGCTTATACTTAACGTCTGGAAAAGGCAGCTGAAGTTTCTGGGACACATAATGAGGAAAGAGAACCTGGAGAATCTGATACTCACAGGTCGAATAGAGGGAAAGAGAGACAAGGGAAAACAACGCATGACATACTTAGCAGGTGGATGAATTAACGTGGTCTGGAGGAGGTGGCAGAAGGAAGGAACTTGTTGAGAGTTGCAAGGGATAGAGGGATGGTGATCGCCTACGTCCTGAAAGGACACGGCACATAAAAAGAAAGTGGTTCTGTTAATGTTTCCATCTTCAAACAATGCTTTCCTCCTGACTCAAATATAAACGTGACCAATTTTAACGAAAAAACCTTACTACGTTTTACCTATAGACTAAAGTATTAACGAGAGTAATGTTAATCTACTGTCTCAAGTAAAAAAAAAAAACTTCCAATAAATAGACTGCCTTCTTGGGCTGTCCTTCTAACTGAAACAGCTGGTTATGAGGCGGCAGTTTTCCGTCTTCAACCAATACTCTGGCTTGGAGTTGGAACTAGTTTCCAGAGGAATTAGTTACCAGATACATTTTAGAGACAGTGAGTGCTTGTCTCCACAATCATCCCCGGCTATAAAAGCCTTTAGAACATATATATATATATATATATATAACCTGATTTAGAAACTCAAAAAATAACTTATTTCAAGTACAATCTTGTGCAAATTAATTGTAACAAAACGAATAATCTCTTTATTATTTACTTTTTTCGTATTTTTCCAGTGAAACAGGATCCAGTGTACATCTTAGTACGTCGTATGTCCATTCCACAATGTCTTTACATGCAAATTGACCACATATTCTCGATTGAAGTTAAATCAGATTTTCCGGAAGTCGACAGTACTTTCATTGGCTCACTGGCAAAGCTTGCCAGTGTGTTTGTGCAGTGTTACACTTTTCGTACGCTTTCTTCTATCGCAGAAAATGTCCATAGCACAACTAATTCACAGTTGAGATAGTAGTGTCTGGATGGGAAAAAATCTGATGCAATCCCGGATGACGCAATATTTTTCAAGGCCAAACATATTTCATCATACACCTCGAAAATATTACTGCACACCACTGCAAATGACCTAATCTGAAGAAAAAATACAATTCGATAACACCCTGTCATTCCAGTTGGTATAAATCTGACTGTATCGTGAATGAAAGGAGACTAAAGTGGTTGCTTTAATTAATTTGCTCAAGTGTTAACTAAAACAACAGAAATCAGGAGACAACTTTCAAAAGGGTAAATAAAGAAACAGACACAATATCGAAATGTTTATTAACTTTATAAAAAGATAGCAGAAAGAAATAAATGAAATTGTAAATTTGGATTTAATCCTAAAATACACACAAGGATTATTGTTATTGTTTACAGAATACAGAATTTTTGACATTTTTTTTTGTACAACTAACCTCGAGATCGTTGTCTTATTTTTACTTTCTATTTTTATTTGCCTAAAGTTATTTATCAACTTTGCATTTTCTACACCCGTTCATTTTTTATCAGTTGATAGATTAGGTATTAGATGCGCAAATATATACAGCCTTGAGAATAAAGATGAATGTAAACAGTTTCATTTCTTCAAAGAGACATAAATAAATGTGTTCTCATGATTTCATCCACCCACCATTTTTTCTCTCTAAGAGAAAAGACATATAATTTAAGGTATTTGCCATTTTTACACTCTCGGGTTTGATCCCTAACGGCAAACCGTCATAATTTCGATTTAATTCTTTTCATTATTTGGGGTTGGAGAAAGTTGTCACTAACTGATCCAGCCAATTGACAATCTTTTTTTTTATAGAATTTGATTTATTGGTTATTAGATGGAGGTCATTAAAATAAATCGTCAGCACTTAGCCCTCATTGTGCTATAGTCCAATTAGGTGAGCCCAGGGTGGTGGGTGCGCAACATTACATTAGAGCAATGTTTTTTCTTCCGTTTTTTTTTTCATCTAATTTCACACTTGAACCCTTCTTACCTGTTGTTGTACCGTGGTCCAACCTGACTCGGGGTGGTAGCAGCGTTTGTGGACTCAGCTCTGGGTAAATTGTGAACCTCCAAACAAAAGACTATGAAAGTATAGAAATAAAACAATTCAGTTTTATATAAAATAATCACCAAAAAATACAATTTTAAAGCAAAATAACCACCAATACAGTTTATAGTAGAATTACCAATAATACATTTTATAACACAATGACCAACAATAAATCCTATCTGTAGTTGAAGCCATAATATTTCGTTCAAAATATTTAGAAATCGGAATTAAATAACCTGCAGAGATCAAAAACTAAATAAACGAAAATCAAGCAAGCAAACAATATATGCAAGGCAAATTAACAATAATAAAGCAAACAGTTCACAAGCTAAAAAATGGGTCGACATTGGGACAAACGAAGGTAGCGTTCTGATTTCTTGTCAAGCGAAATCGGGACTGAGGTTATAACCTTAGACTGCCCACAGAGTGTGGTAAAAGAACCTTTTTATATGTGTCAACCCGAGCCAGCATTCCAGCATGTATTTCTGTGCTTTTGTCTATAAAAGGGCAGGAGCAAGTATCTTGCAGTCATTCCCTATTAGACTGAAATCAAGATACACTTTAATAGATATCTAAACTTCACTGGATATTGACGAGGCTGCACCCGTAGAAATACTTATGAAGGAACCCCATGGTAAGTTATTACAATGGAAGTAAGTATCGATCAATTCAAAAATTTATTCGCCCTTTCATGTTGTTTAATTCTATAATAAACAGACTGATACATTTTATACGCTTATTTATTTTAAGAATGATTAAATCGTATAATCAATTTAAATGGGTTTTAATTTTGATGTGTATATTTATAATGCTTTGCAATTCTTTACAAAAATAATTTAATTAATATCATGGTCATTAAAAATTCTCGCGGCAAACCTACGATCCTCCCACCGCATACCAACGTGTCGCGGCACACTGGTTGAAATCACTTAGAGGGAAAAAAAATGAATTAATGACTAATCGGTGTGTAAACGTCTCTCGGCAAGACTTTTGAAAAAGTAGTAGACGCTCCTCGTGGAAGATCCGGTTATTAGGCATATTTTTATTATGGGGCGATGGGGACAAGAGATTGAGTTTTTATAATTTCCTGTTTTGCTTGTTAACTTTATGCTTGAAAAAAGAATGTACAATTTCATTTCTTAGAATTATATATTCACCATTTTGTGCAATGATCTCTCGGTATTTATTAAGCGGCCTTTCGATAAACATTGTGTAAAATTCCTCATGCATTGATGGTGGTCGTGGGGACTTTCGATTTTAATGGGAGAGATATATAAAAGAAAGATTTATTCTCCTATTTTTATTTCTCCCCCTGATGGGAATTGTTATATCCAGGATATAATATTACTGTACTTCGTGGAATATCTGAATGGAAAAGGAATGACAAACATGTTTTGTTCGAAAAAATATTTGTATACCACTAAGACATACACAGAACTATATATATATATATATATATATATATATATATATATATATATATATATATATATATATATATATATATATTTAAACGTGTACCATGTAGAAAATAAAATATCATAGATCAACACAATCAGAGTGAAAGGAGAACGAAAAGATAACGTCTTGCATATAATATGGAGATTCTTCTGTGTTTCTGAAGTAGCCATGTTTAGGACACCAGCTTCAAAATGTTTGGCTTCATCTATTATAAAAGAAGTGAGGAAATATTCCGCGAATAGGAAAAGACTTTTCCAAATTGGAGACTGCTAGCCGGTGATGTCTAGATCTTGGATGATATTTTCCCAAAGACAAAGGGTACCCAGGACTTATCAGCTGTAGCATCTGGTGTCTGGTCGCCCCGGGCTGAAGCCAGGGTACTATAAAAAAACACCTGTATCACCAATGAGCTTACTGACAGACTGACCACTTTCATCATTGTATGAAGTAACGTCACTAAGCATCTCTCACGTGACCAAAGTGAGATAATTGTTTTTTTATGTGTGTGGTAGAAAAGAACAACTGACTTCCGATTTTTTTTCCTGGCGTTATCTTTCTATATGGGGTTTTGCGTTGTCATAGCGTTGTTGATCGGAGATTGCTCTTAGGGACACGTTTCAGTTGCTAGACGTATAACTAAGCATTTAATATTGAACTGAATTTTAAGAACACCGAATATGTATATTATATCATTATATAAAGAGCTAAAGAGCGTTGCTTTTCTGCAATGGAGCTTTTGGGGTTGGTTGTGGAGATTTATCGCCAAAACACTGTTTTTTTTCCGTTTTTGCGTTGAACTTTGTCGTATAGGGTACCCAAACTTGTCGTATAGGGTGGCATGAATTTATTCTTAAATAACACATATGATTACTAGTTATGATGATGCATTTGTCATTATCACTGGTACCCCAAAACGGAAATTATGACTGAAACTATTAGATGCAGGCTAGAAATCGGTGGGAACGTGCTTAGAATCGAGCAGATTGTGGTGAGTATTATAGTAAAAACGTGAAAACAAAGAAGAAAAGATTTTAAAGGAAGCAGACTTACAGGCATTGTCTATTGGAGTAAACAAAATATAGGAAGAGTTTGAAAACGTGTTAAAAAAATGATTGTAGATTATTTTGAAATTATTTTTTCTTTTTATTTCCATTGCTTCTATGACGCAACTGCTTCATCGGACTACTTAAAAAAACAACGGTGATGGAATATATATATATATATATATATATATATATATATATATATATATATATATATATATATATATATACACCATATTTTCCGACGAACAGTTTACTAAAAAATAGCCTGAAAAATACGTGTGCATCTTTCAAGACAAATGTAAGGCAACGCCCTAGCTCTAGTAAGCTTGAACGGTAACCCAATTGGCTTGACTCTTAGGGACGTGGATTTGTCTATATTTCTGAAATGAGGTATTAAGTACACTATTTATATTGTTCGGAGTATCATCCTGATCTTTGTTGCCCTATTTATCACAACATTTCGGCAGTTGTCCGCTCCGAAATATAGACAGATACAGAAGGATAGGTACAGACCCGAAACACCGAAAATATGGAGAAGGATAAAACGGCCGAAACGTTGTAAAAAATCTGGCAACAAATATGAAGATGATAGTCCGAACAATGTAAATATTGGACGTAGATATATATGCTGAGACATGACACTATACTGTTAGATATCTATCTAATTCAGCCTTTTATATGATGTAATGTCAGTACTTAGCTGTTCAAAGTATTCCCTGGTCTATAAACATTCCTGGAGCCGAGCCACAAGCTTAAACATGCTTTGTTTACTAGCAGTGGCGGAAACCTTTCTGCTCTTGACTAGAATGTCTTTGTCATACAAAGAAAATTGGGCATGTGATCAATGTAAATAATAGAGGGTGCCAGTATGTGAGGGATGCATGGTGAATATGTTGTACGAGAATGATAATATTTTGTTTGAAATTTCTTTCGAATACTACGATGCGTCTTCCAAGCCGCAGTTTCTTGTAAGCCGGAATATATATATATATATATATATATATATATATATATATATATATATATATATATATATATATATATTTTACCTAATGACTCAGGAAAAAATACATAAACTGACCCAAGTTTACATACTAATACAAGTATAGAACAGATCTCCGTTTTTTATTGACTCAAGTATTAACGCGTCTAAAGCTAAATACAGATTCAGGAATAAACGACAACAATATTAACCTACTGACTCAAGTATAAAACCGAGCAGTCTTTACTTATAGACTGATCCATATACCCGAATAATATTGACTTTTGATTCAAGTATAAACGCAACAATTTTTACAATAATTTTTATAAGCTTTTTGAAAAAGTATTACAAAACAGATTTTTGTTAATCCAGTATATATATATATCCTTGCTTGAACCAGCTAATAATGCTGTGGATGGAGCGACTTGGTGATGATAGTCGTGTCTCTCGGAGGCACAGTCCTATGGGTAAAGGAACTTCCACCACGGAATTTGGGAACGAGCGGGGCAATATCGAGTCTAGTTCGCAACCTCTGCGTCGCCGAGGCCCGTTAGTACAGTTGGTATGACGTTTTCCTGCCAATGTAGCTGTCCGGGCTTCAATTCTCAGTAGCAAACGAAACAGCCGTCTAGTGCTTTCTGCATTTAGTTGAGGTTCCTTCTAGACTCGACGAATTACTTATTTATCTCAAATCCTTCTTAATTTCTATCGATATATATATATATATATATATATATATATATATATATATATATATATATATATATATAAGATGATAAAGGACAAATAGGATTTATATCTAGCATGTTTCCCTTTTATTTAAGCTGAGATTGAGAGAAAACAGGCAAAAACATAATTTGGTATTTTCCGTTTTGTATGGATGATTTCACATTGATCAGTCACAGAAAAATCTGATTTAGTGAGACCCGTGGAAAAAGTGTACTGAATGGCGTTATACTTGAATTAAAAAAAAGAGTTCAGATTTATACTTCAATCAGTAAATGAAAATTGCTTGTTGTTCTGCTTTCGTCAGTATCCAATCAGTTGCCGAGTTTATTTAAAGGAAAATGAGAAAATAAACAGTCATTTATTCGTATCTCCTGAGAAATAGCCAGAGCGATTCTTGGACGGTCCGTCTACGATAGTCTTGAATTGAATTGCTGAAAAAAACACACACATAAACACACACCCTCACATGCGTGTATATATATATATATATATATATATATATATATATATATATATATAACGTATTCCACCCCCCCCTTTATTCGTTATTTAATAATGTGTGTTTGTTTCCTGGTGCCCGTGAACGATCATTTTTTGACAAAGTGTGAGCCGAAACGTTCTACTTAAAGTAAAATAATGACGTCACTTCTCCCTCCCTCCCTCTCTCTCTCTCTCTCTCTATATATATATATATATATATATATATATATATATATAGTGTGTGTGTGTGTTTGCGTCTTTATATATATATATATATATATATATATATATATATATAAATTATTTTCGTTGAATAATATATGTATATATATATATTTCGTTGAACATACTGTGCCTACTAGAAATTAAACTATTCAACGAAGGGACCGTCATATTAGTACTTTCAATCTATCCAAGATCCTCCATAGGGATAAATTACAAAGACAAACTTATTGTAACTGCAATAAAAAAAAAAAAAAACCTTTATGACTGATTTTTTAAAACACGCGCAAACGCATTCTTTTAAACTTTATTGTAAATTTATCAGTTGTATTTTTTTTCGCAAAAGCATCGTTTTAATATAAGGGTGATGACCTGAAATTGTTAGAAATGAAAAATGGCATTACGATCTTATAAATGGCATCAAAATATTATAAATATTTTTGTATATATTTTAATATGATTTTGCCATATTCGCAATACATTTTGTTGAGTGTTGATTCGTTGATTTTGATATTGACGACTTCGACATCTGTCTATATTTCTGAGACGAGGTATTATGTATACTGTTTACATTATTCGGGCTATTGCCCTCATCTTTGTCGCCATATTTATTACAACGTTTCGGCCGTTTTACGCACCGGCCTTCTTCAGTTGGTTAGAATGTTGAACTGAATCCTTTATTTCGCTCACTGGAGTAGATTGTTCTATTTCTACGTACCATGTCTAATGGATGCCAGTTATATCCTGTTAATTCCCCTCTCCAAGTTCTCCACCGCATTAAGCAGGTAGTGAACTCGAGATCTTTGGGTCCTGTCACTGGATCTTTCCAAGGACACATGTCACAGTTGATAAAGTCATAGTTAGCGAAATTGATGGTTCAATTCGACATTCCAACCACATGAAGAAGGCCGGAGCGTACAACGCCCGAAACGCTGTGATAAATATGGAAACAAAGATTAGGACAATAGTCCGAATAATGTAAATTGAGGACATTGACAATATTAATTTTTTTGTTTTCGTGTTTTAGTATATTGGCTTTGTCAACAAGTATTTTCCTGAATTGTGAAGGCGGACAAGAATGCGTTCTTAGATGTTATGGAATAGAACTTGTATCCGACTAAGGCGAATTAAAACTTACATTAAGCCGTGCAGTCGAGCATATTCTTCTCGCGAAGCTCACCTTTGTGTAATCGACTCCCAAGAACTTGCTTCCCCGATCATTACACTCTTATCATGTTCAAGTCTAGCGCTAACCGTTATATTCGCCTACATATCCGCATAAACTGTGGCTTTTACTCCGTAATAATCTACGTCGATTGGCACTTGAGCCTTGTACACGGTGAACACTTCGCAAAAGAAAGGGAACGACAAGGAAACTGACAGTCGCTATCTAATGTTGATTCTTATATATATGCTGTCTAGGTTTGGAAACGCACTAGGTCAGATACTGAACTATCTTCTCCGTATAGAAAGGAAGTGGTCATACAATATATATATATATATATATATATATATATATATATATATATATATATGAATTTTTAGCGTTTGAATTTACATTTGCACCAGGGGAATATATTTTTTTTAATTTTCTGTTTCCATACCTCTATCTCTCCAGAGATATATAAATACGAATATATATATATATATATATATATATATATATATATATATATATATATATATATATTATGTGACAAGTAAATACAGACATATGAATTCTTTGTGTAATCGTAAATTAGAACACCGACTTATGGAACGCAATATGCATGTTATATATATATATATATATATATATATATATATATATATATATATATATATATATATATATATATGGATGTGCGTGTGTGTCTGTGTTAGTGTCTGTGCGCATTTGCGTTAGAATGGGTTTAGATACAGCCAGTATTTTACGAGAGTAGTGAAGAGAACGAGAACACTGTGAAATGACTCAAATATTTCATGGTAGATACACACGCATTTTTTCTTTTTGTTGTCTTTGTTGTTGTTGCTTCCGTTTCAGTTTTGTCTTTGGTTTCCATTAATTCTTTACTTGTCTTCGTTCCTCAACTTCCCCCTTGATATTTGCCAGGCAAATGGAGAACTGAAGAAATACGATTAAAGAAAGCAAATTGGAATCATATCCCAAGAGAATTCAGGAATTTCTGGCATTTGCTGTTAACACCGCGCAAACGTCGAAAGAAAGGAAGAACTACCACAGTCAAGAATTCTAGGCTAACTGTTATAAGCACAACAATAAGAATCACTACAACAATAAGACTTACCACAATAATAATAATAATAATAATAATAATAATAATAATAATAATAATTTTATTACTTTTAGTTTTATTTCTTCCATTCGTCTATGTTTAGAATCTTGCTGCCACAAATGGTTCGATAGCCCTGATATTTACCTTGTGCATCTTAATAAAATTCCAAGAAGAATCAGCAATATTATCGGCACTGATCTGGCAGCTGGGCTTCAATCATTTTCACACCGACATAAGATTGCCTCTCTGTCTCCTTTCTCTAAACACATTCATGTTATTTCTCCGGGTGTTCTCTTCTCTATGGTGCCTAAGCATTTTGAATTTAAGCGCAGTACTTGACTGGCGTCGGCATCTCATCAATTTACGGTTGCGCCGGCTAGATGTTGTTGACCATGTTCACCCTAGTCTATGAATATAGAATACCGCGCAGTACGTAATCTGTTCAATGAAACAACATTAAAGATTAACACTCACGAGTCAGACACTCTACTGAATCTGACTATATCGCCAATACCACCATCAGCTGTTTCGTAATTCTTCAGTCTTCGATATCAAAGGCTGGCTGTCAGTGGAGATTCAGAAAAAACATGGCCGCCTTTATACACGTCGCATTGAATATTTTGAGCCTTCTGATTGGTTAAACCTTCTATTGGTGAACGATAAAATGAATCTGGTCATTCAGGCTGTGTCACTAATACACCAGGGTACCCCAAAATCTCAACAGATATAACTGTAATTTCTTATCTAACACTTGCTTATCTCGCACTTCTCGCTCGTGGGGCTCTCTTCCGACTCCATGCTTTCCTCTTAACTTTAATCAACAAAAATTTAAATGCAAGGTAAATCGATATTTATTGTCCTCGTGATTACTCTTCTACAATTCTCGATTTTAAGAGGAAATATCTATAACTGGTATACAGCGATAAAAAGTATCTACGTTACTTAAAAATCGACAACCGAATAGAGTAAATAGTAATATACAAAATAAAAAATAAATTAAAAGAAATAAGCAAACAAATAAGAAAAAAACAAGTAAAAATGAATCCACATAAATAAATAAAGGAACAAATCGATCCCGCTAAAATAACTGTTTGATCTAATAAAAATAAACATAAATAATTAAAAACAAGTAAAATAATCAATCCAAATAAATAAATAAAGAATATAATAAACAACTTAAAAACTGCCCCTGCCCCGGCAAAATAGCAGAATAGATGCAGCAATCAATTCAAAAATTTGGACGAATAAATAGCTTTATCTTCTCAGTTCAAAACAAACTATTGAATAAGCGACCTTAAGAGATCCGCCCCTATTTTTTACTACGTTAACAAAACAAAGAAAACTGAAAAGAATAAATAAATATAAAGAATAAAAAATGAAAATGAAACAATTTAAACAATTAAATTAATTTAACCCAAATAAATAAATAAATGAATAAACAAGCCACTTCCGCCAAAATAACCGCCAGAATTGATTACCCACAATGCACCACTGATCCATATATATAAATAGTCGAGAAAAATACAATACTCGCGGCCTGATGATAGCGTATAACATGAAACAGCTTGTCGCCTTTGAATGTTGACTTGTATGTTCAATTTTCTATCTATCTATCTATCTATCTATCTATATATATATGTGTGTGTATGTGTAGTGTCATCTACAGACTGTTTCGCTCATCAGTATGATTAGATATGCAATTGCTTCAAACTGAGATCGAAACCCGAACGATTTGACATCATGCCATCACCTCACGCAGTGGAAAAGTCGAATTTTACAACTTGTATATGAGATAAAAACATTACTGGCTACCAGAGTGCTTAGTTCACAGCCAGCGATGAGCTCTTAGCTTATATATATATATATATATATATATATATATATATATATATATATATATATATATATATATATATATATAATTTAAATAAAAATTTTGTTCATGAATTTAACTCGTGACTCTTTCAAGATAGGTAATCTCTTTTACCTTTTCGCCTCTACCCCGTCGATATCAATATATAACTTCCGTTAAGTTAACAGTTTAAATGTGTCAATGTCTGCTAACTCAAACATGTCTTCTCTCTCCCCCCTCACTTCCTTACTTCGTT
Organism: Acanthosepion lycidas; assembly: GCA_963932145.1. Lineage (NCBI taxonomy): Eukaryota > Metazoa > Mollusca > Cephalopoda > Sepiida > Sepiidae > Acanthosepion > Acanthosepion lycidas. The sequence continues at coordinate 34,531,707 of OZ010603.1, forward strand.
AATTTACATATGTTTAATACGGCCCGTTCAAAATGTGTAAATTTTCCTTTCATTTTTTGTTTGGAAGTAAAGTCTGATGATCCGCAGTCCTTTTAAAAGCGCTGTGGTGAAATAATTTATTACATGGAACCTTAAAGTAGTCTGTTTTCATTTAAATTATTTGCTTTGGATTTACATTGAACTCACTGGATTTTATCCTCCATATGGATTACCTAGTTTTTCATAATATATATATATATATATATATATATATATATATATATATATATATATATATATATATTCACGGTATATCATACATTGTCATGAATGAAATATATTAGAATAATAGAAAAAAGTATTAAAGCATACTCGGAAGAAACTACCTGCATACGAATAGAAAAGGGCCAGGTACTGAAAAGGGTCGACATTGCTTAACTCTCGATTACCGTATGAGTACCGGTGTTTGTTGTGGCCTTTTTAGGGCCACAATTAAAGACACAAGAGAGGAAAACTTATTACTGTTTTGTGTTAAACAAATAGATTAACACAAAACAGTAATAAGCACATATACAAACGAAAGTGTTACAGCAAGAATGTTCGGTCCGACTGTCAGAGCTGACTGCTGGAAACTTCCTCACCAAAAGGCAGTACCTGCTCCTATTTATAGATGAGAGAGTCCATGCGTGCTTGTGTAAATTGCCATAACAGAGCAGAATTTTTGGAATGAATATTTGCTCGCGACTCACCTACATAAAATGCGCAAGTAGCCCTAAGAAAAAGACGGCCCAGAGAGAGGATTAAGGGAAGATAACCGCGGATTCGAAGTTAAAATATCATCATCGATGACTCTCTCCTCCAATCTGCCAACCCTAGATAATGTATTTTTAATACTTAATATAATGAAAAAAAAATATCACAACTATAAAAATCGTTAAAAATTATCTATAACTATTTATACATTTAACATTAGACATGCGAACATAATTTAATTTTCTAAATAAACAGCGATGTCAAAGAACTCCTGTCTTTTTAAGAGTGGGGCACATTTTTGCAGGCACTTATGTTTTTATTGTGGCCTTGTTAGGGCCAGAAATAAAGACACAAGTGAGGAATTGAGTTAAACAAATATATTAATGGAAACAGTAATACAAACATTTACAAATGAGAGTGTTCCAGGAAGAATGTTTCGTCCGACTGTCAGAGCTGACTGCTGGAAACTCCACTCTCCAAAAGGCATTACCTGCTCCTATTTATAACTGAGAGTGCCCATCCGTGCTTAGATAAATTATTATAACCGTTTTGTTAATTGTTTTCACATTCATTTTATATTATCCTTTTTATTATTAATAATGTTATTTATATTCCAGTGTGACGTCGTCCCCTGGTTGCAGCGCCAACCGTGACGTTCTATCCTAGTCTACCACGGCACCAACTGTGACATCCCTAAACAGCACTAATCGTGACGTCCTCGCCGCGACGCCAGCCGTTCGCTCCTCGCTGCTCCGTTCGGGTGTCATTGCTCCAAATGTGACGTTCTAACCTTTTGGTGATTCGGGTGGGAATCTGGTTAGATTTGATATCTGCCTCGTCGTTCCCAACTCGCTTCCAACACCTGGTTACCAAGTTAACTGCACTGATCCCCCAGTCCGCCTACCCACGTTGTGAATTGATCTTAGGCAGACGAGATCAAACAGTAGTTGGGGCCGTACTGCAAACCGAGTTCAACGGGGGTGATACCACACAAATATGCATAAAAGGCAATAAAATGAAAACTCAAAAATTCAAAGTATCAAAGAAAAAGGTAACAAACATTATGTCTAGTTGTTCGATACATAGGACTGCATCTATCTCCCGACCCGTTCTATGGATTGTGACACGTCGTTTTCCGCTAGGCAAGTTTTAACACTTCAAGTCGTCTTCTCTTTAAGAAATTGGTGTTTCGGTGGGTCTTTGGACGAAAGTCAAAAGAAAAACTTATTTCGGTGATCTGGATCTAAGTCGCTCTTCAAAATAATTGTTCTTGGGTTGAAGAGAGGTCCGGAATGTGCGTGAATCTTGGTCAGCTATCTGCGAGGCTTGCTTCAACTGGAGACTGACTCTGGGAACTGCTGGGACTCAACTCAAGTCTGCTCGTTGTGGCTTCGATTATATGGGCGCCGAACAAAACCGGGGTGAGTTTGTCGGCGCCGGGGGGTTCCTCGATAATTCTAAATACATATCCACCTCTCTGGTTAGGAATTTCCACCGTTTCCCATTTTTGGGAACCTTTCCTCACTCCCACCTTCTCATCATACTTCAGAGGGGCGTGAACTGCCTTCCTCACATCTTCGTAGCAACCTCTCTTACTCATCCTCCAGATGGGCTGCAACAGCCTCCCTCGTGCGTCACGTGATCACCACTCGACCAATGATGTCTTAGTCGGGATGGACGAATCCGCGGCTTTGTTTCAGGAAGAAAAAAATATCTTGCTTAACTAAAAAAAAAATTATCTCTTCTCTTTCCCTTTTCTTCCTCTTAATAGCCGTTATCATTTCTCTGGCCGCGAACGGGACAATATGACAATGGCGGTCATAACTCTTGTTCTACACGTGGTTTACGTGAGGTATTTTATCGCTAATTATCAGAATGGGTGGTCTTCCTAACACGGTCTCAAAAAGAAACATCTCCAAAGTTTCAGTCAGTCTGTCGCCTCGAAGAAAGAAAAAAAAACACTTCTAGGTTCCCATTCATTTTCCTTCGGTACATATTTCTGATAACATAATTTTATTATCCAAGGATGTTCCGTCGAAGGAAAATCGGTCAACGGACACTCGTAGGTCGTTTTTAATTTTTCATATCTGTCCAAAGTCCTTTTAGTTGCCTGTTTTTCGTCACTTATCGAAATAACATTTTCATTTGAATTTTTTCTTCTTTGGCCAGCCGGTCTGTAGTTGATAATAAGATGTCTTCCCGTACCGATAGTTTGTTTTCATATCCTTAGATAACACAGCCGATGCCAAAATATATCTAATTCTTTCTTTCTTTCCCTTTCTTTTTACTCAGAATTTCCCTGTCATTGTAATGACACTCTTTCGCCATTTGTTACTTATCAAAATATCCTTTTATCCATTGTCTCTTAGCCGTGTGTGTGTTCTTGCTTATCACCCACGATTCGGTCCTTAGCCTCTCCATTTCCTCTTTTCTTTCTTTTCCCTTTCTGCCTCGTTAAATGGTGCCACAATCCTCCCCTAACCGATTTGTAATTTACCCGTAAATGACACCTAAACCCAAATACACCATTTAACATGCATCATGCATTTGTCCGATGCAATTCTATACTACTTTCCTACATGAAACGTAATGTTCTCTTTCAAGTTCTTCTGTTCTACATGCAATGTAATGTTCTCTTTCAAGTTCTTCTGTTCTACATGCAATGTAATGTTCTTTTTCATCTTCTTCTGTTCTACATGCAAATGTAATGTTCTCTTTCAAGTTCTTCTGTTCTACATGCAATGTAATGTTCTTTTTCATCATCTTCTGTTCTACATGCAAATGTAATGTTCTCTTTCAAGTTCTTCTGTTCTACATGCAATGTAATGTTCTTTTTCATCTTCTTCTGTTCTACATGCAAATGTAATGTTCTCTTTCAAGTTATTCTGTTCTACATGCAATGTAATGTTCTTTTTCAAGTTCCTCTATTCTATATGTAATATAATGTGTGCGTGTGCCTAGTATGTGGTTACTATGGCTTGTGCTTCTTGGTCAATGTTTTTCCGCCGCACGTGGCGGTCTCCCGCCAGCCTCCTCCGCTGGTCTTCCTGCAATTTCTTCGCCGATTCTGTATGAGTAAGGAACACTGCTCGGCATCTCCCTCTCGAGTTGCTGCATGCACATTGGATTGTCGTTCGTTAATCTCCTCTTACTCTTAATCTTCCATACTACTATACCCCCGATGGCTATAACTATGAATGTACCCATCACTATTGACCAACTTATCGCGATCTGCTCATCGCCTTCCCAAGCCATACCTTCATTTCCCAACGCACTTAACTTGTCCCTCAATTGATCCATATCGATCTTTTCTATTGGCTTCATTAGTTCTGGCATTTTATTCAAGGTAACATTGGAGAATCCCTTCACTATTGGCTCCCATAATTCTGTACAATTGACTAAGCCTCTGCCAATCATTTCTATGATTGAATCTTTCTCTTCATATCTTTCTTCTTCATGGTAATAGGGGGTAAGGACATAGATATCCCATATGCCGAACATCCCATTGGTAACTTTAACAGGGATAATGGTGGCCTTACTTTTAATGTCCTTGTGGACTCTCCCCCACACACCCTAGACAAGCTGATAGGTTTCTGTGTGGCTACTGCCCACACCCCGTCTGAAACACTGATAGCTTGTGGTAATGATGTGTTTGCTAATACCTCCACTTGGCAGGTTCTCTTAATTCCTTCTCTCTTCCCTTCAAAAAATTCTAGTATGCACATTCTGCGGTTACCAGTTATATAGATAGGGCTTAACGAGGTACAAGTCCCTAGAGCATCATCTCTACACTTTCTAGCTTCTTTAGCTGTTAGCAACATGAATTTCGTTCTCCCTGAATTTAAAGCTATGTATTCTGTTTCCACCTTGTACCTTGCTATCATTCCCAAACCTTGATTTCTTCTGGGGTAGGGAATGGGTAAATTTATGACCTGGTATATCTCGAATATACTCTCTCTATCTAACAACGGAACAGACATCACAACCAATAGTCGTCTATTTTCCAACAAGGTCACACATCCCAGTGCATTATAATATTTCCACAATTCTTTGGTGGGGTCCACTGGCAGCCTTAAATGGTCGGGTAACTCGGCCTGTATTCCGAGTAGCACTTCCCTTTGGCGACCCGGGTTTACTATGCTTGGGGAGAGGTGTCCCAATGACAGCATGTCTAATTGCGCTCTCACGTGTTCCAGCAAGGTCGTCAACGACTGACTAGTTTGTCGTACCCTATTCGTAATTGTCATCAGTTGGAAATATTTTTGCATGAATCCGCTCATTTCTTGTAATTCGATCATTACAGTTTCTGTATCATTAATTACCTCTTGTCTCAACCCTGCCAGGTTATCTATTAACCAATTGATTCTGGCTCTGTTTTTGGCCACCTCTAACCTTGTCACATTTAATATGGTCACACTCTCCCTTGACACTTGAGCAAGTGTCCTCTGGTTTACTTCCACTTCTCCCAGTTTCCTTCTTATGAATTTAATGTCATCTTCAGTCACTGTTCTAAACAGGATATTTAACGCTTTTCCTACAATCGGAAATACTGATCTCTTTTCCCGCGTCTGCAGTAACTCTATTCCCTTGAGGTAATTTTGCATGTCCCTCCATTGAGCCTCTATCATAGTGGCCTCTGATTCTAGGGAGTGTAGTAAACTAAGATACCCTTTTTCCTTGGGATAATCTTGCCCTACCTTCAACCGGGCTGCATCCAGCTGCGTTAGCTCATTTATTAGCTTATTTAGTAGCGACTCGTATGGTTTCAAATCTATCACGAATGTGATCAACCATTTAGACCTGGTTATTATTACTTCACTCGTCTTTTTAAAAATGGTGTTTCGGCTGTGCTTCTAGAGCTTCCCCCATCGTCATCATCAGTGTGGCTATCATCATCATCATCAGCCCTTTCATCTTGATCATTCCTGTAAGGTAACAAAATTCTCTTGTTATTCTTCACAACCATTCAGTCTTGCTCAATTCATCACTCAATTATTCCATAATTTCTTACTACGTCAGCTCTTCCCTCCTCTAACTAACTCCGAGCAGACAGAATAGCCAGACAGGTGTGCGCGGCGCCCACTCCCAAACTTCATGACACCACTGATGGCCAGTCAGCAATGCCAATAATCTTCTTCCGTCCTTCGTGAGATGCAGCCCGCGACTCCATCCCCTCCATCCACATCCACCACAGTCAGCCAGCAGGTTTTTGGATGAGCCAGTGTCGTTACCTGTCGACACCGACTGTTTCTATTCTGCACAGCCTTCTTTGTTCTACTGAGATTTGGGGTTCTTCACCCTTCTTGATCTCATCTTCCGAGGTGGTCCCTGCTCAACGTCTAACCTTCCCTCTGTGTTTAATTCCCGTCCAGGAGGTGTTTGTACTCTTCTTCCTCCCCTGATTCTTTCTTCTGTTTAGAGTCCTCGCCTTGGACGTCTTTAATACCTCCTGACTCTATGTCTAGATCTCTCCTGTTCCTTAGCTTTTCCTTGAGCTGGGAAAGGGGTATTTGATCATCTTCCTCCCACTCGCTGGGCACTTCGTCCTGTTCAGGGTGCCTCTTTTTAGAGCCCTTGGCTGCTTGATTGGATCTCCTCGTCTTTCTCTTCTTTTCCTTTGGACATGGGGGTGCGATGGCGACCTCGCAGGGTCTTCTCTGCACCGATTCAGTCGACGACTGAACGCCGCTGATATCCGCCGAGGGTTCCAACCCCGTCACTCGGATCGCTTCCTCTATCTGGCCAAGTCGATCTATCTCCTTATTTTCTTCGGAATCTTCCTCCGTCTCCATTTCTTCCGGCTCAACCAGAGTTACCTTCCTTGTCCTTGCCTTCTTAGGCCTCGGCTCGTTCATTTCCAGGTTAGCTATTTCAGCCTTCTTTAGATCATTGGCATGGACCCTCCTTGCTCGTCCTGCCACTTGATCCCATATTACATATGATACTGGACCCGTCTGCTCCACTATCCGGTAGTACGGTTCCCATCTTTGGTCCAGCTTTCCTTCTCTCTGGTGGATTTTATAGTAGACAGGTTCTCCAACCTTCAATTCTACTACCTTTCTTTCAGCATTCACTCTCTTATTTCTTTACTTCTGGGCCCTCTTTATTCTTCTTCTGGCCTGAACAAATATTTTATGTTGTTGTTTTAGCAACAGCTGATGATGATCTTCTCCCATATACTTTCTTCGGGGCTTCAATAGGTTATCAACAGGAAGGACCACGTCTCTGCCAAACAACATAAAGTAAGGAGAAAATCTGGAGGTTTCGTTTATCGTAAACCTCACGGCCGCCAGAGCCTGTGTCAAATACAAGTCCCAGTTTCCAGTGTTCTCTCTGACCATCTTGGCCAATACATCTCCCAAGGTTCTATGAAACCTTTCCACTTTAGCATTTCCTTGGGGGTGATATGGAGATGTTTTTACATGCTCTATATTCAAACCTGTCAGCACTTCTCTCATTATGCTGTTTACATTCTCCGTGCCATTATCTGTTACCAACTGCACAGGGGCGCCATACCTAGGGAAGATTTCACTTATTATCAAACCAGCCACAGTTCTAGCCTTCTTGTCTCGTACTGCAAATGCCTCAGGCAAATTTGTTAGCCAATCGACAAAACTCACTATGTAGTTGTTTCCCTGCGCAGTTTCCCCATATGGTCCTGATACATCCATACTCACTTTCTCGAAGGGGCAGTTCGGCACGTCCGTCTCCTCCAATGGTGCCATTTCCTGCCTTCTGCTCTGTGACTGGCACACTACGCAGCTCCGAACATAGTTAGTGACCTCTCCGTGCAATTTGGGCCAATAGTACTTTCTTCCTATTAGATCACATATCCTATCAATTCCCATGTGACCCAACCTCTCGTGGCACTGTTCCAATACATCTGGTCTTAAACTTTTGGGCACATACAACTTGGGCTTGACTTCTTCATCCCTGCCTGAGAGATAATACAGCCTTTCCTCTATTATGGCATACTTGGTGGTCTCTCCTGCCTTCACCTTTTCTCGCAGGGCAGCTATTTCACTGTCTGCCTGCTCCTTCTCAATTCCTTCTGTCCAGTAGGGATCGGTTATTATCTGTGTGTCCACTTCTTCGTCCGATTCTAACATAGGGCGATCTTTTAGCTTATTAGAGTTAATTACTCCTATTCTATAGGCTTTATCATCTACTCCCTGCTCTACTTTTACAGATCTTTCTTCCAGTTGTTTCGGTATTCTTGAGAGTAAATCTGCGCACGTGTTTTCCTTCCCTGCCAAATACTCTATCTTACAGTGGTAGCCACTTAACTTAAGTGCCCACTGTTGAATCTTCTTATTATTTGGCCACTCTGCCTGCAATAGGTACTGCAGATGTCTGTTGTCTGTTTTTACAGTAAAGTCCGCACCATTCAAGTAGTAGTCCAGTTTTTGGAGAGCATACATGATAGCATATGCTTCTCTTTCTATTACTGGCCATCTCTGTTGTGTCTCTGAGAGCTTATGAGAGATAAAGTATATCGGTACTTCCTCTGGTATGCCTGGCACTGGTCCTTCTTTATCGGGACACGGCTGGTTAAGAACTGCTCCTACACACTGCTCACTGGCATCAGTGTATAGTACCAAGGGCTTGCTGAGGTCTGGGTACGTCAGCAGTGGGACGGCTGTCAACTGTTCTTTTAACGTATCAAATGCCTGTTGACAATCCTCTGTCCACTTGAACCTAGCGTATTTCTTCGTCAGGGCTACTAGTGGTATGGCAATTCTCGAAAATGCCGGGACGAAGCGTCGGTAGTAACCTATAGCTCCTATAAAACCTGTCTCACTGTCTTAGGTTCTGGCATTTCCCTTATGACTTTCACCTTATCCATGTCTGGCTTAATACCGTCTCCGTTTATAACAAAGCCCAAATATCTAGTCTCCTCCTTCAGAAACTGACACTTCGACAATTTCAATTTTAAGCCGTGTTTTCTTAACCTTCCCAACACTTGTTTTAGATGGAAAAAGTGTTGTTCTACTGTCTCCGAAAATATTAAGATATCGTCCAAATATGCCATGGCAAAGCTCTCGTATCCTCCTAACACTATTGACATCAACTGTTGGAAGATTCCCGGGGCATTAGCTAAACCGAATGGCATCACCCTGAACTGAAACAGTCCTAGGTGACACGCAAATGCGGCCTTCTCATTGTCAGCCTCATCAAGGGCTACCTGCCAATACCCGGACCTCAAGTCCAACGTAGAGAAGTACTTTGCCTTCCCTAATAATGCCAATATGTCATCTATTAGTGGCAATGGCACCGCCAACGGCTTCGATATAGAATTCAGTTTCCTAAAATCTACACAAAAACGGTTCCCGCCATCTTTCTTACCTACTATTACGATTGGGAAGCTCCAAGGGGAGATCGATCTTTCGATCATCCCAGCTTCCAACATCTCTTCTACTGCCTCTTCTACAAGGGGTCTTTTATGAATAGGTGTCCGGTAGTGTTTTAATTTCACGGGGGGGGGGGGTGATCTCCGGTGTCGATTTTCATTTTGACTGTGTTGGTCTGGTCCAGTTCCTTGTCTGACTGGGCCACCACTCTCGATTATCCGTCAGCAGACCTCCCACCCTGGTTCTAAATTGATCCGGCGCTAATATATCTTCGTCCACTATTCCTTCTGTTTGCTCTACAAGTTTTCTTCGTTCCTCTTCGAATCTCACCCGATTCAGAGTCCGTAGGGTTAGCGCTTTCCCTATCTCTTCCCCTCTCCTAACCTTTATAGTCTTTTGGGCCTGGTTCACCATCATAATGGGCACTAATTCAGCTGCCTCCACCACCGTCTCACACAGAGTTACCTCATTCTCTTCTAGTCCCTTCCCTTCCACAGGGACCAACTGCAGGGGTCCTTTTCCTATTTTCTTCCCTGACATTAACCTACCCTCTCCCGTCACCGCCGTTCTAGGGGGTAGCTTTACATCTTCCTCCACCACTATTGTTATATCTTCTTCCGGTGGGCATCCCAATGGCGTTCTCTCGCCATTCACTATCAGCACAGTGGGGTTGAACTCTATCTGGGCCCTCTGGCCCGGTAGCCAATCTTCTCCCAAGATTGCCTCCGTACACAGGTCGGGGGTTACGTAAAAATTTTGGGTGCTTCTTAATTTCCCAATCCTCACAGGGAGCCTCACCACCCCTTTTATCTTCAGGGGGGTTCCATCTGCTTGCGTGACCTCTATGTCCGCTTCCCGTAACCTACTCTTCCGTTTCACCCGCCTGTATGCTAACTCTCTCAGCAATGACACAGATGCTCCTGTGTCTACCAGAGCTTTCATCGCCTTACCCCCTATCTCTGCTCTACAGGATAGCTCCTTCTCTTGCGTCAGCGAAGAGAACACTTGGGATTTCCTCTTCCTGGGCTCCCACCATTGGGTCATCCCAGCCATAGGCGCCGGCAGCAATAAATCACTTTCATTATTCTTACGGGGGGGGGGAATTCTGCGCTTTTCGCACCTGGGCGGGCCCGGCTGGACCTCTCCCAGTCTCCCGCGGCTGTTCCTAAGGATACAGCTTCTCTTCAAGTGCCCTGGTCTCCTACAAAACCAGCACCTTCTTGCCGGACAGTTCGCCGCAAAGTGGCCCACCTGACCACATGTCCAACATCTTGCTCTTTTTCTCTTCAACTGGGCTAACCTTTCCTTTACTCCCGGGGGGACCTGTCCTCTACCCAAGCGGCTCGCCCGTCCACTGGTCCAAGCTTTTATTTCCCTTCTTTTTAACTGGGCCACCCTCCCTCTTAATTCCGGGGTGGCCCGCTGGCTTTTCCCTGGTCTTGTCTCTTGGGCTCGGCCTTCTTTGTTAATATCGGTGGGGCGCCTTTTCTCAGCCCGCACCACTTGGCCAGGTGTACTCTCTTTCCACACCTGGTGCACCTGTCCTGTTCGAAGTCTGGGAGCAAACCCCACTTCGTCGGACATTCCGTCGCTCTGTGGTCCTCATGCCCACAGGTCCAGCAGACCAGCCCGTATCTACCTGGCGTGGGCTTATAAAATCCATGCCTGGGTGACCATGTCTTTCTATTGGGGTCTTCTTCCCACACCTCAGGCTGATCTACTTCTAGCTTGACCCTCCGATTCCACGCTGGGGGTCTTCCGCCTTTCCCCCTTTTTCCGACCTCTTGACTTAGTATCTCGTTCCTTCCACACCTTTTCACCTTTTCCCATACGCCCTGGCTTTCCTTGGCCAGATCTATTGCTGCCGATAGTCTCACCGGCCCCTCTTTCAGCACGTCGTGACGAACACGCTCGTCACTAAGGGCCTCCACATACAGGTCTGCTGACTGGGCCTGCATGACCGCATTGTCTCTAACCACTTCTGGGAAGGGCAATGATAACAGCTTCCCCGCTCGGGCCCCCAATTCTCCAGGGGTTTCGTCCCGCAGGTGTGTCAGCTTTAAGAGGGCCCTCATGGCCTCTATAGCCGTGCCCTCGTCGGTGAATTCCTTGGTCAATAATCCCTTTAATCTTTCCCAAGACAAGTGGGGTTGACTCTCCAAGATCTCCTTCATAAACTCAGAGGCTTTCCCCTTTGTGGCATCATATGCCAGATACAGGGTCTCCTGATCTGTGAGTTCATATATAATTCGGCTCTTCTCCAAGATTGCCAGCCAGTTTTTGAAATCTTTCCCACTGCCGTCAAATGCTGGGACCCTCGGTCCACCCAACAACTTTCTCAGGTCAGCTGACAACCCTTGTCTAACCCCCTCTTCATCCCCCACTGCTCTATCTGAATCATAGTCCGACATATTTAAAGAGATTTACAATCTACACAGCAACAATCAAGGTTGGGAAATCAAGCAAAGTGTCCTACTTTACAGACGATTCTGTTCTCGTTCCTCTCGGTCTCGGGTCGTTTTGAGTCCTATTCGAAATTTCTCAGCAACAATGGTCGGTCCAGGATCTTGTCCTGCTGTCACGGTACTAATTGTGGCAGTGGCTGTTCCAGGGTCCTATCCTGGTCACGGCACCAGTTGTGACGTCGTCCCCGTGTCGCAGCGCCAACCGTGACGTTCTATCCTAGTCTACCACGGCACCAACTGTGACGTCCCTAAGCAGCACCAATTGTGACGTCCTCGCCGCGGCGCCAGCCGTTCGCTCCTCGCTGCTCCGTTCGGGTGTCGCTGCTCCAGATGTGACGTTCAAACCTTTTGGTGATTCGGGTAGGAATCTGGTTAGATTTGATATCTGCCTCGTCGTTCCCAACTCGCTTCCAACGCCTGGTTACCAAGTTAACTGCACTGATCCCTCAGTCCGCCTACCCACGTTGTGAATTGATCTTAGGCAGACGAGATAAAACAGTAGTTAGGGCCGTACTGCAAACCGAGTTCAACGGGGGTGATACCACACAAATATGCATAAAAGACAATAAAATGAAAAAAATAAAATAAAAAAATAAAAATAAAAATAAAATTCAAAGTATCAAAGAAAAAGGTAACAAACTTTATGTCTAGTTGTTCGATACATAGGACTGCATCTATCTCCCGACCCGTTCTATGGATTGTGACACGTCGTTTTCCGCTAGGCAAGTTTTAACACTTCAAGTTGTCTGCTCTCTAAGAAATTGGTGTTTCGGTGGGTCTTTGGACGAAAGTCAAAAGAAAAAAACTTATTTCGGTGATCTGGATCTAAGTCGCTCTTCAAAATAATTGTTCTTGGGTTGAAGATAGGTCCGGAATGTGCGTGAATCTTGGTCAGCTATCTGCGAGGCTTGCTTCAATTGGAGACTGACTCTGGGAACTGCTGGGACTCAACTCAACTCTGCTCGTTGTGGCTTCGTTTATATGGGCGCCGACCAAAAACCGGGGTGAGTTTGTCGGCGCCGGGGGGTTCCTCGATAATTCTAAATACATATCCACCTCTCTGATTAGGAATTTCCACCGTTTTCCATTTTTGGGAACCTTTCCTCACTCCCACCTTCTCATCATACTTCAGAGGGGCGTGAACTGCCCTCCCCACATCTTCGTAGCAACCTCTCTTACTCATCCTCCAGATGGGCTGCAACAGCCTCCCTCGTGCGTCACGTGATCACCGCTCGACCAATGATGTCTTAGTCGGACGTAGACGAATCCGCGGCTTTGTTTCAGGAAGAAAAAAAATATCTTGCTTAACTAAAAAAAAATGATCTCTTCTCTTTCCCTTTTCTTCCTCTTAATCGCCGTTATCATTTCTCTGGCCGCGAACGGGACAATATGACAATGGCGGTCATAACTCTTGTTCTACACGTGGTTTACGTCAGGTATTTTATCGCTAATTATCAGAATGAGTGGTCTTCCTAACACGGTCTCAAAAAGAAACATCTCCAAAGTTTCAGTCAGTCTGTCGCCTCGAAGAAAGAAAAAAGAAACACTTCTAGGTTCCCATTCATTTTCCTTCGGTACATATTTCTGATAACATAATTTTATTATCGCAGGCCAAGGATGTTCCGTCGAAGGAAAATCGGTCAACGGACACTCGTAGGTGGTTTTTAATTTTTCATATCTGTCCAAAGTCTTTTTAGTTGCCTGTTTTTCGTCACTTATCGAAATAACATTTTCATTTGAATTTTTTTTCTTTGGCCAGCTGGTCTGTAGTTGATAATAAGATGTTTTCCCGTACCAATAGTTTGTTTTCATATCCTTAGATAACACAGCCGATGCCAAAACATATCTGATTCTTTCCTTCTTTCCCTTTCTTTTTACTCAGAATTTCCCAGTCATTGTAATGACACTCTTTCGCCATTTGTTACTTATCAAAATATCCTTTTATCCATTGTCTCTTAGCCGAGTGTGTTCATGCTTATCACCCACGATTCGGTCCTTAGCCTCTCCTTTTCCTCTTTTCTTTCTTTTCCCTTTCTGCCTCGTTAAATGGTGCCACGCCAGTGATTTCAAATTTTAATTTCTCCTTAACTTTTGTAAGATTCGCTAGTCTATTACAAACTGGTGTCTATGTTTACCATTGCCCACTTACAGTATAAATCTCTCTGGAAATAATTCAATGTATTTATCTAATCTGACATTTGACCCTGATAACCCTTGTGTTTGGTGAAGCATTCAAGTTGGTTAGGAAGAATAAATTTAATATATTGACTGTGAATTGACTTAAAGCAGTAGTTCCCAATATTTTCTTTCTCTGGTCCGCATTTTCTGAATGAAAATTTACTCGTATGTCACCAAATTTTATGTGATAAAAAGTACATTTGAAAAGTACATTAAAAAAAAAAAAAAGAGACGGAGGGTTAAAGAGAGATAAGCGCGGATTCAATGTCAGAGGATTATCTTGGGTAACTTTCTGCTCCAACTCGCAGCTTTTAGTTACTATATTCTTAATACTTGATATAATGCAAAATGTTACATTTGTAAAATCAGTCAATAATTATAGCTATTTATAATGAGACTGATGTTAAATAGGTTATGTTCTTTATGTTAAATACCGTACCTATAATCACTAGTAGGTATGTTTCAATACTCATAAATACGTTGGACACTATTGTAAGTGGGGGAAATATGCTGCATAAGCTGACAGCGTAGGAAGCTTTTGCCGTGTTGAACTCTCTGCCTTCGGACAGAGAAGAACAATGCCGAAGGGTATAGTAACGTCCGAGGAAATAGACAGATACCGAAACTCGCGTATACGGGTCTATGGGAAATTTTTGCCCGAGCCCATAGGCTTAGATTTCCCACATTAACTTTTGTCTTGTGCCACGTCCTACCTTGTGACTAGGCAGGTAAATATCGTAAAATAACGTCTAAGTAATCCAGCACTATCAGTGGTTTACATACTCGCCGCTGGTGAATATTGTATTTTGTTGTTATTATAAAGATTATCATTTCAATTCCAACCTCCGTTTTGGTTTTTCCTCATTCAGTAACCTTTTCTAGGTTAAAACAAATTACAAGTAAACCGTAGTAATATTTTAAATTTTAAAATCCTACTTATTTTTTGTATATTAATTTTTAAAAAAAGGTTCTAAATCATTCATTGTCTTTCAATCATTCCATCTCACTTGCTATCGTGTTCCACCACACATATGATGGATACCGTACCGTTTAGGAGCCACTGAAGTAGACCATATCTGTAGGGAGATGAGATAGATATATATTATACAATTTCTTAGTATATATTTACTGGTAAGGGAATATAACAAACCCAATTCGAATTTGAAGTTAACATTTCAGAGCCATTATCCACTGCGGGACTCGTAAACCCAAACATACAAAACTTGCTATTCCCAAGCAGTCACCCATCTAGGAACTGACCAGGCTCGACGTTGCTTAACTTCGGTGATGTTACGGGTACCGGTGTTTTAACGTCATCTCAACGTAGGCCAGAGTATTAGGAAATATAGCAAAAATCTGAACATTACTAACGGCAACAGTTGACAGGAAAATGTGAAGATCCATGATGATTCACGTCCTGAAGGGACACGGAACATAAAAGAATCTCTTTGCCGCCAGAAATGTCACTCTTCAGCCAGCAAATATCAGATTTGATTTGAAACAACTGTCAGTCGTAGTACGGAACAACATTCTTTAACTCCATCCCATATTCCGAAGTTGGGATTATTTTCCCGCCATCTTCGTGTTGTCTAACATATGAATAAAGTGTCACTGCCAACACTGGAGTTTGAACACAGATCAGCAGAGAGAAAACAAAGGCGATGCCATTTTGAATAAGTAGTTCACGTGATGGTAAAGAAAAAATATATATATAGGAATTAGTGTAGCGTCTAAGTGATTACTCTTCGAATTACTTCGGAGGTGTGCTAGTCGAACTCTTTGCCTCTAGGCAGAGAGGAACCCAGACGAGGCTATGCCAAACGGCAGAGTCTCATCTGGGGTGGTAGACAGCTACCCGATCCCGTTTTTACGGGGTCTATGGGGAATTTTTGCCCGAGGTTACGGGCTCGGATACCCCACAATAAACTCGGCTTTGTGCCACATCCGACCCCGTGGAGCGGTAGGTGAATATCCTCACTTTCCGAATTACTTCGGAGGCGTAGTTGTCGAACTCTCTGCTTTGGGCAGAGAGGAACCCAAACGAGGTTATGCCAAAGGGCAGAGTCTCGTCTGGAGTGGTAGACAGCTACCCGACCTCGTTTTTTTATGGGGTCTACGGGGAATTTTTGCCCGAACTTACGAGCTCGGATACCCCACAATAAACTCGGCCTTATGACACATCCGACCGCGTTGGGCGGTAGGTGAATATCATCACTCTTCGAAATACTTCGGTGGCGTTCTGGTGGAACTCTCTGCCTCCGGGCAGAGAGGGACCCAGCCGACGCTGTGCCGAGTGACAGAGTCTCGTTTGGGGTAGTAGACAGCTAGCCGACCCCGTTTTTTACCGTAACAACGTGGAATTTTTGTTCGGGCCTACGGGTTCGGACACCCCACTATAAACTTGGCCTTTTGCCGCACTCGGCAGTGAGGGGCGGTTGGTGAATATCTCACTATCCGGACAACTGCGGAAGTGTGCTTGTCGAACTCTCTGCCTACGGGCAGTGATGATCCCCAGACAAGGCCATGTCAAATGACAGAGTTTCGTCTCCGGAGACAGCTACCCGACCCCGTTTTTTACAGTGACTACGGGGATATTTTAACCGAGCATACGGGCTCGAATACCCCACAATTAACTCGGCCTTGGGCTGCATCCGACAGCCTGGGAGTGTTAGTGAATATCATCACTATACGGATTACTATACAGATCCCTAGTCTGGGGTTACTATTCGATTGAGTATTATCGAGCAAGTGCTATTAGTGTTAGTGTCATTCGAAGGCGCCTGACACCAGTATTTTTCAACGGCGTACTATAGTTTTATCTGCAGTTACAAAGTCTCTACTACAACGAGAATTACGAAAGTGACAACGAATATTCGTTGACATTACAAAAGACGTGAACAGCAATAGAAAGATCTTGATCCTTGCCGAAAGATAATTTTGTTGACTGGCTACATTCAACAATCATGTTTCACAACTGTAATCTAAATGAACTGGAACATTATTATAGAAGGTGTCTCCATGTCGGTGACAGTGATTTCATTCACTACAATGTGTAAATATCATCCAGCCATCTTTGAAAAGTGTGTGTGTGTTATTTTGTGTATGTGTGTGTGTTTTTTTTTTTGTGTGTGTGTGATTTTTCTCAAGGCTCGCGTAAATGAAAACGATCATTTCAATCGGTCTTCTTAAGTGAAAAAAAAACAAAAAAAAACATCTAGATAAATTTCAACTACCTCAACCAGAAAACGAACCAGCACTTCCAGTATAAACGGATAAAGGTTGTTAGCTGCAATTATAATTATTCCGTTGCAGGCATTCGGTACGAGGTGTTTCTTCTGGAGAAAATATTTTTTCTCAAAAAAGAGGTCATCGTTTAACAATGGGCTACCATTGGTAAGTTGTTGTGACACTGAAGACGGCAAAAGGTAAAATTCGTAACAGATTAATTTTATGTGTGTATGTGTGTGCGCGTGTGTGTCTGTGTGTGTGTTCGTGTTAAGCTATAAAACTGAAAATAAATATTAAGTTTATAAAACTAAATAAATCTTTCAGAGAATGGCAAAAAAAGGAAAAAGTAACCCCCATGAAACGAGGCATTGACAATCTGCAAAGTTTTAAGGATACGATACAGGTGGGGACGAGGAGGCAGTTAAAGTTGTGGCACTTAGCTAGAGGGGAAAACCAGAAAACAACAATACATATATATATATATATATATATATATATATATATATATATATATATGATGCAAGAAAATATACAATACATTAATATATATATGTGTGTGCGTTTGTGTTTATATATATATATATATATATATATATATATATATATAGATAGATAGATAGATAGATAGATACATACATACATACGCAGACAGAGATAGTTATACAAGTAAAACTGCGTGCGCTTTTGAAATAATGCAAGAAAAGAAAAAGAAAGAGAAAATAGCAAACGTAATTAATGAAAACGTGTATGCATATATACGGTATATAACAAAAATATATATGCTTACGTATATTAATAATATATGTATATATGCTAATACTTTACAAACGCATAAGCACATACAAACGCTCACATATATACATGTACATACATACATACATACATAGGGAGAGAAAGAGGAAGGAAGAACACGTTTTAAGGTTGAAAAGTGGCAATCATCATGATGTGTAGCTTCCTATAGACACCCCAAATCTCTGACACACACATACACTAACACACACACACACACACACACATATATATATATATATATATATATATATATATATATTGTTTGGATAAAACATCGACATCGTTATAGATATAAACTCTGACACTTTATTTTCTATTAAAATCTATACACATATATTGTAAGAATATCTAAGATGAGCATTTCTACACAGTTTTTGAAATATCTATACATGTGCGTATATAGATATACCTATTAATTATATATATATATAGAGAGAGAGATAGAGAGGGAGATAGATAGATAGATAGATAGATAGATAGATAGATGTATATAAACACGATCACGCATAAAATGCATCAAGTTTCACAGATATCGAAATGCGCACAGGAATACATATATATATATATATATATATATATATATATATATATATATATATATATATATATATATATAGCAAGAGCATGTCACGACTTTGATGGGTTTATCACGAAAATACGTGTAAGCAAGTGACAAAACCTAAAAACTGAAGTGGATTAAAAAAATTGAAAAACAACTTTTTTTCTAAACGCAAAATATTCTTTGGTGATTTTTCATGACTTTGGTTTAAATAATATATATATATATATATATATATATATATATATATATATATATATATATATATATATATATGTGTGTGTGTGTGTGTGTATGTGTGAGTTTGTGTGTGGTGTGTGTGTTAGTGTCAATGGGTGCATATAATGTTATATACATTTTTATATGGTAATTTGTTAGATCATTCGATACATGATTTTTATCATTAATAATTTTTCCAGAATTTCCGTATATCAAATTATATGAGACTTAATATATATATATATATATATATATATATATATATATATATATATGACACAAACAAGCATTAACTTGCTGCAGATGCATCCTAATTATAAACATGATGAAAAGGCATTTAAACACATGATACACCGATTTATTGTCTAAAAAGAAGTAAAACTTTTAATCTAAATATTACCAACAACGACGGCTTTCAAAAATTACCCCAATTAAAAAAAAAAAAAAAAAAAAAAAAACATCCTGACGGAGTCCCAACAGTAATAATAAAAAATTTAAATACTTATATTGGGCACCAAAGATTTTCGCAGACAGACTTGTCATCTGTTGAAAAGTAGATTCATGCTCATATTGGTCAGCTCATCATAAACGATCAAAATATAATGATGAATATAAAATAAATGTTATTGACTAACAGCAAAATAATCTACAGAACCCATTGCAAAAAAAAGACTCAAAAGACTTGAAGGTATTATTTTTCAAAATAAACAGCCCGCATTATGTAAAATATCATTCAGCACAGAAGGGAGTGTCTTGAAGTGCATAGAATATTATTAATATTTGCCGGTAATATATATACTTTAAAAATAAAATAAAAATATTAAATAAAAATAAATAAATTTCACTCTTTTTGTGTGGCTTGGTTCCCTATAGCCGTTCAACATGACGTCACGCTAAACCATTTCAAACGTCAAACTTCAAAACCATATACCAGTATGTAGATAAAATAATTCTAACTACCTTAATTCTCATGTATAATACGCATTTTTTCTAAAAAAAATAATAGGCAAAATTATGCACAGCTACAAAAAATCTTTCAAAAATTGCCGTAAAATAAAATAAGAGTTATCATAAAACTAAATTAGAATTGTATTATTCTATGAAACAATTTTTTAATAAAAGTAGGAAACGATGGCCGTAATGAAATTGGTGATGTAGAATTTATAGGTTTTGATTACCAAACAAGAGGTGTGTATTATGCGCGAGTAGAATCATTTCCCCACACTTTCAGCACAATTTAAAGGGTGCGTATATGGATGAAGGCGTATTATACATGGAGAATTACAGTATTACTCCAATTTGCTTCTTCATAATGACTTTCATAGTCTAAAGTACATAACTAAATTTGAACACCTGAGAGAGTTTATCCACGACTTTGAGCACAATGCTCAACACGCTCTTAGAAAATTGGAAAAAATAATATATACCGGGTTTAACAGCAAAATTCTCCACCCTACAAAATGTTTAATATCTAAAAAAAAATACTAAAAGACTTTTAGCCACCTTTACGCTATTTGTCGTAAGAATCACTGAAAAATACTTTGAGTTATTCAGCCAAAAAAGAAATGATTAAAATCATTTTGTATCAGCCCCACTGTCTTCCAAAATGAACAACATTGAGAAGAAAAATCATTTAAGCCATAAGTAATTTTACCAACATTCGTTCTCTGGCTTCTCTCTTCAAATCCATTGAAAGAGAACGGGGAAGAAGTTTAAAAAAGAGGGAACAGTAGAGAGGAATACAAAATCAGATGGTCACGACAGGAAGAGTGATGAACAAATAAATAAATAAAAAATAAAAACATGAAAATTAAAGGGAGATAACTGTCATCTCGGAATAGTTCTAACCATAAACTTATACTAGGTTTAAATGCTACACCCGTTAATTTGATTGTTGCTTCTTTTGGATATGAATGAATGACAGCGAGTCAGTCGTTTTGTCTTATTTTTAAAAGAGGATTATTTAATTTTTAAATTCAATCTTAAGCCAGAACATTACTTGCTTTTTTTTTTGTTTGTTTTTTGTTTTTGTTTTTTGGTTTTTTGGGCAACGAAAGTAAAACAAAAAAATGATTAAAATATAAATATTAAAATAATTAAATAAATAAAATGAGTAAGTTGTTAAAATATTTATTTAATTCACTCTCGTATTTTGAATAGGTCAAATATTTAAGTTGGTTTGTTTTTCGTTTTTTTTATTCGTGTTGCAAATAATCCTAGAATAAAACCAAAATACTGAATAGCCTTATTACGTTAATGAAGACATCAGTGATTGGTTTATTAAGAAAATTGGTTTAAATATCGTACATAACATTTTTAAAATGATAATAAAAAATTCAGATATAAAAGTTAACTCCCTTAAATTTCACATCTTGATTTTTCAGCGAAGAGTCGATACGATTTAACATTTTCAGTGAAGCTAGTTTTTGGTTAAGGGACATTAAGACGTTCAAAATCGTTTAGCTGTTAGAGAATATGAAAAATGATTACAACTTATTTATCATTTCGACCCAAGCAACGCGATAATGCCACTAAAACGCAAGGTGTTACTGGGAAAGTAAGAGAGTGAAAAGACTTTAGCGAGAAGAAGAGACAATAAAAGAACAGAATTCAAGACTTCAGAAGATGGCAATTAATGATGCATTTACATTTTTACCGGGGATGTAAGGATCCGGATGAGCAAAAAGTGCAAGAAAAGAAACTATTAGAATTGCACTTACGTCCAGCTAATTCAAGATTAAAATGATGAGACCTAATTGATAACCTAGTTGTACGCTTAAATCCATGCATGTCGGTGTACCAAGAAAGGCCGCTCATTAGAACACCTGTGATGAAAATACTTATAGAAAGGACAGAGGCGTGCCACGTCAAAGCGGCGGGAAAATGAATGAAGTCTAGATACTAGTTTACGACTGATACCTATTCATTGGGTTTTTTTTTTTTTTTTTTTTTTTCGAGAATCACAAGTTATACAGCTTTAACTCCAGACGAGACATGGAAGCAATTTTCAATGCCCGGATGCATGGTAGGTTTATAAATACGCAAGATAGATTCTAACAAAAAAAAAGGCGCAATCAGTTACTCACTTGGCGGTTATGTGCAGCCATGATGTGATGGAGCGAAAAAAAGGGTTCACTATGACGATTAACAACAGTTGCGCTTTGAATTCTGGAGCGAAGAAAATGACCACTTACATCGTCAAAACAAGCGACAGTGGTTCGCGTGTATCTTACGTCGGAAAAGAAAGCGTGCACGAGACTCTTGTTGAGAGTGACTTTCTAAACGTAGCTTCATAGATGTGGCACAAGAGCGAAAGTAGTGGGCGCCCAGCGAGGATCGAACTCACCACTCAGGCGTAATTGTTCTAGCGAGACAAGTTAGCTAACTCTTAATATTTAACAGCCCCCACCCACGGGGATATATGTGTCACAAAGCCGAGTTTACCGTAGGTTCTCTGAGCCCGTAGGCTCTGCCAAAAATATTCCCTTAGAACCCGTATAAACGGGTTCAGGGTCTGTCTACCTCTCCGGACGAAACTTTGTCCTTCGACAAAGCCTCGTCCGGGTTCCTCTCTGCCTTTGGCAGAGAGTTCGACAGTAAACTTTTCCCAAATTGATTTTCCAAGCCTCGCATAGATGTGGCACAAGGCCCAACGTATGGGGCACCCATCGGGGATCGAACTCACTACTCAATTGTCATTGTTCTAGCGGGATAAGCTTGCTAACCACTACACTGCTTCGAGGTGCCAAGTGACTCCTGTTTATATATAAGAGTATGCAATTTTTTGATCGCGGCTCAACCAATCACTGACTTCTCGACCTAGATATTGACAGGTCCTGCCTGTGACCAACGAATCGGCTCCGAGTTTTTTAACCGGCCTGAAGAAGAATTTTGTGAGTGGAGCAGCTGCTTTATTGAAGGTTATTCCCTCAAAATCATACATTGGTGTTACAATTTACAAGTTCTTTCTTACCACAGTAAACAATCAGTTTCAGTCAACTCGAGAGCAGTTACATATTTTACATTGTCGGACCTATCTGATCGACTGAAAAGAGTAAATATTTTTGTCATTAAGATAAATACGTAGTTGGTAAATGACGATATCGGGAAGGTCGTTGTTGAAGATAAGATACCACGTAGATCCAGGGCTAGAAGACAGTGCGACCTGCATATTGTTAGGATAAATACGTAGTTGGTAAATGACGATATCGGGAAGGTCGTTGTTGAAGATAAGGTACCACGTAGATCCAGGGCTAGAACACAGTGCGACCTGCAAATTGTTGGGAAATGGTCTAGAATCGTGACAGTTCCACACGTCTTTCATTATCC
This sequence comes from Acanthosepion lycidas, assembly GCA_963932145.1. NCBI lineage: Eukaryota > Metazoa > Mollusca > Cephalopoda > Sepiida > Sepiidae > Acanthosepion > Acanthosepion lycidas. The sequence continues at coordinate 34,554,560 of OZ010603.1, forward strand.
GATTTAGTAAGAATGATTGGTACAAGTCAAATATTCGGCCAGAGGTATGATATTCCTTGATCTTGTGGAGAAGGAGAGCATGCCAAACCCTGTCAGATGCAACGAAGATATCTAAAGTCACAGTCCGTGCCTCGCTGTTCTTATCTAAAGTGTGATTTTTAAAAAAAAGTCCGGTGGTATCTGTCTATATTTCTGAGATGAGGTATTATGTATACTATTTATATTGTTCGGACTATCGTCCTCATTTTTGTTGCTATATTTATCGCAACGTTTTGGTCGTTGTACGCTCCGGCCTTCTTCAGGTGGTTGGAATGTCGAACTGAACCCTTTATTTCGCTCGCTGGAGTAGACTGTTCTAGTTCCACGTGCCATGTCTTATGGAGGTAAACTAACAGTTTTCCTGTTAATTCCCCTCTGCAAGTTCTCCACCGCCTTAACCAGGTATTGAACTCACTCTCATTGGGACCTGTCACTGGATCTAACTAACGCCTTTTTCCTCTGTGCGGTGTGTCCTTGATGGAGTTAGAAAAACGAAAAGCATATTGCTTATCTGTGAAAAGTATGATGCTTAAAAGTTTCGCAGTTTTTTTTTTTTTTTTTTTTTTTTTTTTTGCGGGGTTGACAAAAATCGAGAAACGACTAATAGAACCTTACTTATTATAAAACGCAGATTGTGTGTGTGTGTGTCTGTACGTTTATATATTGGATCGGATTTCCTACATTTTTCAACCGCTTTCAACAAAACTTCACAGGACTGCGTAAAATTACCTTGCGCTGGTTCTGACAGCGCCAAAAATTGGAAAGACACAATTGTTCTTGCACAAAATCAATTGGAAAACACGATAAAATGCAATTCTGTCGCCAGAATGAAAGGGGGACAACTTATATCGACATTTAATTATTATAAAACCCAGGTTGTTTTTGTGTGTTCGTCCATATATGGGATCGGATTTCCTACGTTTTTCAACAGATTTAAAAAACCTTCACTTTTTTTTTTGGCAGGTAGTGTTTCTTATTGTCTTGCACACTTTTTTCTTTATTTTTACATTCAGAATGCTTTAAAAATTCTATTTACAAGACAATTGTTTATAATAAAATTCTATTCAATCGATCGACTCATGACGATTGAAAACAATGTTTTTGTTTGAGTTTGGGTTTGACCAATTCTTAAAAAAAAAAATATAATAATTAAGACATGTGTGTCCGTCAACCTTAAACAATAATTTTTGTCCATTTTATTTTTCAGTCTTTATGATGGTCGATACTTGATCTATCTCTTACTGCTACATCCCCGGGCAACGCCGGGCTCTACTGCTAGTGTTTTATAAAGGATTAAAATGTCATTGCCGACACTTGAGTTTGAACATAGATAGCCAGTGAGCAAGCAGGAAATAAGTATACCACGTGACCAGAGAGGAAACGTATATACGTAAGAAGTAGCTGACGATTAATGACCCGTACTCCTAGTCTATCCTATATACGATTCGGATCCCTATTTCTATTCTGTTCATCTATTATTATAGGGAACGCTATTTCTTATACTATTTCACTATACGTGTTACTATTCGAGTCGGTATTATCGAGCAAGTACTATTAGTGCGAGTAGCATTGAAGGCGTCTGACAACAGTATTGTTTAAGTCCAAATAAAGGTCACATGACACAGAGGAAAAAGGCGTTGGTTAGATCTAGTGACAGGTCCCAAAGAGAGTGAGTTCAATACCCGGCTAAGTCAGTGGAGAACATTCAGAGGGAAATTAACAGGAGATAACTGATGACTGACATTTATTAAACATGGCACGTGGAACTAGAACAGTCTACTCCAGTGAGCGAAACAAAGGGTTCAATTCGACATTCCAACCACCTGAAGAACGGCCGAAACGTTGTAATAAATATGGCGACAAAAACGAGGACAATAGTCCGAATAATATAAATAACGAAGAATTTCTTACTTTATTATTTCGGAATGTTTTGCTTTACAACTTTGAAGACAGTACCTCTGAATCTTTGAATCGGTGTTCCAATATTCCATTGGCTTTAGAAATTGTCTGTTAATTTTAGAGTCAATTATTACTGAAAACTTTTAAACCTTTTCAAACAATCCCAATCGCTTAAAAGCAACAATGGAAGCAATTTGTGAGTTCGTTTTTGAAATAATATCTGATACTTGACGAATGCTAAAGTAAAATATTTATAAACCGGAAACCTATGTGGGAAACAAAGAAAAGGGTGTTGAACGATTTAATATCAGTCATGTTTGGAGTTCAATGGTTTACCTCTTCTAATGTGGTTAATCCTAGTAGAAGTGAGGCGAGGCCAGTAGCTCATAATATTTAACCCATAGCTTGGGGAACACGAATGCTGGTTCTTTTTAGGTTCTTAGTGTGAAATTTAAAATCCCAAATGTCAAAATTCTGAAATTTAAAATGTCGAAATTTTAAATTCCGAATTTATAAAATCATGAAAGATCATAATATCGAAAAATTGACTTTGGAAAAATCGCTAAATTTTTTTTTTTTTTTTTTTTTAAATGGAAACACCTTTAATTCTAAACATTTACAAAATAGCGCATTAATAGTGATTATACAGTCTGTCTATAAAGTTCGTGTGCACGTTAAAAAATTATAACTTTATTTGTATTTGCGATAGAAATAATTTGTAAAAAGGATTAGAAAGAAGTAAATCTATATTTTTAAGGGTTTATTGAAATTTTATTTAAATTTCCACATGTCCTCCATCATTAGCAATACAAAGAGTAATAGGATTTTGCAGTTCACGGAAAACATTTGCCAACTGATTTACAGTAATGCCTGAAATCAAATTAATTATTTTAGCCATACTTAAAACTAGGTACATTAAACTTTATGAAATTTTTTACAGACTATTTCTACCGAAAAGACAAATAAAGTTATAATTTTTTTAAAGTGCACACGAAATTTATGGACATCCTGTATATTTGAAACATTCAAAATTCATTGAAAACTATAAAGCAGAATATGGTATAGGCGATCGGAAAATTTAATAGGCAATGTCGGTGTTTATCGCATTATTGGAGTTTTCAAAAAGAGCAGAAGCACGTAGAAAACGAACGTGAATGCGTTCTCAGAGGAGAATCTTGTCCAAAATGTGTTATCGTGATGAAAGGCTTAAAAGTATAGTTAACGATCGTGAAAACCGACCAGATCTTATGGGCTATCTTAGGGTTCTTGCTTATAATCTTTCATTATACATTATTCATATATGCTTATTATATATTTTTAATGGATTTTTAATGTTTCAAGCATATAAACACTTTTTAAATGCTAGTTATTAAATGTATAGAAATAAAGGCATTTTAATTTTTTTTTTTTTCTCAATTTCTGCGAAAGATTATTTTTCGATATTTTGATCTTTCCGGATTTTAAATTTCGGAATTCTGATTGTCGGGATTTTTATACATTCGGGATTTCAAATTTCGGGATTTTAAATTTCAGGATTTCGACATTCGGGATGTTAAGATATGGGATTATACCCCCCCCACCCACCACCAGCCAGCCCAAAAAAAAAAAAAAAAAATTAGAAATATTTAATCTTCACCAAATACACTATGAATTATCCCCAGTCTCAGTAAGTGTTTGCACTTTTCAAAAAAAGTGTTTTTCATTTTTTCTCTATTAGAAATCTAACCCTGACATCAAGAAGAACTCCTACATATGCCCCATTTTCGACGATGCTGGAAAAATGGTGGGTTTCTAATAATACTCGAGAAACTACCTGACTTCACCTGCCATGCTTTATTTTTTCAAAAGAGAAAAAAAAAAGAATTGCTGCCATATCTTGCTTGCAGCTGTCGTATCCTAGCTTTCCAGATTCCACAGAGTTCATAACAGTAAACGCTACGATGTAGTTACTGAATTACTTCCTACTCTACAAACCATTTTGTAAATACATTTACAAAATAGCGTTTAAATAGTATCTATACATTTGAAATACATTACAATATATAAAATAAAAATATATAAAACCAAAATATGGCATAGGCATTGGGAAAATTTAGTAGATAATGCTTAAATCTGTGTTTATCGCATTGTTGGAAAGTTTTTAAAAGAGCAGCAGGGCGTAGAAAATGAATGAAAACGCATTCTTCGAGGAGAATGGTGTCCAAATTGTGTTTATCATGATGAAAAGCTTAAATATATAATTAACAAACGTGAAAATCGACCAGATCTTATGTACTATCGTAGGCTCCTTGGTCATAATGTTTCTTTATAATTTGTTAATATATATTTTTTTTAATATTTTTAATTGATTTTAAATGTTTCAAATCTATAAACATAATTTAAAAGCTAATTTTAAATGTTTAGAAATAAAAGAATTTTTTTTTTCTAAATTACTCCCAAAGACTATTTTTCGGGATTGAGATGTTTCCGGATTTTAAATTTTGGTGCTCAGGGACCACACGACGTGGTGTAACGGTTAGCAAGCTTGTCTTGCTAGATCTGTTACTACTGAAATGTGTGTTCGATACTCACTAGATGCCCCATACTTTCGTCCTTGTGCCACATCTAAGCTATGCTTGGAAAATCGCTAAATGTTCAGATCTTTCAGGATTTTAAATGTCGAAGTTCTGATCTTTGTTTTTTTTTTATACATTTTGGATTTCAAATTTCAGGATTTTAAATTTTAGAATTTCGACATTCGGGATTTTAAGATTATAACCCAAACCCCTAATGTTCCCCGGCATAGTTGCGTCATAAATCGCAGCTGAACACTCTGGAATGTTGATCAAACATGAAATGCCTGAGAAGTCGTCGGCAACAGGGATGGACACGCCTGCACAACAGATGAGTATCCTAGGAAACGAGTAAACCAAAGGTTTCTAACGTAGGCCCTCAGCCCCTTGTAGGCTCTGTCATGTTAGAATGGTACACTGGGAATTTTTATTTCATTTGTGGTCGGTGGACATACCCAGGTGGGGAGATGGGCCTACATTCTTTTTTTTTTTACTCAAATTTTCAAACATTATTAAATATTGCCTACAAAAGGAAATTTCTGAAAGGTATCTAAAGCTGTGGGAGGTTATCAAACATTTCTTCATTGCTTTTCTAAATTTCTAGATGGCTGAATGTGGTTTCAACGCAGTTACGAAGCTTCTTACTAAACAAAGAAATCGTCTGCAAATTACAAAACGAGGAGATATACGATCATTTGTAAACAGTATGGAACTTAGAATAGCTTATTTAGCTAGTAGGTTGGTGCAAAAATAATGACGTAATAATGTCGTTTTTTGACGTTAAAATACGTCGAAAAACGATATTATTACGTCATTATTTTTGCACCAACCTAATAGTAAGCCCTAAAGTCAACCATAGCATTCAAAAGATTGAGAGCTATCAAAATAAGATTTTTTAGTATTTTAACCATTGGCATTTATAACAGAAATGAAAACATTATTACAATTATTTTGTACTAATACATCAGGGTTATTTTACTGTGAAAGGTGAATTCAGTACAATATTCGAAATTTAATTTAATGGTGGGATTGACAGAAAGGTTTTTGCCCATAGGGGCGCCAGCTGATAAAAGCTTTGAAAATACAAGACTAACCAAACATTAGTAATATGTAGATATATACATTGAATTCAGATATTTACTATCTAATACTTACCTAATTAAATAAAAAGAATTTTGTGAGCGTTTACTTTCGTATGTATCTGCATATGTCGCTGAGTGTCTATGTGTTTGTGAAAAGTTTTAAATTATTCAAACAAATAACTTAAAAGAAAATAACTGTTTTAAAATTCCATTTCTCAATCCCAGACTTTTCTTGATTTTGTCTCTCGTCCTCCATTTTATACAAAGATAGACAAATAAAAACAGAAAAGCGAAACCAAACGAAATTAATATATATATATATATATATATAGTAAAGAAATTAGAGAGACATACGCAGGCTATTACGACCACACTTATCCACAGACGCCAGTGCGCATGCTTGTAATGGTAATCCGTTTTTTTTTTCTTAAGTTTCTTTGCTTTATCTTTTTGATCGCAGTGTGTACGTTTGGTGTATGTTTAAGCAGTTTTCCCTCTTTTGCATAGTCATGAGAATGTAGATATTTGTAGATGTTTAATCAAGGAGATGCCTGGGAGACCTTAATTCAATTTCGTTCGTCATGCCAGGGAAATAACAAGAAGGATAAATAGATACAAATAAAATAAGGAGATCACGTTCCATCTTTTGCAACAAGCCCTAAACTCGCAACACGTGATTGTACAAATTGCATCTCGACACATCCCCACGTTTTTAGAACTACCAATTGAGTGTATATTCTTCATTTTTACTCACTTCTTTGCAGAATAACTTCCTTCAGATATATATATATATATATATATATATATATATATATATATATATATATATCTGTGTGTTTCTCACATATATATGTATATATATATATGTCTGTGCGTGTGTATATAAAAATATATATATATATATATATACATATATATATATATACCTAAGAATGTTTATGTGGATAAATACATACATGCAAACATACATACATGCAAACATACAT
>OZ010603.1:34568617-34576117 GCA_963932145.1 Acanthosepion lycidas
AAACATGGCATATCTCAGTTAACACATGTTATACGTTGAAGACAGACTAGCCACAAATAAAGAGAGAGTGTACAGGAATGACAAACATAAACACGTCTACAGAGCCTCTAACTTAAACTTACTTCAAACATAATAACTCAAATACGAAGTATTAACATGTGTTTATATGGACTGTTGTCATTTTGTTGGTGTTAGGAACACGCTCACAATGCTTGGAGAATTATTTTGATAAAACCTATATATATATATATATATATATTTATATCCAAGTATATGATTGGTGTATATGGAATGAATTCCAATAACCAACAATTACTATTCTTAAAAGAGTGCTCAATACAAAGTAGAGCAGATATAATTATTTATTTTTATTATATATATATATATATATATATATATATATATATATTTATTTATATATAATTATTTATTTTTATTATATATATATATATATATATATATATATATATATAAAAGTGAATATTGAAATCATATTGAAATTGAATATTTAAATCATATTGAAATCTATTGAAATCAAATATTTTCATGGACTGTTGTGGTTTTGTTGGTGTGAGGAAAATGCTAACAATGCTTGTAAAATAATTTTGATAAACCATATATATATATATATATATATATATATATATATATATATATATATATATATATATATATATATATATATATAAGTGAATATTGAAATCAACACTCAGAGGCGATAGGCTGTTTCATGCTAGGCCCAATCGTCAGGCCGCCTGTAACAAGGTAATAAATAAGTGCAAGGTTTGTATTGCCCATCTGTTCTATCGACTTGACATGTTATCTTTCTCTGGTGATAAAGATGAATGATTTGCCCGTAAATTCTCCTCAAACTCTACTCTTTACTCACCTGGATTATCCCTCCCTAACTTCCACTTAGAACTGATTCTCTCCTGAGGAATATGCATCTTTTGATCCCCACAAAGCATGTGGAGGCGATGGCTTTCTTGTAATAGTCAGTAACCCCTGACGATTGCGCTTAACACAAAAAAAAAACCGACGCCTCTCAGTGTTGACTTCAATGTTCACTTTTATATTTATATTTAGATACAATCTATCACTGATATCGAGCATTTGTCCTATAAATATAGCATATCTTAAAATTATATTTCTTCATATATATATATATGTGTGTGTGTGTGTGTATGTATGTGTGTGTGTGTGTGTGTATGTATGTGTGTGTGTGCGCGCGCGCGCGTGTGTCAGTGAGTGAGTGTGCAAATATGTAGAAAAATAGGGTAGAAGAATAGGGTAAATAATCCGAAGTTCTTTATTATTTTCGTTTTTTTTGTTTTTTTAAACAGCGCTCAATACAAAAGTAGAGCCTAAATTATAATTATTTTAAAAGTAGAGCCCAAATTATAATTATTTTTATTTTTTATTTTTTTATATTTTTAAGAAATAATTATAATATATACATATATATATATATATATATATATATATATATATATATATGATCAATTCTCCCGTCGAGATTCGACGTATGAGGGTCAAGCAGATCAGTTTCCAGGAAACTGACAGCCCGACACCGGCACATGTATATATATATATATATATATATATATATATATATATATGTAGGAAAATCATTTTACGTATTTACTTCTTTACAATTTCATTGCACTTAAGCGACACTTCTCATGAAGTGACTACAGATGCAGTGGAGGAGAATCGACGCTGAATGTTTTTAACATTTTCTATTTATTTTTTTTTAAATATGTGTTCGCGTAGATCGTCTAGACAGATTTATTCAGTTTCTTTCTGCAACTGTTTTTATCACTTTTGGTATTAAAAGAAAACTTTTTTTTTTACATTGTCATTGATTTCCTAACTTTGGTCTAATAAAAAAAAAAAAAAACTTTTTTTCCGTATATATGTGTGTTTATGTCTGTGATTTAAAAAAGCTAGGATATTTAGACTCATAATTCGCGCCAACATTGTCAATTCTTTCCTTGTCCATATATTTATAAGTTTTGTACTTGCTTGAACTCCGAAGAGAGAGGAACGATTACAGTTTGATCTATTGTTACTTCTTTTTTGATTCAGCACTTCACGGTGAGAATTCTTTTTTTTTAATCGAACACTTGCTCTTTCATCCCCTTTATTTTTATATTTTTGAATACATTAATTGAATATACATATATATATATATATATATATATATATATATATATATGTGTGTGTGTGTGTGTGTGTGTGTGTGTGTGTGTGTAGTTAGATACAAAAAGAGTTATATATATAGAGAGATAAATTTATATTCTTTTCGTTGGCATTACATTTGGCTATATATATATATATATATATATATATATATATATATATATATATAAAGGTTAACATAGAAGTCAACACTTACAGGCGACAATCTGTTTCATGCTAGATGCAATCGTGGGCTGACGATTGCATATAGCAGGAAACAGACTGTCGCCTGTAAGTGTTGACTTCTATGTTCACTTTTATATGTTATAATGTTAATTATGTTTTATGAATATGTCCTGATGATGGTCTAAAATAGACCGAAACGTCCGACGTTGACTTTATATTAACATTAATACAGCATAATTACATATAAAGATTTTTTTTTTCATATTTTTCTTCATATATAAATGTGTATGTGTATGTGTGTGTGTATGCATGTATATGTGTGTTTCAACATACACAAAGAAACGCACACGCATACACGCACACACAGAAACACAGAAACACACGCACAAACACACACACATACATACATACATACATACATATATATTTCACCAAATAAACCAAAAATTACACTAACATCGGAATAGACTATTTCAAGCCGTCCCGTACCTGCTTTCGTCATCCACTAAGTACTGTTCTCCCGAGTGCTTAGTAGTTAGATGCTGACGAAAAGCCTTAAGGAACGATTTGAAATAGTCTATTCTGATGTTAAGGGATTTTTTGTTTTTTGGCTCTATTTAAATAAAAACATCGAGCTCTCTGTGGATCAGTTTTAGTAATTATTATTACTAGGATCTACGTGCATTATATACAAACAGACCGATTAACTGTACTATATATATATATATATATATATATATATATATATATATATATATATATATATATATATATATCATTTCACCCCGATCAAGGTGTCCCTAGCACACAAGTGGTTACAGAGGGAGAAAGTAAGTGTAAAAATGATGTTTACGGAAAGGATAAAGAGAAGAACGATCATAAATATCATGGCATCAGTAGAGGTCAATTGACATTAGTTTTTAATATTTGAAGATTATAATTATCAGGCAACCAAGGAAGCGGACAAAAGAAGTGAGGAAAAAGAAGTTAAAGCAGAAGAGGCGGTTTTTATTTAGCTATTTCGACAGTGAAATTTTGGGACCGAAATGCCAATCTAGTAGCACGCTTAAATTCATGAACTTAGGGCACCACTGAAAAATACTCGTCTGCGAAAGTGACTGTAGTCGAGATTCCAGGTCAAGACCCATCACATTATATATATATATATATATATATATATATATATATATATATATATATATATATATATATATATCTGTGTGTGTGTGGAGAGAGGGAAAGATAAATGATGTCTAAGCAAAAAGTATCGGGACTAATGCTACAAAAGGATAACTGCATTGATGAAAACATTTCTTCGAATTCCTTTTTGGGAATAGCGAAGATTCTCTTGGAGGTTTGAGACTCTCGTTTCGTTCAAATGAAATTCAATAATTGTAAAGAAGAAAATGTCGCAAGTGGCGATATCTTGGGAGTATGGATGTTTTCGGAAAAGAGAAATGTTGTTCTCGGCAAGAACTGCTCGATAAGCCATGGTTACCGATGGAATATCTGTGTTGTAGTCAGACAACCACACTCTACACACTTTCTTTCAAAGCACAGCTAAAAACAACGGATATAAACTTTATAATACAGTGTGTATCCGAGACAGAGATCAAGCGGCTTCACTAACCATACCATCAGTCCCAATGCGTCTTAATCAAACCCTCCCCCCCTCTTATATATATATATATATATATATATATATATATATATATATATATATGTATATATATATATATATATATATATATATCACCTAAAAGGTGCAAATATGATTTATAAATTCATGAATCATTCATACAAAAAACAAATATAGAGCTTAATGATTTAAATGTCGAGAATACATCGTCGCAAACAATCTAAATAAGATACATCAACCCCGAACCTGTATATGAATGATATAATCCCCGTTTATAATTTCCAGTTGCATAAGGTCTTTCTAATTTTACAAGGTTTCGACTGTTCCTACAGACATCATCAGGTAGGGAAAATTGTTTTTTTGTATGAATGATTTATGAATTTATAATTTATATTTGCACCTTTTAATTGAAATTAAAATAACTGATAACTCTCGGATAATAAGTGTGACATTACTGTAATTATTGAAGAATATAGTTCATGCATTATTCACGGAAAATCTACCAGTAAAAAATAATTCTCTTATTGCCATATTTGTACAAAAACGCACAACCTTAAAATTTAAATTCAAACTAAGCGTTGCGACAGCACGTTCCAAAACAATAACACATTTCTCATAGCATTTTTTCGAATTACATCGTTGTCCTCTTATTACCGAGAAGTAAAAACAAGAACAAAATCTATTTCCATACCTGATGATGTCTGTAGGAACAGACGAAAGCTTGTAAAATTAAATATATATATATATATATATATATATATATATATATATATATATAATTGACTTGTTTTTTTTGCGTTATTTTTTTTTAATCGTTCTCTATCTTATTTAACTTCTCCTTTTTCTGTTTCTGTATTCCATATTTTCATCGATTTGGTTTCAACCAATGTTATTATTTTAAGATTCCAGCTCATAGTATTTACTGGTATACCTAGCGCGGCAAATCTGCTCATGTTCAGAGATTGCCCAAACCCGAAAAAGGTCGGTCGTGCTAGCATCGGCATTACTTCTAACAATGAATCTGATTTTAGTGCAGTGAGGGAGGTACTGACGCAGGTAGCTGTTCCTCGGTACAGTCCAGCTCACAATACTTTTTTGTTTTGTTTCCCACTCTCTGTAGACGGAAATGTTTTTTTGTTTTGTTTTTCTGAAAGTATTTCAAAATAACTGAAGAAAATAGACTGTTACATGTAAACATAGTGCTGTTTTTGCTCCTTTTTAATTGAACGCTTTTTTTGATCGACCAGCAGTGTATGACTCCTAGTAGCTTATATTCCCAAGTTATCTCCCAGCTCATTGACGTAGGCAGATAAACATATACGCACGCTCACTCACCGGATCTCATACAAACATAAACATATATGAACAGTGTGGGACATGTTTATGCTTGTGTGAGCTACAATGCGCGAATGTACGTGTATGTATGTCCGTAAAAGCAATAATGCCACAAAGGGGTATACGGGCTAATGGAGAAAAAACAGAGATCTACTTGAAGTGGGCTAAATTAAAATCCAACAGACACCAACGGCACTAATATATATATATATATATATATATATATATATATATATATATATATATATATGAAGAAATATAGTCTTAAGATGCGCTATATTTATGGGATAAAGTGCTCAATAACAGAGATAGAGCGTGTGTAAATATAAAAATGAACATAGAAGTCAACACTTAGAGGCCTGACAATTGCATCTACCATGAAACAGACAGTCGCCTCTAAGTGTTGACTTCTATGTTCACTTCATATATATATATATATATATATATATATATATATATGCATACACGCACACATATATATTTGTTCACTTTATATATATATATATATATATATATATATATATATATACACACACACACACGCATATATATATATATATATATATATTGAGCATGGGTGATAGTTGTTTCTATAATTTCGTCGTTGCTCATATGTCCGGACTCTGGCAACCTCAATGTCTTTCTGTTAAACCGTATTTCTGTTGCTTAAATCAATTCTTTATCTGTGAAGAGATTGTCTATGATCCACAGTCATATAGGAGGACTGATATTACGAGACAGTTCAGTACTCATTAAAGAGGTTTCAACGATATTTCTTTTGGGTTTCTTAATACATTCCTTAGCTCACAGAAGCTATTCATATTTCTGTGTCGTAAATTCCGTTCTCTATGAATACGCTTCCCAGATATCTACAATGTTGCGCATGTTTGATTTCAATATCTCTAATTTTTTTTTACGATAATAAGATGTCAGGAAATTAAATTATTTGAACTTTTATCGAGTTTTTGTATCACCGATGAAAACCAAATAGTGGCCGTCAGTGCATTTGGGGGTTATTTGGGGTCGTCAGTGCATTTGGGAGTCAGAATTTGAATGATATTTGTGATTTCTCATTTGAAAGAAATATGTGAAAAACTTAAGTTGGATAATCAAGACCCACTATATTTTTGTCAATATATATAACTGGACATTGAAGTCAACACCCATCGGCGACAGACTGTTTCATCCTTAGGTGCAATCGTAAGCCTATAACATGGCCTGGCAGTTTTTGACCTCATTACACACACACACACACACACACACACACACACACATACATATATATATATATATATATCACTCATTAAAAATTTATAAAATAAATATGCTATAAAATCACTACAAAAATAGCCATTTTGTTTCAACACTTCCGGTATCTTATCAATTGATGGTGTTGTGATTCCACACCATCACTTGATATGAGGCCAGAAGTTTTGAAACAAAATGGCTATTTTTGTAGTGATGTTATTACATAATTTTTGAATAAATTATATTTGCTCAACTCTGCATTGAGCACTCTTTTAAGAATAGTATTTTTTTATTGTTATTGAAATTTATTCCGTATACACCAATCCTATACTTCGACACACACACACAGATACACACATAAGAGTTGAGGTTCAAAGATCAGATATGGATAGAATCCGATGAGATGATAAAATGAAATAAAGAACAAAGTTAGAAACGAATCTCAATCTAACATGTTTCAGCTTTATTAAGGCTTCGTCAGAGATTGAGAATAGAAATGAAAAAAAGCAAATACGTATAAAATATGTTTGAAAAAACTTTTAAAGTGTGTGATAGTGTCTGTGAGTAAAGACGCACTTGTGTATGTACGTGTATACAGTTAATTCAAGTAAATGTATAAGTGTGTAAGTGACTGTATGTTAGGCTATTTTTAGTGGGTACTCGAAATTGAGTAGGCGCTCTTGCTAATTTATATTACTCTCAGAATGCTTTGCTATGGGTGACTTTACGAACTGTGTCCTTTTAAACAATTTTTTTGATTGAAAGCATCCAGTTGCCTTTTCCGAGCCCGATTGTTTTGTTTGAGATTTATTAGGTTGGTGCAAAAATAATGACGTAATAATGTCGTTTTTTGACGTATTTTTAACGTCAAAAAACGACATTATTACGTCATCATTTTTGCACCAACTGAA
>OZ010603.1:34581117-34613617 GCA_963932145.1 Acanthosepion lycidas
GTCGCTCTTTTTATAATTTCCCATTTCATTTTATTGGGGATATTGTTTTTTTTTTGTTTTTGTTTTTTTATCCAAATGTATTTTCATAGGGTTGTATTGTTTGCTTATTTTTTTTTCGATGGATATTTTGTGTTAATATCTTTTAATATTTTAATTTAATTTTTCTGTGGTGCCTATGCAATTTTTTCGATTCTGTTAATGTTCTTAGATACCATAGCTTAGCATATAATGTTTTAGTAAAACATTTTTTGTTAAGTGTGAAATTTTATTTGTTTCTGCTATTTCATATCTATCTATCTATCTATCTATCTATCTATATATATATATATATATATATATATATATATATATATATATATATAATATATATATATATATATATATATATATATATATATATATATATATATATCGACAGCATATATTCAATCAAACACAATTCATTGAATATTATAGAAATAATATGTATATTTATTTTTATACTCAATCTTTCCAGTTCTATAATCAGTTTACTGATGTTAAGATGAAATTCATCAAGGAAGGCGCCATTGTTTTCTTCTTGCTCAATTACATTCGTTCTTCTCCGAGATTATTTTCAGGTCTAAAGTACAAGCTTGTTGTAACTGTTATAAAATCTACATTTCGTTGCAATGGTGTTCTTTTTTTTTTTTTTTTTTTTTGAAAAATCACGCGTGAACGTGATTTATAATAATTATTTTAAAAAAATATTCGTTGTATCTATGCAATATTTTGCGAAACAATTTTAGGAACTGGAATAGATCTATACAAAAATAAGTACCCGGGTAGATTGTTCTAGTTCCACGTGCCAAACCTTTTCTGGATATATCAGTTTTAGTTAGTCAACAAGTAAATAGGGTAAATAAAAATGAATAGACCTAATATGTTAACAATTTTTAATGAAATGATGGATTCTTCCGTCGTATTCGACGAATGAGGTTCAAGCAGATCAGTTCCTAGGAACCGACAACTAAGACACAAGAACATGTTTTGATTATAATGGTGAAGGCTTTGTGCAGAACCAACCACACTTTTTGAAGGACCGAATACAGAGATCTGGTGGACTATGTGCCACAAGGTCTCCAAACGACCTTCCGCAGGTTTTGAATTCAGAATTGTCCTTCTGCTAGACCAGTTACCATCCGAGGGTATAGATCCTAGTCTGTCCTGCTATTTACCCATGGCTGGAGGGAGAAGAATAGGATTAATACCTTTCTAAAGTTTATTAGCACGTAAGTGAATGTAATGGATCTGAGCCGCTATCGACTACTCCACACACACACACACACACACACACACACACACACATATATATATATATATATATATATATATATATATATATATATATATATATATATTTCAAAAGTGTGGATGGTTCTAAACGAAACCTTCGCTACTATGATCAAATCTTATGTGCTGATGTCGCGCTGTCAGATTCCTAGGAACGGATCTGCTTGACCCTTAGACTTGCAATACATACGTACATATAGATAATATTAGTGGTAAATATACATATATATTCAAAATCCACAGGTGCATATACACACATATATATTTTTTGAATAAAAAATTCCGAGAGGATAGAATCCAGGTAGAACTCAATGTCCAGGACAGAGTAAGGATATAATAAAAAGGCTTAAACACTAATATTCCATGGTCATAATTTATTCCATTGGAATCGTAAATACGATCCAATTCATCAGACCTACAAATTCAAAAAGAAAACGGAAAAGAACAACTCCGGAAATAAAAATAGAATTTAGAGAGAATGAGAGTGTGGGACGAATGTTAGTTCTAAAGGGATGGGTAACATTTGGGAGATTAAAACTTAACAGAGAGGGATTTTTTACAACTAGGTGTGAGTGGAAGGGGGAAAATGAATGTTGTCGGATGTCAAATACATTAAAGATACATTTCGTGGTGACATACACATACCATGGACCGATCAGAATAAGAAGGAGGGAGAGGTAAGGAAAGAAGTGGTGGGGGAGAAAGATGGGGCGGGTGAAATTAAAATTGAAAGGGACGCTGTGTAATTGAGAAAATTTGACGAAAATAATATCGACTGCAGGTTACAGATCAAATAAAAACATATAGAATAAATATGACGATTATCTAATCTAGCAAGGACCTATATTTTTATGTTCAAAACACATGCAAATACACACATACACAATAAACGTATATACATACACATAGGGGTGTACCTACATACACACATACATATATCCATGTACACATTTTCACATATATCCACATATCCACACAAATATACAGATGCATATACATACACACATATACACATATACATATATCTGATTCAATATCTATCTCTATCTCTGATACTAAGCGCTTTCTAATAAGTACGGCGCATATAATATACAAATAATTACACCTACATATATACACACATATATACACATACACATATACACCCATACATACACACACACATACATACATACATTTATATATATATATATACATATATATATATATATATATACATATATATATATATATATATATATATATATAGACACACACACATACATACATGTACATACCCATATATACATATATATATATTTTTTATACATATACACACATGCATACATATACATATACATATATATATATATATATATATATATATATATATATATATATATATATGTGTGTGTGTGTGTGTGTGTGTGTGTGTGTGTGTTACCAATATGGTCATAAATATCTACTTATATCATGTAATCTTACGCAGAATATTTACTGTGATTTTAGTAGTTAGAAACTTTGGGTGATTCTGTACGTTATATAAAATTATGGTACGTTTTCTTACACTGATACATTGAATTGGTTTTGGACGTCTTACGAAACGATTACGTAGTTATTTGATTTATTCGATTGTTATATGTAAATTCATTTTATTATTTTATCTGATATTCCTACATTTCCTCAGATAAGAAGACAATAATGCCTTACTGATACAAATTCTACTAATTAACCCATATTTGGGGTGAGAATACGTGGATTCATAACTTTCTTCATGTATTTGCATGTAACTAAGTATAATTAAACCGGCTGCCATTAGAACACGGCCCTCCTATTTCCAGTTCCCACCCGTTATTCATTGAACCCCCTTCGCATCCAAACTTACCTCACCTTGTATTCTCAAACGGTTACCCATCCAAGTAGTGACCAGATTCGACATTACTTAACATCTATGATTGGAGGAGGTGTTTCAACGTGTTATTGCCGCAGATTTAGATATCATGTAATATTTGTTCCGACATTGAGTTTTGCTTGCTTTCTCGTTTATTCTTGTCGTCCTTTAGCGGCCTCTGCTATTTAAAAAATCAACTAAATTCCAATTTTCTTTATCCTTGTCTCCATTTCGTCAGTCAACATTACAAGTGCACCAGTACCAATTAGTATGACTGTTACTAAGTTCTAACTTCACTTGGTCACAGTTGGTTACGTTCTCTTCCATTTGCGCTATACTTGATCAAAAGAACACGATGGGTCAATGAATAACGCTTTCTTTTTTATTTTATCTCCCACCAGTATGTCAGATGAGTTGTGCCCTAGCCTTAAATATCTAAATCTACAAAAATTATAAGTATCTGTACAAACGTTGCTTTTCTTGTAATGCAAAAATGTCTGTCCTTGTAATGAACGCGTCAAAACGAATGAAACGCCGCCAGCCTGAAGTCATATAACTGAAATGTACGTAACATGATGGTGACCTTGCTCAACTTGGAATTTTCCGTTAGTTGATTAGTTACTAAGAGGAATTAATCAAACATCTTAGTATAAAGATTATAGAACTCTCCGGTCATTTTGTTTATTCCCCCGGGCCGGGAAGTTAGTAACAAACAGAATGACAGGAGAGTTCCATCAGGTTTAACATTGTCAAAATACTGTGTTCTTTCTTTGCTTAAATCGTGATTTTCTCTTAAGTGTCAATCATTTTGTTTTGTTTTTTTTTTTTTTTTTGTTTTTGTTTTTTTATTATTATTATTATTATTATTATTATTATTATTATTATTATTATTATTATCTTTTAATAATAATAATAGTAATAATAATAATAATAGTAATAGTAATAGTAATAGTAGTCAATCATTTTGTTTTGTTTTATTATTATTATTATTATCTTTTAATAATAATAATAATAATAATAATAGTAATAATAATAGTAATAGTAATAGTAGTAGTAGTAGTAGTAGTAGTAGTAATAATAATAATAATAATAATAATAACAACAACAACAACAACAACAAACAAACAAACAATATCATTGGCGTAACTCTTCCAGTATTATTTTTAATTTTCATTGATTTCTAGCGTTTACACATTTCATTCCGGGTCCCGCCCAGGGACCTAAGGTTAGAAATGGCATCATGACATTTTCCACTGACAAAAAAAAAAAGGGAAAAAAAAAAGAAATTAAAAGCCCTTCGTAAAGTGTGGGCTGTACTTGTCAGAACAATTTTTTGTATCTCCTTGAGGCATGGACTTCCAGGAATCCATTCAATTAGTCTACTGCAATCTTTTCCAACCAGTCCTAGAGCTCCAACTACAACAGGGATTTTTGATGTTCCCATATCCCACATTTTCGAGATTTCTAGATTTTTCGAGATTTCTATTATTATTATTATTATTATTATTATTATTATTATTATTATTATTTCCCTTGAATTCTGTTGTATACCCATTTCCTTCAAGGTCCCAATGAGAGACCTATGGTCAGAAATTTCTTCATGGCATCTGATCATTTTTGGCTAAAAAAAGAAAACAAACACAAAAAAAAACTAAGATCATACACAATTTACAGATAAAGTTCTTCGTAATGTGTGAGCTGTACTAGTGAAAATATTCTTTCATTTCTTTAAGGCATGGGCTACTAGGAATCCCTTCAATGCTTCTATCTGAATATTTTCTAATTAATCTGTGCACTCCATCTACAATTGCAATTTTAAGATCCTTTTATTATGATAGTTTTTTTGGGGGGGAGATAATATTATCATTATCATTTTATTTCCTTTAATTTCCGGAGTGTACTCATTTATTTCCGGGTCCCTACCAGAGACCTAAGATCAGAAATGGCCTCATGACATTTTCCACTGAGCAATTTTGTTGAAAAATCAAACATAATTTCAATAGGTAAAGCCCTTTGTAAGGTGCGGGCTGTACTTGTGAACACATTTTTTTTTTTGTATTTCTTTTGCTTTGTTTGTTCTGCCTGTATGTATTGTAAACTCCCATAAAATTGTGTCTAGACGGTGTCCATGCCAACTTATGGCAGTTTCCTTTCCCTAAAGGTTACATATTTTCCAATGCAGTTACTGGCACACTCTATCGCGTTTTATATTCAGTGGGTGCCAATACCGCGTAACCTGATACAAAATGATCAATTTTTTTCTGGACATTTATCACACAATCTGCTCCTTCTTCTTCTTCTTCTTCTTCTTATTATTATTATTATTATTATTATTACATCATCTGAATGTATCATGGTGTTGTTGGTGTGCCAATGGCTTGAGTACAAGGGACGATACTGCCAGTCAAGTCACAACAAGCAACTCAGACACACAGTAGTTATCAAAGTATGTTTTCTGTAGCCACTAAGGTAGATTTTTTTTGTCAAAGTGTATTTTTCACCAATTTAGTCGACATAACATTTAAACTTCAATTAGGTGAAACCAAGTGCCCCAATCACTTACGGGGTGATTTTTACATTTTTGCCTCGTTATTTCCGACTATATATCAATCGCAACCTTCAATTCAGAATAGTTGCTAATTTTTCTATTTGCTTTGTGTGCTATATTGCAGTCAGCAGATTATGGCCGCGATAATTCATTTTCATCAGTGTCGAGGTCTTCGCCCTTCAATAATTCAATCTGTTTGTAAGTCGTTGATTTGTAGAAAGACTGACCAATCTTTTCTACGATTATTATTGAAACATGGATTCGTCCATCAGCTTTGAGTAGAAAGTCTGCTCTTGGAGCAGCGGGGTGAAGTGCCTCGCAAAGGCGTAGCACTTTTCAGTCGTACATATGTTGCACTGAACTGCTGTATTCACAGTAAGCGTTCTTCTGTGATAAACCCTTCTTCACTCAATCTTTTTAATTCCAATGTTTACTTACAGTCTTAGTAAGCAGCAACTATAAGCGTTATACGAATTTTATTACAGTCATAGCCCCAGACTCATTCCGTCATTCTAAATGATATGTGCTTGTCATTATCATTATTGTTAGTGGTGGTGGCATTCTTCTTCTTCTTCTTTTAATTATTATTATTATTATTATTATTATTATTATTATTATTATTCCTCTTTCTATTCTACTTATTCCTCTTTTTTCTTAAATTTCTTCGTCTTCTTTTTCTTCTTTTTTATTTCTCTTCCTTTACCTCTTCACGTTTTTCTTCTTCTTCCTCCTCATCTTCTTCCTCTTCATCTTCTCGCTCTTTTTCTTCTTCATCTAATTATACCACCTACTCTTCTACTTCTTCTTCTTCTTCTTCCTCCTCCTCCTCCTCACGGTTTTCTTCTTCATCTTCTACCTGTTTTCTTCTTCTTCTTCTTCTTCGTATTATTATTATCGTTTTATTTCTGTTTAGGAAATAATTACTGGTCCCTTACTCAAGACTTAGAATAAGGAAAGATAATAATTCTGGTTTTAAGTGCTTTCTGACGTGTACATTATATAAATATATATATATATATATATATATATATATATATATATATTTCTCACATTGATTATATTCTCCTTGGTAGACGACCAATTCCTTTACTTTCTTGTAATAAGAGCTGTCCGGATTTGTTTTATTGATATAATTGTCTCCACATTTTATATCTTAACCAGAGCTCCAATTATAATGGATAAAACAGCAGTTATAAAGTGACATTTTTTTTTCCATTCTGATTTTCCAGATATTTATATTTACTTTTTTAGTTATCATACCCCTAAAATAAGGTACCCATTCCACTAGGACATGGAATGCGTACGGAAAGAAGATATTTAATTTTTAGGGTTCTAAGAAATCGCAAGGAATGTCCCCGCATGATATATGTGGGAAAAGACGCTTTTAGAAAAGAACTGCCGGTTCTAGATATTTCAACAGTAAAAAGATGAGACCTAGCTGCCAATTTAGTAGCACTCTTAAATTCATGTAGTTGAGGTACTAATGGAAAAAAGTTTATCAGTTACCATAACAAAATTATAATTGTCATATACTTTAACAAACATACTTTTATATGATAGCCGACTATAAACATAAGAATGTATTTTCTGTTAGTCGTTTTTAATCAATTTGTATATTATTATTATTATTATTATTATTATTATTATTATTATTTGTTTATGTTATGTTTCCTGCTTTGTATCCTGGTTCAAACTATGGTCCTTAGGACCTATCAGAGAGTTGTCATTTAATTGATAGCACTTTTCTTAGTATATGCAATGTTCGTAGGTCGATCTTCTGGGTAATGCGTATGTTTAGATTACCTACCACACTGTTAGCAAAATTCCATGTTCCACGAGTTCCAGAGCTCAGATTACTATCGGTACAGCCTCAGTCTTCATTCTGGACATCCTGTTAATCTCGGTCTCTAGGTTCTTGCATTTGGAGAATTTCTCGACACTATACATGGAGGTGTCAATAAGCATACACTTCCTGAATTTCTTGTCATTTCGATCTGATTTGCCTGTCAGTTTTAATTGGCATCCCCCACAATATATTTACATTACTACTTTGTGTAATTGTGTCTTTTTGGTGCTTATACCATCTCTCAGTGGTTTCGACTTTATGCTACTTGCATATCTTTCGGTGCACAGATGTTGCTACTTTGTTATGTCTGCGAGTATATTCTTTTTTGCCAATTCCGGATATCCTGAGATATGGTCGACAGTTTCACGATATTTTTCGCAGGTTCTGTATTTTGTGTTGGTTCCAACCATGATTATGTGACAGTGACAGGATCTGGTTTCTAGTTTTTTTGGTCCTGGCTGCAATAATTAGGCCTTCTGTTTCAGCTTTCAACTTGGTGCACTTAGCCACTGATGTGTTTATTGTTGGTCCACATCTGCTCTTTTCGTTCTTTTTAGATATTTGCCATGCAACGTCTTTTCGTAGTGTTTTTTTTTTTTTTTTTTTTGGCATTTCAAGATGTTTTCCTTTGTTTTACTCATTTGGCGCAGGTGCCATTCGCTTTGTGTTTTGTTGGTAGGTTTTCAGGTATATTAAACTGTTTCTTGAAGAGTGCAGCTTCTTTGTTGAAGAGGTGATTTTGTGTTTTAATATTTGCAGGAGAGGATTATTGGATTATTTATGAATGCTTCCAATCCGATTGTTGCAGTTTTTAGAATTAGTTCAAGTTGGATTAAACATCGGCCAGAGAAATCTCTTGGTACGTGCAACCTTTCAACATATGATATCAGGTGGTGCATCCTCAATTGTGTATGCATTTTCTTGTTTTGGCGTCCAATCTTTTAATGTCATTCAACTTCCATTATTTGTTGAAGCTGTATGTTACTGCAGGTATAGCTTCATTTTATTAGCCCCGTTATGTTCACTTTCTAGTATCAAACGCTCTCTCCTATAATATTCTTTTCGAATCCCTTTCTTCATAATTGAATGTTGTATTCCGTCTCTTTCATTAATTCCTAAGGATTTGTATGTGCCATCTTGGTCTAGTTCCTTAATCTTGTTGTTGATATCAAGGTCTAAATCTGTAGTTTTCATTAGTTTAAAGCTTTTGAAGGTGACTTTGGCACATTTTTCGATTCCAAAATCCATTCTAATGTTTTCTCTATACGTTTTGACAATGGCGAGTAGGTGCTTCTGCAGGTCGTCATCCTTGGCAAACGTTTTAAGATCATCACTATAGAATAGGTGATTCAGTTTGCAATTCTGTGATTTGTATCCGTAGCCCCCACTTTTTAGGAGGCAGCTGAGTGGCGCTAATGCAAGACAGGGGTGTAATGGTCACAATTAATCTCCTTGGAAAATCTCGCTTTTGATGTCGATTTGTCTCGATGTTAATGACCCGTATGTTTTAGGTTTAGTCTAATCCCCAATTTTTTCATGCTCGGCTTTACGATTTTGATTGTTGTGGAATATACTCTGTATATTTTGTAGGTTCTTCTCTATCCATGAGTGTGGAACACTTACGAACGCCTTTCTGAAATCGATCCAGGTTATCGATAATTTTTCTTTTCCATGTTTTCACCAATATTGTTTTAGTAATAATTATTTGGTCCTTGAAACCCCTAATTTCATCTTTTACATCCTTTCTGTTCTTCTGGGATTAAATTGTTTTTCTAAAAGAAGTTGTATATTCTCTAAGTAATGATAAATGTGAGGATCATGTACATTTTTGGTAGGCAGGTGATAGGCCTATAGTTTTCCGTCACTTCTGTCTTGGGGAGTAGGTATGTTACTCCTCACGTAAGCCATTCAAGGCATTTTTCAGGCTGTATAATTATACAATTGTATTCCCATTCGAAGACTTGGTGGGTTCTAGATAGGTTTGTTATCCAAAACATGGCTATTCAATTTATTCTTGATTCTCTCCAGTTTTTGGTTTTGCTCGTGGTAGCGGTTGTTTCAGAAATTGTAATGGGTCCTTACCTATAACTACAGAATGAACTCTTCCTAACACTACGTATACTACACCTCTCAAGAGGTGTAGTATACATACATATCGACTCGAGCTGAGCTTCTCGGCTTGACAGTCGAACTCTCTGCCTCTGAGCAGAGAGGAACTCGGACGAGGCTTCGCTGAAGGGCAGAGACACGTTCGGGGAGGTTGACCAAACCGATCCCGTTTATATGGTTTCTACGTGCATTTTATGGCCGAGCCTACGGGCTCAGGAAAACCACGTTAAACTCGGCCTTGTGCCACATGCAACCCTCATAGGGGGTGTCTAGATACCGAATTGAGCCGAGCTTCTCGGCTTGACGGTCGAACTCTCTGCCTCTGAGCAGAGAGGAACTCGGACGAGGCTTCGCCGAAGGGCAGAGACACGTTTGGGGAAGTTGACCAACCCGATCCCGTTTATATGGGTTCTACGGTCATTTTTTGGCCGAGCCTACGGGCTCGGGAAACCCACGTTAAACTCGGCCTTGTGCCACATGCAGGCCTCGTGGGGGTGTCTAGATACCGAATCGAGCCGAGCTTCTCGGTTTGACGGTCGAACTCTCTGCCTCTTAATAGAGAGGAACCCAGACGAGGCTCCATCGAAGGGCAGAGCCTCCTTCGGGGAGGTTGACCAACCCGATTCTGTTTTTACAGTTTCTACGGGCATTTTTTGGCCGAGCCTACGGACTCGGAAAACCCAGGTAAAACTCGGCCTTGTTCCACATCTTTCCCTCGTGGCAGGGGTGGAAGTAAATATCGAATCGAGTCTAGCCGATAGTAGTTCACTCCAAACCAGACTGACAGTCATACTAACACCTTCCACATCTTGTATTATTATTTCGTGTAATATACCTTCGTTATTTCTACTCTTGTGTTCGTGTTGTTCTTCCTTGGTCCTAACCTGGACCATAACAGTAATATTCAGATCCATCCATTTCTGAAAATCCTATAGTTGTGTGCTGTTCCTGTTGTTGCTTGATTCGGGCAGCTGCTTCATTGTGCATTTTGCAGTTTTCCCACATCTTACACTCGAAGTTCTCGAATTGCTGGGCAACTATGTGGGTTATTTAGCTCTATTTTATTTTTCCAGTTCTCGATATAGTTTCTTTATTATTATTATTATTATTATTATTGATGTTGTTGATGCATTGATTTTCTGTTTGATGTTATGAATTGTCACTAAGTCTGTTGGGAAAGCATGAATTCTTCTATTCCCTGATATGGGTTAAATAAAAAGCAATATATTCAGGAAAATGTAGTGCCCACTTCACACCGTGTACACATCATTACGGCATTAACTACGCTCAGGTGAGTTTTAAAACAAATTATCTGTTTCATCCCATGCAAGGCAGAAAAGCCACTAAGTCACAAGGGTTTACTGAGTGTGAAAGAATAAAAAAACAAAAAACAGAAACCTTACTGATGAGCGGGAAGAGAAAAGCGAAATGAGGAGGACAGAATTTAAATTTTTTGCAGATTAAAGTTGGATAGAAAGCAGTTAGCCGGAAGGGTGTTCCACAGGAGAGAAGTTCGAGATAGGTTTGTTATCTTGGCTATTCAGTATATTCTTGATGCTCTCCAGTTTTTGGTTTTGCTGATTAGTAGCGGTTGTTTCATTAATATTGAGATCCAGTCTTTTCTGACACCCTATAGTTTTATGCTGTTCCTGTTGTTGCTTGATTCGTGCAGCTGTTTCATTGTGCATTTTGCAGTTTTCCCACATCTTACACTCGAAGTCCTCGACTTGCTGGGCAACTATGTGGGTTATTTAGCTTTATTTTATTTTCCCAGTTTTCAATATAGTTTGTTTATTATTATTATTATTATTATTATTATTGAAGGGTTTTCAACAGGAGAGAAGTGCGAGAAAAGAAACTGCTAAGATAGAATTTATGTTTATATCTAGCCAGCTCAACTGTAAATTTATGAGACCTCTTCGCCAGTCTAGTACCGCGCTTAAATTCAAAGCGTCTATATACCATAGCAAAGAGCTCATCCGAAGAATTACCATGAAAGTATTTGTAGAAAAGTCACAGGAGAGCAGCCTTACGACGGTGAGAAAAGGAGTGAAGTTGAGGCTCTAGATCAAGACCGATAATATTGCTGATTCTACTTTGGATTTTTATCAAAGAGCTAAACAAATAATAGGGAAACGTGGCCTTATGTGGCAGCAATATTTTAAGTATGGACAAACGGTGAGTTTATAGATATGTAAGAGAAAAACTGTCTCGGACGATAGAGTGAACCAACTTCCTTAGTAGCTCACCTAGCAATGGATTCAGTATAGCCTTTCCACTTCATGTAAGATGAGAACTTTAACCCGAAAAGTCGCAACGAGTAACTTTAAAAAATAGATGAAAGGACACTTATAAAGAAGTTTCTTATCATTAAGATGCTTTTTTCTGGTATAATATTTCGAGGTTCCCAATAATAAGAATTAGGTGATGTTTGTATTTTTCTTCCGCCTGACCTTTCCTTTTCATTGTCATTTTCTTTTCGTTAATTTCGTAAAAAAGTATATGTTGTTTTTATGGTTATTGTTGTCCTCATTTTTTGTTTTCTGACCTACAGTTTTTAGTTTTGAAAGGATAAGTTCCACTTATGGCTGTCATAATTAACCTTTCGTGATTCAATACAATACTACACGTCCACTCTTGGCTTTGTACAGACTACCAATTAATCTCTCGTGCCGAAGTTTTTATTGTTTCATTAAGTTTTGACATTTTTCCATTACCAGTTTTTCATTCTTCTCTTTTTCCTTTTTAATATGTTTATATTTCTCTTTGATTGAACGCCAGAATGTCGCATTCTAAACAGACGGTAATAAAAATTAAGTTACTTTTTTCGTAATCATTTTAGATGTTTAATATATTTTCAATGTATTTCTATAAAATAATCATTGAAATTTATATGATAAAATCATTACCATAAAATTTGTATAATAGATCTACAGTAAATAAAGTCTATACTAAATTCTTTAATATTTACTATAATTCTGTAAGAAACGCTATAATAAATTTTATGCTAAAGTCTATAATAATCCTATAAATCTGTAATATATACTATAATAAATATACCTTATAGTAAATACTTTATAAAATATACGATATATACTATATTAAATAAATCCCATCATAAATGTATATTTTCTAAAATAGGATACACACACAAACACACACACACATATATATATATATATATATATATATATATAGTAATAATCTTATAAGTATAAGAAACTATACTCGCTCGGAAAACCATCGGTGTGTTGATTTGCATATAAACAAGCCAATACCAAAGGAGAAAAAAAAGGTATATAAAGAAGAAAGAACCAAGAAAATGTACGTTAACTGAAAATAATCATCCAGCATATGAGTTCAAGGCCCAAAGAAAAAAAAACCCGATGCAAGTACGCAAGATAACTAAATAAAGTTCTCAATACGGTAAATAGAGCAGACCTAGTTAACTATATATATATATATATATATATATATATATATATATATATATATATATATATATATATATTAAGCCTCTGGTACGGATCGGTCTGTAAAGGCAGTTAAAGTGAAAAAGAAAATTGAGTATAGGGAAGATTAATGAAATGACAAATTCCAATCGCATTACATTCACTTAAGTGCTTATACCATTAGAAAAGGTAGGAATCCTCTTCTTCACACACCCCCAGCTATGGGTAAATAGCGGGAGAGGCCGGATCTATAACCTTGAGTAGACCGGTTGCCTAGTTTTTCCTTCTGCTACACTGTATGTGTAGCAGAAGGAAAAACTAGGCAACCGGTCTAGGAAAAGGAAAAACATTGAATTCATACCGGCCTGGAGAGTGTTGGGTTTCTGTCTTGTCCAAGAGACACCACTTCTACTGCGGCTGCAGTACACATGGTGCCACTACGGGATTAAAATAATAATAAATAATTCTATAATAAATGTGTTATATAACGTACATATGAGCACTAATGGGTATGTCCCAATCCTCATAAATACGTGGTTTACCTACATCACGCCGCTGGCGAGTATCGTATGTTGTTGATGTTATAAATATTACCATTTCATTTCCAACCTGTTTTTGTTATTCCTCATTCATTAACCTTTCCTTGGTAAAAACAAATTGAATTCTATAATAAATGAATTCTATAATAAATGAAATCTATAATAAATAAATTCTAAAATAAAGCAGTATTTCCTCTTATTGTTTAATATATCTTCATCGTTGGCGGAACTCGTTGCCGAGTAATAAAGTGCTCATCAAAATTTTTTCTGTCTGAAATGAGTCCTATGTCGGATCTGAAGAGGCTTCTGCAGCCACCTCATAATCGGATAAGGGGGTTCAGAGAATGGTGAGCTCTGGCTTTTCTTTAGGCTATCTTTATCTCTTCGTCTTTTGGTGTTTTCCCCGAGGATGTTGTTTTTGCGAGGACTGCTTATCTCTAGTTGATTCTTTCTGCAGCTTTCGTCTGCCAATTGACCGGATTGATTTCCGTCCTCAGCAAGGGCCTTTGAGCATGAAAACCTAGCCTGCGAATTGTTGTCAAATGACGTAAATATTTGAGTGATCAAATGGCATAGATATGTAAAATAGAAAGGTGTTTTTGAGTTGATCCTTCAACGTGGTCTCTTGAGAGATGAGAAGAGGATTTTTGTGGTAGGCCCATGTCTGGCATTTGAGTAACAAATTAATTAATCATTTTTATTTACTTGTCACAGTCAGATATATGTGAATTCCAAAAATTTTATTTTTATGCGTAACTTTGGTATGAACATGGAATTGGTGGCGCTAGCGACATCTCTTGCCCGTCGTCGTTGGCGGAACTTGTTGCCGAATATTTGGGGTGCTCATCGACATATCCTTCTGTACGAAATGAGTCCTAGTTTGGATCTGAAGAGACGTCCACAGCCACTGCATAGCAGGATAAGAGAATTTAGGGAATGGCTTTTCTTTGTGCTCTCTTCATCTCTTCTATTTGTCTATGGGTGTTTTCCAAGGATGTTTTTTCGTCAACTGCTTTTTTCCAATTGGTTCTTTCGGCAGCTTCCGTTTCCCAATTCACCGGATCGATTTCTGTCCTAAGCAAGTTATTTTCGAGTCGAACCTTGACTCAAGAAGAGAAAATGATTTGTTTGGTTAGACTCAGTTAAAACTGAAGATATGCCGCAGACAGAAATTTGCGTCTGATTCTGCACCAAAAACGAACCAAAGGACAAAAGTATTTAATGGTTATAAAATTTCAGGATATTTCGACAATTTTCAGAAGTGCTTACAAAATTTTTGACAATTTATGGAAGCGTCCTGGGATTAATTAATCATTTTTATTTACTTGTCTCTGTCAGATATTGTGAATTCCAAAAATTTTAACTTAATTATGCGTAACTTTGGTATGAACATGGAATTGGTGGCGCTAGCGACATCTCTTGCCCGTCGTCTTTGGCGGAACTTGTTGCCGAATATTTGGGGTGTTCATCTACATTTTCTTTTGTACGAAATGTGTTATGTTCGATATGAACAGACGTCAGCAGCCAACGCATGATAGGGTAGTTCTGGCTTTCATTTGAACTATTTTCATCTTTTCTATTTGTCTTATGTGTTCGAAGGATGCTGGTTTTTGGTGACTGCTCTTTTCCAATTGATTCTTTCTCCAACATCCGTCTCTCAGTAGTTTTTGAGCTGGTCCTTGAATCGAAGACGTTGGGCTCCACGTGATCTCTTGCCAAATACAAGCTCCGAGATGCGGATTTCATTGGATGAGAAAATGTCTGGCATTCGAGAAAGGCGTCCGGTCCGTCGAAATCGGTAACGAGTCATGACGATTCTAGACACTCCATCTTTTGCGTGAAATTTGTTGTTCATGATGCTGTCCTGCCACGTCTTACGCAGGTTTTGGCGAAATTTCGTTTGATGGAATTTTTCAAGTTTAAATTTTTTTCTTCGAAAGAGTACGCAGGTCTCACAGATATAGCGGAGATTGCAACATATTAGACCATGAGATTTTTGGTTTGTCTCAGCCCAGGACTGCCGTATGTTGTTTGGGCGGCCTTGATTTGGTATTTGACATCTTTTTCAGCGGATACATTTGATGCTAATACACTACCAATGTATGGAATTTGTTCAACGTTGTCCGGACCAAGTCGTTGATGGTGATTTGACTCCAAGAGGTGGTTGGTATACCGGTTGTGGTTAAAGGAGGACCTTGATCTTTGCAACGTTGATGGTGAGTCTGTAGCGCATGTAACCTCTGGAGAAGTTGTCCGCTGAGTACTGGATGTCTTCGAGTTCATGGGCCAGGGTGTAGTTGTCATCGGCGTATTGAAGCTCTGTGACATTTGTGTTTGTTGTTCGAGTCTTAGACCGGAGGCAGGCTAACTCTCTTATTTATACTAACGTAATAAATACAATAATATTCTAGATGTTACTATAAATGTTTCTATAACTGTTCTGTTGAGATTTCCTGTCTCGTATCTCGACTTTACAAATCTAAGCGTAGATTTAGATTGGCTAAAAGGCGTCATTATTTTAATGTTGAAATGTCTAGTGGTAACCGAATTTATTTCAAATTTCTCATTTGTAGAACTCTCTTTAGGCTTCTTGCTTTCCAAAAAAATATTTGATCTTCAAAAATTAAAATCCAATGTCAACCATATTCGTTGGTTGTGTTTTTATTGTTCATTCTCCTTCTCAAATTCTTTCACATTCAGGTAACCGCTTATCTGTTAGTCGCTTTATTGCCTTGCCTGTGGTGAACTGATTAAAATGACGCATCTGTCAATCTTCAACCTTAAAAATGTCCTCTCTATTTTCTCATCGCATATATTTGATGCTTGAAGATGAAACGGAACTAATGTTTTTAATTTTGTTATATAATTAAATTTGAAGTTTTTAGCTTCCATTTTTGAAACATGGCTATTACTGTGTAGCGAAAAAAGACATTTTAAATCAGTTAATTTATGATATTTATGCTCTGAAAATTTACATTGAGCACTGTTTTGTAATAATAAAAAAAATATCAATAAGAACACCGGATCATGTATGTTCTTCCGTTTTATATCTATCTATCTATCTATCTATCTATCTATGTCTCTCTCTCTCTCTATCTGTATATATATATATATATATATATATATATATATATATATATATATATATATATATTGAAAATTGTGCTGTTACTCCCGGTATATATATATATATATATATATATATATATATATAATATATATATATATATATATATATATATATATATATATACCGGGTGTAACAGCACAATTTTAAAAATTGCGTAACAACATCGGATATATTTCCATCTCACAAAATGTTTCATATCTAAACAAAAAACAGTAAATTGATTGAGTTTCTTTTTTCCAGGCGTTTAGCCATCTTGACAAAATTTGTCGTAAAAATCACAGAAAAATTCTTTGCGTTATTCAGCTAGAAAGAGAACAGGTTAAAATCGTTTCGTGTCAGACACACTACGTCTTACCAACTGAGCAATGGTGAGAAACAAAAAAGATCATTCAAGCCTTCAGTAGTGAGACCAACATTCATACTCTGGTTCCCATCTTCAACGTCCATTTAAGTACCATCGGAATAACGGTGAATAAGTTTAAAAAAAGAGGGAACAGTATATCTTTAATTTAATTACAAAATTAAATTCGGAGCCTTTAGCTTCCATTTTTGAAACATGGTTAGAACTGTGTAGCGAAAAAACATATTTTAAATGAATTAATATATATAATATATATATATATATATATATATATATATATATATATATATATATATATATATATACATATAGATAGATAGATAGATAGATAGATTACTCTATCTATTATCACTCCCTATCTGCGTAAGGGATTTTGAAATTTGATGAATAAATGTAATGTCATTATTCTAATCTCTTATCTCATCTTCGATCACGGCAGGTCATTGTTTCTCTTTCACTGGCTGATAAGATCAGGAGTTCCATCTCCTTCTGAAAGAATGTGTTCATGATACCATGTCATCTGTCTGTTGAAGCATGTCACATTAACTACTGTATAACCACAGGGTATAGACAGGATTTATTATGAAAGTTAAGCTCCTCTAGATACACTCTCTATTTTCCTTGCAATATAAACGGTACAACCCCGAAAAGGAAATGGTTCGTTAACACGCTCGAAAGGTCTGCACTATAGAAACGCTGTTGCAAGAGCGCAGTTGCAAAATGTGAGCATTTAATGATCGCAAAATAAACAGTGACAACAGGACGGTGTTTTCCCCGACACCACTTTTATTTTACCCCCATCCCTCCTTACCAATATGTATTTTTATTTATTTATTTTAAAAAGTATTTATTAGAGCTCTAATAAAACCTGAACAATAGACGAAAGTTAATTTATATGTTTTTGTTC
This sequence comes from Acanthosepion lycidas, assembly GCA_963932145.1. Classification (NCBI taxonomy): domain Eukaryota; kingdom Metazoa; phylum Mollusca; class Cephalopoda; order Sepiida; family Sepiidae; genus Acanthosepion; species Acanthosepion lycidas. The sequence continues at coordinate 34,599,191 of OZ010603.1, forward strand.
TTGAGAATTTACAACAAAAATATTAAACACTATTTATTTATTAAATTGTTTATTTATAAGAATGATGTTATATTCGTTACAGAATGAGAAGGCCAAGACCAGAATTATCGGTTATTGTGTGGTGGGCGAAGTAATTCTGACATGGATGCAGTGTAATTGTGATAAATAACAGCTTAGCAGACTATTATTTTCAGAGAACTGTATCGCTACTCACACTTCCTGAGAACATTAGGGATCAGATAGAGCACAAGATAAAGAAAGTTGATTTTGATCGGATGCACTAGCGTGGGAATGATAGATAGAGGAAAATTTTTCGAGAAGTTGAGTCTTAACCGTCGAACAATGGAGACATGTTGACATTTTGTCTGGATCTGCTCCCCAGTGGATGGTGAGCTCGATCCCACTGTCTAATTAGAAGATGTATATGTCGACGTTAATAAAATAATTAAGTTTCAATTTGACTTTGTTGATGTCTTTTATCTCTGAATCGAAAAATATTTCACTACCCAACCGGAAGATGAAAAACGGAACACAGAGAAAGAGAGAATACAATATTTGTCTAGGTTTTGAATATAAGTCCAAAATGGTGCGAATTCGACAGAGTGTCTCGAGAATTCTAACGCGGCAATAAACATCCCACATCTTGGTTTTCTTCGGGCTAATACTACTCGCGGAGGGATGCTGAGCCAACGTGCGACATGTGTTCTTGACACACCAGTCCTACTATTCCCTCTTAGAATCCAAGCTGCCGTAGTTAATAAAATAAATACCAAAAGTAAATGATCCTTTTCGTTGATACCGTTTTTATTAATAACCTGAGAACCCCGAGACGACACGAAAGCAACATATTTACAAAATTCTAAAACTAATAAAATTATAACTAAAGCAATGTAATATTCATCATTTAACAATTTATAAAGTAATACATATTAAAAATAATTATTCATATATTTATAAACATATACTAAATTATTAAAATATATGAACCAACTATAAAGAAATCCTTATTATAGGTTGAGAATCCGTTATTTGAAATTCTTGAAGTTTTATATGAAAGTTTGTAGGACATTCAGGCCGCGAAATGTTGTTAATACTGTTTCTTATAAACAAAGCATTTACTTAAATGATTGTGTCTATATAAATAACGTATAACAATAAAATATATTAAAATAATTGTCGGACTTTGTCCCTTTCGTAGTATGTGACGTCTTTTGTTTTATACGTTTATATACGCTTTGAGTAGATATGGACGTTCGAGGGAAATCATGGAAAGTTTTTAGTTTAAAAGCAGTAAAATGGTCCTTGCTAATCAGACACTACTTCGTAGCTCAACTGGTATATCAGGTCAGGCAAAAGGACGGCTCCGTGTAAGATACAGGTTCGGTTCCTGTCGGAGAACATATTTTCTATGAAGTTTTGTATGAATATTTGTAGGGCATTCAGGCCGGGAAATGTTGTTGATACCGTTTCTTTAAACAAAGCCTTTACTTAAATATTTGTGCCTATATAAATAACGTATAACAATAAAATATATTAAAATAATTGTCGGAATTAGACCATTTCGTAGTGTGTAACATAAGATATGGCCATAACACAGTGTTTAACGCAATCGTGGAAAAGAAACAAGAAACACTCATACAGAGCAGCAAAGTGAGAAGTTATGCCTAATTATAAATTACAAGAAGACAGAATGGATGGTTATCACCTAAACGATGAATCCATAATGCATATTACAAATCGGGGATATTAAAATAAAACTACTACAAAGATTTAAATATCCGTGAAGTATTCTAACAGAGCACGGAAAGTGCGACACTGAGATCCGAAAAAATATTCAGTTAGCCAAAGATGCATTCCAAAAACTAAGCAGAGCATTAAGAAACAGATAAATATATATGTCCTCCTGTATGGCATCAAAGATGTTGAAGAGACTTGAAGCAACAGAAACAATGAACGGTTTTGTAATATCAGTCCTCTTATATGAGAGTGATTACTGGACAATCTCCTCAAAGATCAAGAAGATACTTGAAGCAACAGAAACAAAGAAATGTGCATTGAACTGCTAAGTAATATCAGTCCAAATATGTGAGAGTGAATACTGGACAATCTCCTTAAATATAAAGAAGAGACTTGAAGCAACAGATGCAAAGAAATGTTTACTGAACTATTAAGTAATATCAGTCCTCCTATATGACAGTGAATACTGGACAATCTCCTCAAAGATCAAGAAGAGACTTGAAGCAACAGAAACAAAGAAATGTTTACTGAACTGCTAAGTAATATCAGTCCTCCTATATGACAGTGAATACTGGACAATCTCCTCAAAGATCAAGAAGAGACTTGAAGCAATAGTAGTTTGTTCCTACAGAAATATGCTGAGAATAAGATTGACCGAACATGTGAGCAACGCATTTTTGTAGAGAATAGAAACAAAAAGGAAAGCTATATTTAACATCAGGATGAAACAGTTGAAATTTCTGGGAAGCAGGGCTAGGAAAAGCTAATACTTACAGGACAGGTTGAGGAGAAGAGTGACAGAAGAAAGCAGCGCGTAAAATACTTGATAAACTTGAGCAAATGAATGGTAGAACTGGGCATAAAAAAAAGGAAGAATCTTATTACGAGAAACAAGGGCGATGAAGATGTAGAGAGCCTTGATCGCTTATGCGGTGAAGGAACACGGCACATAGAATGAGAACATCGTGACGAGAGCTTGTTTCGAATTGAATGCAAACTACAAATGATTTCATATCGTTAGAGGTTTTATAAATATCTTTTATCTTTCCTCTCCAAATCTCCGTGTCTTGCGATAATTCGCGAAAATGCCTCAGGACATTCAAGCAACGTTTGCAATGCTTTATAGCGGATAATTGAATTCTATTAATACTTCTGTAATACCGTTGTTCATTCCGTACGAGGTCTGATCAAAATGCATCGGTACTGTTGCTATCAAAAGAAGACAAAAATCATATAAATTCGAAGTAGCCCTTTCTGACATCACACCGTTCATTCAACGCGGTTTCCAATAATACAAGTGTTTTTGGAAATCTTTTTTTTTTTTATTGTCACATTGTCTTGAATTTCCTCGACGTCTGGAAATCTTGTGCCTTTTCAGTAAGATTTGATTTTTGAAGAGGGAAAAGTTTCTGATGAATGTAGGTTTATCGGACTTGTGTAATGCTGTGTTTACCCAAAACCGTTGCACAACACATTTTGGTGATGGAATCTCTGTGGGGGGTGTAAGACGACCACACTCTACACACCTTCCTTTCAAGCATTGCTATTAGGTTGGTGCAAAAATAATGACGTAATAATATCGTTTTTTACGTATTTTTTAATGTCAAAAAACGACATTATTACGTCATATTTTTGCACCAACCTAATATAAACACACAAAGTCAGCGGTAACGTTATAAGTATGGGCGACAGTTTTGAAGGTCACTATGTGTCAAGAGGCTATGTGTCGGTGTATTTTACTTCGTTACCATAGCAAAAGTCATGATATTTTGCTCTTACCTCGTATGCTGGGTTATTCGTTCTTTGTCCTTCGGTGCTTTTTTTTTTAAAATAATGACTAGGACATTCCAGTAATATTACTATTGCCAAAGCTATTACCTTATGCTATCAAACACCAATATTAATATAAAATCGTTCTTTCATTCATTGGAAAAAGCAAACATCAATATTATTAATATCATCGTCCAGAGCGCATAAATACACTTTTTTTTCATAAATCTTTGATATTAAATATTTCGATGGTAAAAAAAAAATTGTATGCAATTTTACGCATATACAAAAAGAACTGTGACATTTTAAATGTTAACAAAAGAGGCGATCTCTCTACATCCTAATATCTATCTATCTATATCTATATCTATATCTATATCTATATATATATATATATATATATATATGTAAGCAAATATACGTAAGCAAATATATGGATATAGATCCGACAGTATGAAGAAAAATATACGGAAAAAATAAATCTTAATATGCAATTATGCTGTTTTAATGTTAATATAATGTCAACGTCGGCCGATTCGATCTAGTAGACCATCTTCAGGACATATTCATTAAATATAATTAACATTAGACTATGTTTAATTCAAAGTGAAAAGACGATGGACATAAGAGTAAGACTAATCAAAACAGACAACTGAAACTTTTCAAAATCAGCGTTCCGTTTCAATATGATCACGTTGCATATTAGGATATATATATATATAATATATATATATATATATATATATATATATATATATATATATATATGTTGTGTGTGTGTATTTAGACAGCATTTTTTCATTGATGCATGTTTCATTAAATAATATAGACAAGTTTTGTCTATTTATTTTATGTATGCACGAGTTTGTCGATGTTTGGTAATCTTCCATGTAAACATAAACTTACTCTCATTATTGTTTTGTCCGTGTATTGTTTAATATATTTTAATGTTATATTGTCATCTCACATAATGGCTTATGTAAGTCGATAGCTTAGATAAGATTTAAAATATGTATCAATATTGTGATTTTCTTTCTTCTTTTAATGATAATGTTATTAAGCTTAACTGACGATATGAAAAGCATTTACATAAAATAGAACTTGTGCATATTATTTAATGAAACATGCATCAATGAATATATATATATATATATATATATATATATATATAGGGTGTATCGAAAATAATTTTTGCAAATTTTATGGGCAGGTTCCTCGCAGCAACTCAACGAAAAAGGTCTAAGCATATGTCCGAAAATAGTTCGTTTTTAAATTTAAAGGAAGTTTACACTAGGTGACCCTATCTTTTCATGTAGACTAGGTTATATTTGTCATTCGTGTACATTTGTGGCACGTCTGTCTTCAACGTTTAACGTGTGTAGTAGTGACTTAACGGAGAAGTGTTCCGTTTACAAATGCCAGGATATTCATATCGTGAGCCGTCAGATATGATTTTTACATGCGGCTGCGTGAATGGTAATGGACGCGAGGCTGTACGGCTGTATCAGCTTGCGGCCCGAGGCCCAACGAGAACCGTGCCATACGACCTTTTCTGTTTTTTTTTTCGTCGCGTTGTTGAGACAGGATCTCTGACACCACAAATTATGGATCTAAGGAGACCGAGATTTGCTCGTTCGGTTTGATCATGATAGTTGAAGTATAAAGCACAGCCAGGCTCTGTGGGTGTTTGATAGACACAAATGCTCCTGATATACAATTAGGGAGTGGCTAGTCGCTCTAGTAGACGGGTATCTTTGAATATGAGTGACCAGCTATATCTATGTTTTGTTGGTATTTTTTAAGAGAAAATGTGTTGCTGGTATTTTTAATATAGATATGCATTTTTATACGTTCATAGAATTTTGTTTTTGTTTCAGGTTCACTATTCGCTCCTAGTTGTGAGCATAACAGGCGCTACCACCCCAGGTCAGGATGAACTTCGGAACAACAGCAATTAAGAGGCGGTTTCTTTCTTTCTATGTGCCGTGTCCTTTCAGGAAGTAGTGATCATGTCTCTCCAACTCCCTCTATCCCTTGCAGCTCTCAACAAGTTCTTTCTCTCTGTCACCTCCCCACGACCACCTTCTGTCATCCACTTGCTTAAAGCCGCTAGGTATGTCATGCGTTGTTTTCCCTTGTCTCTCTTTCCGTCTATTCGATCCTATTCTACTATCATATTCTCCCGACCCTTCTTTCTCATTATGTGTACCAGGAAATTTAGCTGCCTCTTCCTGATGTTAAGTATACGCCTCCTCCTTGTTTGCATCCTTTCTAAGACCTTTTCGTAGTTCACACGCTTTGGTATCTTTAGGATCTTTCTGAAGAACCACTCGAGTCTCTTCTTCATGTTTTAGGAAACATTCCAACATTCTCTGACGTAAAGAAGGACAGATGTCACGTAACAGCTCAGCATTCATTTCTTCGTTACCAAAAAATCCTTCTGTCCCGCAATACTCTGCCCAACTTTTGGAATGCGTCCATGGCAATCTCAATACTTCTATGGACCTTAGTGTCGCACTTACCGTCCTCTTTAAGAACGCTTCACTGATATTTAAACTTCAGCGTCACCTTGATTCCAGTGCTCTCGACCTTCAAATCACATTTGGCGCTCATACTTTTACTGAAGACCATCCATTCTCGTCATTTATGCTTAGTTCCTTCCTCATACTCACCGTCGTTACCTTCTGTAGGAGCACGTTCCATATAACCTCCAATCTCCGGATCAGAGGCCTTGCTGCCGGGTGTAGTTTATCTTCATACACATGATATGAAGGAAAGAGGGTCAGAAGAAAGCAACGCATTACGTGTCTAGCGAGCCTGTCTGAATGGATGGTGTAACAGGTTCTTGGAATGATAGAAAATTTATAATTTTTTTAATAGCGACAAAGGACAAGAAATTGTGGAGAGCCGTCATCGCCAACATCCTAGGCGACATGGTGCACAGAAAAAGGAAACCGACATTTTAAAAAAAAATGAAAAAAATGATTAAAAATAATGGTCCACACATTTACAGAGACAAACGCTGAGATACATGCCGGTAAATATTTAATTTTCAAAACTATCCATCATTTTGCAATAATCAATTCCTGAACCCATCCATTTTACTTAAGATAAACCCCATGGCGCACGCCTACGCTTCTTCCATCCGTATAATTATTTTTTTTCTTTCTTCGTTGAATTATTTTTTCAGATCACATCCTCATCACTGAAGATGATTCAGTTACAGAACTTCGATCCACACATAAATAAATTAAAAAAAAAAAAAAATTGAAAAAAATGAAAGTAAAATAATCAATAAAAACGGAACCGTCCTGAAAATTTCACCGCAAACCTCATGCTTAGCGAGCGAGAAAAACTCGCCAACCTCACATTACTCTCTATCAATCAATTTCAGTTCCAACTTAATCGATTCTTCATGACATTTATTCAGGCAATAGACATGCACCCATCACCTCTCTAGCTAGCATGAGACAGATTGTACTGAGTTACATGGCAAATCACCTGACCTGTTCATTGAAGCAAATCTATGTCTTTCATCACGATTTTCTTAGCGACAGACATTTTTAAACGCTAAAATTTTCTATTATTATCTTATTTTTGTTTCATATATATATATATATATATATATATATATATATATAATGTTGGTGCAAAAATAATGTCGTTTTCTCACATATGTCACTATGTGAGAAAACGACATTATTTTTGCACCAACCATATATATATACATATATATAGTGTGTGATAATACTGCTAAGAGACAATTCCTTTATATATCTCTTTCAATGTCTCAAACACTAATATTCCATGGTTATAATTTATTACATTGGAATCGTAATCACAATCCCATTATTCAGACACACAAATTAATATATATATATATATATATATATATATATATATATATATATATATATATATATATATATATATATATATATATTAATTTGTAAACATTTCTTTGTTTCTGTTGCTTCAAGTCTCTTCTTGATCTTTGAGGAGATTGTCCAGTATTCACTGTCATATAGGAGGACTGATATTACTTAATAGTTCAGTAAACATTTCTTTGCATCTGTTGCTTCAAGTATCTTCTTGATATTTAAGGAGATTGTCCAGTATTCACTGTCACATATTTGGACTGATATTACTTAGCATTTCAATGCACATTTCTTTGTTTCTGTTGCTTCAAGTATCTTCTTGATCTTTGAGATTGTCCAGTAATCACTCTCATATAAGAGGACTGATATTACAAAACCGTTCATTGTTTCTGTTGCTCAAGTCTCTTCTACATCTTTGATGCCATACAGGAGGACATATATATTTATCTGTTTCTTAATGCTCTGCTTAGTTTTTGAAATGCATCTTTGGCTAACTGAATATTTTTTCGGATCTCAGTGTCGGACTTTCCGTGCTCTGTTAGAATACTTCACGGATATATAAATCTTTGTAGTAGTTTTATTTTAATATCCCCGATTTGTAATATGCATTATGGGTTCATCGTTTAGGTGATAACCATCCATTCTGTCTTCTTGTAATTTATAATTAGGCATAACTTCTCACTTTGCTGCTCTGTATGAGTGTTTCTTGTTTCTTTTCCACGATTGCGTTAAACACTGTGTTATGGCCATATCTTATGTTACACACTACGAAATGGTCTAATTCCGACAATTATTTTAATATATTTTATTGTTATACGTTATTTATATAGGCACAAATATTTAAGTAAAGGCATTGTTTATAAGAAACGGTATTAACAACATTTCCCGGCCTGGATATCCTACAAATATTCATACAAAACTTCATAGAAAATATGTTCTCAGACAGGAACCGAACCTGTATCTTACACGGAACCGTCCTTTTTCTTGACCTGATATACCAGTTGAGCTACGAAGGAGTGTCTGATTAGCAAGGACCATTTTAATGCTTTTAAACTACAAACTTTCCATGATTTCCCTCGAACGTCCATATCTACTCAAAGCGTATATAAACGTATAAAACAAAAGACCTCACATACTACGAAAGGGACAAAGTCCGACAATTATTTTAATATATTTTATTGTTATACGTTATTTATATAGACACAATTATTCAAGTAAATGCTTTGTTTATAAGAAACAGTATTAACAACATTTCGCGGCCTGAATGTCAAATTAATATATATATATATATATATATATATATATATATATATATATATATATATATATATATATATATTAATTAATTCATCGAGTCTGATATATATATATATATATTTCCCGACAGAAATCGGACTTGTTTCCTATACGGTACCATCATCAGTCAATGTTTACGCTAACAAAAAAGCAAACAACCAGCTGGGAAGCGGCTAATTGGCATTCTTGAAATATTTCTCAAATGACATACTTTATCTTGGCTGACAATACAGTATTACAGGCATTCAGTATTACAGTATTTCAAGTATTCACAACTGATCCTTCTTTGTCCTTAATGCAAAGATTTCACAAGTTATGATCGTTCAAATGTAATCAATCAGAGCACTTTGTTTCATGTTTGAAGCGAAGAAGTAAATAAACCTCAAGACAGTCAGAAATCAAATGACACAAAATGGTTTCTGATTCGGAGGATTTGCGCATCCTTCCGGTTAATAAATCATTTGAAAATTAATGTTACCTTTTTCAACCAACGGGTTGCAATTCTGCCGACAATAAAAAGAAAAACAACCATGCTTCGTGATCTCTTTGAATGGTATTTAAACAAAGTCTCTAGACTGACCAAAACTAGTAAGGAGAGTAAGTTCACGACACCCCAGATTAACAGATATTCCCTTAATATTTCCTCCACATACATACAAGAGGACAAATCATATTTATTTTCATCTTAAAAGCTGGAAATATGGACTATAAAAAAAATAAATACTCATACACGTTAAGAAATATTAAAAAAAAACAAACCTTTTTTGCCTTTTCCCTTGTGGAATCCTCAACCCTTGTTTAAGTTTAGATAATCAGTTGTGGCTCGTTGTGTTTTTTCTTCTTTTTGTTGGTTTGTTAGGAACATCTTTAGAAAATTGCCAAAGTTAATGTCATAAGTAATAGACAGGTTCAACTTGACATTCCTTTTCAAACGGAGCCTCGGATACGGAATTTTGTAAACTGTGTAAAACTTATAGATTCGTCTATGTAAACAAATGCGATGAGCCGAAAAGAAAAGCTGGCTTATTAAATAACATTTTAAACTTGTTTTGATCACATTATTTACACGAGAAGTAAAAATAAAATGACCGAAAACAAAACAATAAATTCTACAAGAGTGTGGCAAACTACAGTCTACTTACATCAGCTCTTATTCTCCAAGCTATACATCCAGCACATCCAGTCCCATTAATTTTCAAAAAGACCTCGTATACATACATACATACACACATATATATATATATATATATATATATATATATATATATATATATATATATATATATATGGAAAGAGAGAGAGAGAGAGAGTTTATGCAAAACTAGGTAATCCGTATGGATAGACCCATTCTAATAAAAACAGATCACTTTAAGGTTCCATGTAATAAGTTATTTCACCACAACCCTTTTACAGGGCTCTGGATCACCACACTTTACTTCTTCAAACAAGTATATATATATATATATATATATATATATATATATATATATATATATATATATATATATATATATGTGTGTGTGTGTGTTTGTGTGTGTGTGTGTGTTACTCAACAAAATCCAAAATTACTTAAGTTTGTTATGGTCCAGTTCCTTGTAGCACGGTGATAGTCCAAAGTAGAACCAATAAAGAAGAACTCGAAGGCGGATATGGAATAACACAGATATATTACAGACAGGAATATATACAGAGAAGAAGAAAGTGTTAGTATGATCAATGAGGTTTAGTAGAGAGAACAATGTAGTCTCGACCAGTATCACTATTCCAATGTCTTGCAGTAATTGTCTGAACGCGACTCTGTTTAGGACTGCTTCTCACTCGACTCTGACTCCTTGCCTTCTCCTGAGCCGCAGTATTAATTAAGTATAGTCCATTATTATTATTATTATTATTATTATTATTATTATTATTATTATTATTATTATTATATGGGTAAGATCCCATAACAGTGTTGGATTTTCTTGTGTAATTTATATGCTCTGATATGATTTTAAAATACCAAAATTTCAAATATTATTCAAATTACATTAAAAATGGCTTTAACAATGACATAAGTTATTTTTTAATCATGTTATTCCAAGCAAGGTGATAATACCGCTAAGAGGCAATTTTTTTACTGAGAGTCGAAGGGAATTAGGAGAATTCGTCGGGGGAGAAAATACAACAATATAACAGAGGGACAGAAGATGGCGACTGACGGAATATCTACCTTCTTTCTGAATGCTTTTTTTTTCTCTTTCTACTCATTGCTAATGTTTTTTTTTCTTCCAAATTCTTCCAATCCCTCTAATAGCTTGCGTGCTAGTGGTTGCACTGGCTTGCTTGGTGTAATACCGATTTTTAAAAAACATCCCACTATTTTTTTCCAGTAATATTTTAGTAAGAATAGGCTCTATGTTGAAATTGGACGGTGATTTGTTACGCGGTCTGCCTGAAAAGAAGCGGAGCTGGGTGTGCTGAGTGAGACATGGGTGAAAGAGGGATTAACGGATTTTGTTGTCATTGTTAGACATTTTGACGGCTGTCTTCGAGTATAGAATCCAGAAGTTAGCAGTGAATATTTCGGAGACAGTAGGAAAGCGTAGTTCAGGTTAGCAGTGGATATCGCAGCAAAGTAGCAGAGCGTAGTACTTCCTTCTGTTCATCTTCGCCTGACAAGTTGGCACTGGTCATTCGGGTAGGGTAAACAAAAATGGCCGCCTTTATACACGACGGATAGAATGTTCTGCAGCTTCTGATTGGTTAACCTTCTATTGGTAGAATATTAATTGAGACAAGGCATATTAACTGGCTCACTAGTTACATACATGTACACAAAAAACTGTAATAGTCATCTAACATGATATCTTAGGAATATTTAACTGTAACCTGAGCTTTCTGCAACCATTACATTTTTTTTACATGAAGGAGTTGTGGTAGGACAAACCGTGGGTGCCTCACCATCACAATGCAACAGCTCACAACGCCTTGAACATCCAGTAGTTCCTGGCAGAGAAGAATATACATTACTGAAACAAATCCCAAACCTCTCTCTCACACACAGACTCTCTCTCCCTCTATCTCTCTTTCTATCTCTCTCTCTCTCTCTCTCTATATATATATATATATATATATATATATATATATATATGGAGAGAGAGAGAAAGAGTACTATATAGTAGTATATATATATATATGTTTATATATATATATATATATATATATATATATATATATATATATATATATATATAAGCGTTTCACCCCAATCAAGGCGCGAAGCCACTAGCACGCAAGGGGGTACAGAGCATTGTACCGAGAGGAAAGAGGGGTGATACAGGAAGAGAAGGAGAGGAGATAGATCAATGCATCTGGAGATATCGATTGACATTGCATCTGAATAGTTGGAGATTATAGCTATCAGGGAAACAAGAAAATGGCAGGGAATTCCACAGGCGTGAAGTGCGAGACTTGAAGCTATTGGAATAGAAGAGAAGGCCAAATTTAACAGTTTCCCAGTGAAAGCGTGACAGCTAGATGCCAGCCTCATACAGGTAATAAATTCGTCTGTGGATCCAAGTGGATCCTAATAATATAAAATGTTAAAACTGATCCCAAAAAAGAGCTCAATATATTTATTATAACAGATGATAGAAATTACGCAACAAAATTCACAACCCCATATGAAAAGACTTTTTTGTTATATATATATATATATATATATATATATATATATATATATATGGTGTCCATAGAGTTCGTGTGCCCTTTAAAAATTTAAAAATTAAAAATAAATTTCTTTGTATTTGAGATAGAAATATTTTGTAAAAAGGATTAGAAAGAAGCAAGTCCATATGTTTTAACGTTTTATTGAAATTTTATTTAAGTTTCCACATGTCCTCCATCATTAGCAATATAAAGGGTAATAGGATTTTGCAGTTAGCGGAAAACATTTGCCAACAGATTTACTGTCTGAAAATTATGTACTGTTATATATATATATATATATATATATATATATATATATATATATATATATATATATCTGTGTGTGTGTGTGAAAATATATAGAAAATAGGAAAGAACTTGTTGGGTAAATAATCCAAAGTTCTTTAGTTTTTTTATTATTATTTTTAAAAATAGTGCTCGATACAAAAGTAGAGCATAAATATAATTATTTATTTAAAAATATGATTCCAACACGTTACATAAGAGTTCTCATGTTTCAAAACAAGAGCCGAAAACGTCAATATAATTATTTGAATTAAATTTAATTAAAGTAAGCTCTGTTCCATCTTCAAGCGAAATTTTTTGGGGGAATAACTTATTTCTGAAATAGCATATTCATTATTGAACGCAAAATTTCCATGCTAACGGCTACAGTGATTGTTTAAATAAAAAGGGGTGTAGGGTGTTAATAATTTGTATCAGTATAGAGTTACATTCATAGATGTCAAGTAAGGTTAAGGTTGGGGTGTCTAAATTTAAAACGGAAGATGATTTCGTCTAGTCTGGTTTACGTGTCTATGCGGATTTATTTATTTTTTTATTTTGTTTTTTTCTGAAAGGATTTTGTGTATATAAAAAAAAAACTGCTTTAATATTTGTTTTTTGACGACTTCATAAAGTGTTATCTTTTATTGTAGGGTATTTAAACTATTTACTAGGGCTATGGATTTTAAAATATATATACGAGGTCTGTCTGAAAATGATGTACTGTGTTAGCTATGGCCGAAAGATCGATAGGCGGATTGTGTTATGTAAAATGATATATTGGGATATATCATAAGATCATAATATATATGATGATATATAACAAGTTATCTTATCGTAATCTTAGCTTTTCAGACAGACCCATTCAGACCCAACTTTTCGATGAATTTTCAATGCTTATTGGAATTGTCATCAGAAAATTTTCGATGCCATACAAGTGCATTGTGCGGGTTGTTTAATATTAAATACTTTTTTTTTATGTTCTAATCGCTTCTCTGAATTTTCTGAAATTTTAACGATATATTTTTTCCAGATTGTTTATATTTGCCTTTTGATGTTATCTGCTTCACTTTATTAAATTTTGAAAGTCTTTTGTAATCTTAGCTTGAAGCGCGTCTGATAATTTCTCTCCTGAGAATTGCTAAATTACCTTCATCTACATTTATTTACCAACTGCAAAATTGCAGCACCATATACATAAGCTTCAAGCGACTGGAGATGATATATGGTACAGTCGATAGCGGCTAGGTATGAGAAATCAGAGTGCCGAGTTCGAATTCCATTCGGGTTATCTGAGAATAATATCTTATTCTAAAATAAAACAAGTTACTCTACTCTACCTGTGTATATTTCTATTGCGGGTTAGAAGAGACATGTGTAGAAATTTTTAATGGATAGCGTCTCGAGATAAGAAATCAGAGAGCAAGGTTCGAATATCAGTCAAGGTCTTTACATTCACTTACGCACAATTACTGTTGGGAAATGTCTGAATGCAAGTGTTCTCCTCCAGTTATGGGCTAAACAATAGTACTGGTGTCTGTAAAAAATAATTGGTGCCTCCAAAAATGTAAACGATACATTCATTCGCAAAAAAAAAAAATAAAATTCTTACAATCCAAAATAAATTTCAACTCTAATGTTGATAGAGCTAACATATTTAGTTGGTGTGATGTTAGCAGACTGCATGAAACCTAGGGTCACAAACTCGCATCAATCCAACTCTCTCTATCTATGTGTGTGTATGTATATATATATATATATATATATAGAAAGC
>OZ010603.1:34618617-34623617 GCA_963932145.1 Acanthosepion lycidas
GAATAGTGGCATGAGCGTTAGGCGGAGGTAATCATGTGAAAAAGGAGGGGAGACCTGTTGCGCCCCATGAAGGGATAGGTGTGAGATGCCACTGTGAGAGAGAGGGGAAACCCGTTAACACCCTCTGAGGGCATGGTGAGATACCAATATGAGAACAGAAGAAGGTTGGAAGACGAAAGACTTCCAAAAATGGAAAATAATAAAATTTTCCTAACCGAAAACAAAGAAGTGGATTGTGGGTTTAGAATTATCAAGGAACCTCAAACCCCGACAAGCCTACCCCGGTTTTGGTCGGCGTCCATGCAAGCAGAGTCGCAGCGAGTGAAAACCAGTTCGAGTTCGAGTTCACGTTCACAGTTAGAGTTGCATCCGCCCCGCAGAAACCTGGCCGTAAGATTCCACGCTAATCACGACTCAATTTCAAGCCAAGAACAATTTATTTTTGAAAAACGACTTACTCATACCATCAAAACAGGTTTTACGAATATCGCCTGAAGATACCAAGAACCAGTTTCTTAAAAAACAAACAACTTAAGATGTTAAGACTCGCCTAACAAACGTAAAGTGTCATGAATCCATATAGCGGGTTGGGAAGAAGACGCAGTCCTGTATTCAGCAACCAGATATAAAATATTGTTATCCTTTTTTTAACACAATTGTACTTTTTGAGTTATTTTTTTTTCTTTTTTACATATACTTCTGCGGTGTTACCTTTGATCGAACTCGGCTTGCATTACGGCCCGGCGAGTGATTGATTTCGTCTGCCTAAGATCAATTCACAACGTGGGTAGGTTAGACTGGAAATCAAAACAGTTACTTCGGTAACCAGACGTTGGAGGCGAGCTGGAAACGACAAGGCTGATACCGAATCTAACCAGATTCCCATCCGAATCACCAAAAGCCAGTTGGTCATCAGAGGACAGGATAGCACGACGGACGCGGCTAGGCAGACGTCACATTTGGCGCAGCGACACCGGGGGGACGTCACACTTATTTGAACATGTATATTTTTCTTCTGCGGACTTGAGAGACTTATTAACCTCAGTTGGGGTACATATACAGCGTGTCCTTTGTATTGATAATGATGGAGGACATGTGGAAACTTAAATAAAATTTCAATAAAACCTTAAAAAATATAGATTTACTTCTTTCTAATAGTTTTTACAAATTATTTCTATCGCAAATACAAATAAAGTTATACATTTTTTAAAGTGCAAATGAACTTTATGGACACCTTGTATATATTCCTGTCATCCGGGTGGTATTCAAATGACACCTTTTAAATCAACACTTTTATGCAAAATACTTATCTGATGATCTGGTGTTACCCTGCGTGTCAATTTTAGCGTTTCTTAAGTTGAGACGACTGCATACTGGGCTCACTACAGTTCAACGTCTCAAAGAAGAAACCTTCATTATTGGCATTATATACGATTCAGGACATCCGCTCTTTCATGGCATAAATCGCATACTGCAATATATATGCAAGTATTAAATTTTCTATATACCTATATAGAAACGTTCACATTCTGACCATGAAACCGGGGTTCGAATCTCACCATAGTCGATTTGTCAGGAAGGAGATTTCCTTATGTCATCGGACTGGAGGTATCGATCCCAAAGTGCCTGAAAACCATACCAAGGGTTGAACAAAGCATTGTGAGTGAAATTGGGTAGACAGAAGGGGTTCTGAAGCTGTGCTAAAACGAAGTCAGATGTCATCGTGGTCGAAGGTCATAAGCGTCCTGCCCTTGTTCAAATTTTTGATCACGCTAAATAACACGCTCTTTCCCAAAAACTTTAACTAAGGTCTGCTCAGCATAGTTGAAGTATAAACCGCATGAAGTATAAACCATAAGGCTCTGTGGGTGTTGAATTCACACAAATGCGCTTGAGCAAGCGTCTGCAATAAGGATTGTATATCCGCCGTAGTAGTCGCGTATCCTCGAATACGAGTGTCCAGCTATGCATATAGACATATATACCTACAATATCTATAAGTTGTTGTTTAAAGAGAGGGCTACAGTTTGTATTCTTTTGGTTTTTAGAATGACATCCTCCAAATGAGGGCCTCTGTTCGCTATACAGTGTTCCCGCTGAACTTGTGGTTCTCAGATTTTCAACCATAACAATATCGATTTTTATCCGGAACAACACCATTCCGATGCAACATAATATGCTCACAAAAAGCTGCCGTTACAGATCCACCTGTCTTACAAAAACGTTTCGACAGTAATCGTACTTTGTGCATCGGTACAAGCCATGATGGTAACAGATGGCATCTAAGAGAAGAATAGTAAGAGATTATTTAGGTACCATTTCTACTTGTCTACGTTCACTAGCACCAGGGTTGTGACAGTTTGAAATGTGCGCGGTATTTCGGCCGCCCCCTATAAAAATATTCTGTATTCATTGACCGAACCGTTAGCGTTACTGTAGGATACCATTTCAGTTTTCCGGAATGCAGGCTGTTCACCTCCGATGCAAAAGAAGCTTGAGGCAACAGAAATGCGGCTCTACAGAAAGATGTTGAGAATACCATGGACTGAACACATGGTAAACGCCGAAGTCTCTCATGTTGCGGTTTTTTGTGTATATATATATAATGACTAGTGAGACAATCCAGATGACTAGACTTCCTTTATAGTCTACCAATAGAAGCTTAACCAATCAGAAGCCGCAGAACATTGTATTCGTCGTGTATAAAGGCGGCCATCTTTGTTTACCCTACAGGAAGGACCAGTGCTAAATGGACAGGCGAAGAGGATAGAAGGAAGAACTACGCTCTGCTAAGATATCCACTGCGAACCTGAACTACGCTTTCCTACTGTCTCCGAAATATTCACTGCCAACCTCTGGATTCTATACTCGAAGACGACCGTCATGAAAATGTCTAACATCTCACAAAACAGAGACAGAAAAGCCCTTTATGCGTAGCATCAGAAATAGAAAATTAACATTACTATCACAGCCCCTAATGAAGAAAAAGGGCTTGGAAATTTTGCCACACAGGATTTGCATAACAGCGAGGTCTTGGAAATTTTGACACTCACAGGATTAGCATAACAGCGAGGTCTTGGAAATTTTGACACTCACAGGATTTGCATAAGAGTGATTAGGTAATATAGAAAAAAAAAAAAAACGTTACTAAAGGCTATAAAACAGGAACTTGTGAAGAGTCATAACCGTACACACCCTGAAAGAGCAGAGCACATAGAAGAAGAAATCATTTAATTGCTATCACTTTTTTCTAGTTTTGTGATTGGAAATTCACAGTCTTGATGAAAACAAGATTTTCCGATTAATTAGCGTATTTTAATTACTGCTGTTGTTGGATTTTTTAATCATTTCAACCCAAGAAAGGCGGGAATATCACTAATACGCAGACGGTTACAGAGAGTGATGTTGAGAGACTGGGTTTGGAGGGGACCGAGGAAAGGTAAAACCTGAATTAGCTTCAAGAAGATAGAAGATGGCGATTGATGTTCGATTCAAATTTTTGAAGATTGCAGAAGGGAGTTCCACAGGCAGGAAGTGCAAGAAAAGAATCTGTTGGAGTAGAAGTGGCGGTTGTATTTAACTATTTCAACAGTAAAATGATGAGACCTGGAAGCAAATCTAGTAACACGCTTAAATTCGTGTAGTCGCGATACCAGGGGAAAAGGCTCTTCAGAGTAGTTGCCATGAAAATATTTGTAGAAAAGACAGAGGGAAGCCACATCACGTCTGTAAGAAAGTGACTAAAGTCAAGATAGCAAGTCGGAACCGATTACATTGCAAATCCGTCTTTGGATTTTGTCAAGAACCACAGATGAATAGCAGGGGCACCAGACCAGATATGTCAACAGTATTCAATGTACCGACGAATGGTGGATTTGTGAATGTGCATGATGGAATCTGACGAGAAAAAATCTGGCTTGACACAGTGACCCAACTTTCCTTGCAATAGATGCAGCTATTATCTCGATGTACTTCAAGTCAGTAGAAAAATGTTGCTCTCCACGAGTCTAGCATCAGACACGCTAACAGCGAGTAGCGAAGTTTCTCTGTGGCATTTAAATGGGATCAATTTTCTTTTTGGAGGCTGATGCACTGTTTGCTATTTAGCAAAATTCCTCCTTTGTAATTCTTTTGAACCTGTCTATATGACTTGCCAAAGTATTGCTATCTTTAAAACCTAATGTTTGGATTCCTTTGGAGCCGTTTCTAATTATTGATCTGTAAAAACGCTTAGCTGACATTCAGGCAATTCTGAAAGTGTTGAACGCTATGCATGTCATCTAGACAATCAGGGTGATAGAAAGCAAAGTCAAGGGGAGACCGTCGAGGCCATTCGCGTGAATTTGATCTTGATGGACAACTCAGCGCGGAGGAGAAGGCCATACACTTGGCGAGAAGCTCCTTCGAATCCAACTGTCAAGATGAAGAGGATCCACCCACACTCCTCTGTGACTGTTGCTCACGATTCTAAAGCAGTAGGCTGGGCCTTCAAAACCCTCTCCATCAACGCCACCAGAGTGGAGAAAGTGAATAAGAAAGGATGACGATCCCGATGATCGAATAAGAGTGGGTGCCGACGGTGAAGCTATTTAAGTACATGTCGCAGGATCTCATGTTAATTTTTATTTTTCTTCTTAACATTTTGGTCTGGGGCACAACTAATTCTAACATGACCTATCTTCTGTTCAATGTCCTTATATCCTATACTAAATTTCGGATACATACAACGAGATATTCGGAAACTTCGACGCAGTGTAATTGCTAGCAAGCTTGATTCGCTAGACCAAATTACGTCTGAGTATTGAGTGCGATCCTCACTAGGTGCCCCATAGTTTCGGCCCTGTGTCACATCTAAGCTACGCTTAGAAAATTCACCATACAACGATATTTGAAGTGTTTAGAATTAGCATTAGTAAGGATGAAGTTTTTTTCATTTTTCATCTTGTGAGCCTCTATTTATGGAACAAACTCTTCTGTGCATGCTTCGACGATCAACGCAA
>OZ010603.1:34626117-34638617 GCA_963932145.1 Acanthosepion lycidas
TTTTGTTCAGAGCTCTTCCATTTACTTGAAGTTTCTTATAAACACCACAAATTATCTATTGGATACAAGTCTAGAAACTGTGATGGCCATTCTAATGTGTTGACATTATTTTCAATAAACCATATTTTGGTAGATTTAGCCATCTTCTTAGGGTCATTATCTTATTTCAAAACCCATTCATTTGGGAGTCCAACCTTTAATACTGACTCAATGAAATTAGAGTCCAAAATATATTTTTGAATTTATTCTCCTTTCTATTATCTCTTAATTACCCGTACCAGTAGCAGAAAACATTTCCAAACCAATTTTCACTGTTGTGATTGTGTTCTTCGGTGGAAAGTCAGTGCCGTCTTTTCCCTAAATTTCAGACCTTGAATTACGCCCATGTAGCTTAATTTTCGATCCATCTGTCCAGAAATCTTTTTTCTAAAATGATTCAGGTTTATTCTTATAATCACTAACAAATTTTAACCGGACTTCCCTTATGTTACTTCAATAGTAGTCAAGTTTTTCTTAGCGAACGTGATTTTAGATGACTTGTATGAAAATTCATTGCTTATTTTTCACTTCGTAACAATAATGCTTAATGCTTTTAATTCTTCCTGTATTTGTTTTTGAGTAGCCATTGGATGTTCTTGAATTTTGCGCTGGATTAATCTCATTGATCTGGGAGAAGTCTTGCGTGGTGCACCAGATCTCGATTTGTTCTCAACAGTTTTCACCTTTTTTATACTTAGGAAAAACAGAACTCATACAAGTGAATTGTATATTCGGGATATCTGCTATGTTCACATACGTTTTTGCCTTCCTTCCAATGTTTGATGATTAATCATTTTTGCGAATCTGATAGTTCCTTGCCTTTCGCCATGATGATAATTATTGTGGGTGATTTTTCTGCGCAGATAACATTATATAAGTAATGAATTGAGGAATAATCTAGAGTATTCCAGTAATAAGATAAGTGAAAGAATATAGAAAGATCTTACATGTAAATAAAGTTAATTTAAGCCTTTTGATATTAAAGACATACTTCGTACAAATACTTTTATCGCTTCGAAATTTTATAAATAACGCATAATTTCATTTATGACAATGTTTTTTTTTAATTGTTTTGTTTTTTTTTTCTTTTTTTTGCATACTGCAACATTATAAAATGCTGTACAAATATTGCATGAATTTAATTTTTTTTCATTTCATGACTATGTCAATTAAAAGATTTCCTGATGTACTAATATTTATTTCCCCCTGGCAAGAGATTGAAGGCGATGGGGTCAGGTAAAGGATATAACTGGAAGGCTCCAGCTGGAGGTCTACACAGTGGCAGACCGATGGGTGATGTCCATTCTTTCACAAAACCATGAGATCTAAAAGGTCAGCCAATCTAACAGTGATCTCATCTCACAATCCTCACACTAGCTCCATATGCGGCCTCCTTTGTAAATCACTAGCCACTAGTCTTAAATGCCACTTAAGATTAGGGCACAGACTTTCATAACTGAATCAAGTAAGCTGTCAGATCCTCATACGTCGAAACCGACGAGAGAGTCCAATATATATATATATATATATATATATATATATATATATATATATATATATAGTGAATTATAGTTTTAAGACATACTATGATTATGGATTAGTACGTTCAATATTAGGGATAGAGTATATGCAAATGGCGTGACGATTGCGTTTAGCATGAAACATTGTTATTTCGGTTGTTGACTTCAATGACTAAACACACACACACACAGAGAAAGAGAGACACTCATACACAGGCTTACTCACACATACACACACACACACACACACACACATATATATATATATATATATATATATATATATATATATAAATGGTGGCTGTCGACTCGCAAAGCGAGTATGACCATCACTGCCATGTACAGTCTTTCAGTTATACCCCCAACAACAACGCCGCATTTATCGGATTTGTGAATGACAGTGGCTCCCAAAGCCATCCATCGATCTGAATTTCTTGTCACATATGTGGCATATCAGATCATAAGCGGCTGGAAGTTGATTTTGATCATCATCAGTTATGAGGTACATTTTCATGTCTTCTCATGCCAGACATGGACTTGTACACCCTAGTGCATGTCGAAAATTCAAAGTATGTCATTACGAAATCGTCATATGCTTTAAACTCTTGGTGTTGGTGTCATATATATCCAAACAAGTGTTATTAAATTCCAGCGAAATGTTCTGCTGATAGAAATTTTTATTATGTCTATACAAAAAAAAGAAAATCATGTATAAATAGATATTCGATACATAATTATCCCTTACACGGTTACAAATGGCGCTACATTCAACTAAGCCCAATTCTTATTCCAGCAATCAAAAACGACACACTTTTGTAGCAGTGTGTCAAATCTTAAACCCCGATCTGTCTAAATTATCTGACAGGAGGTATTTTAACTATTTACACAATTTACATTATTCGAATTGTTGCCCTATTCTTTATTGTCCATTTAACAAAGTTTCGGCTGTTGTACGATATGGCCTTCTTCAGGTGATATGTGTTTCATTTCGAACCGAACCCAGAATAGCATATCTGCATGTTGGTGTTTCTGAAGATTGGTTCTATGACGTTAGTGTGGACATTATGCCTATGTTTATTTCCTGTAACGGGTTGACATATAACCTCACCATGTCTGATGTAACAGACTTCAGTCAGAAATTTGAAATACATTATCAGAAAACGTTTTATAGACATACCGATTTTGTGGAATTTAATAAAACTAGTTTAGATGAATTTGTGCTGCCTATAAACGATAAATTTATATTATATATATATATATATATATATATATATATATATATATATATATATATTTATATTGTTACGAACCCCGATCTAACTTTATTATAAAAACTATACCATTGCTTATATTTTAGAAGCATTCTAAAATAAAGAGCCCAGTAATTGCAGAAAATGTAAAAATAGTAAACCCAAAGATATAGATAGACTTAGTGGAGACAAGGATTGACCAGAATGCACCCTCTAATTCTCTTTTGGTCAAGGTCTTGACAGTATGATTTACACGGATAGATTCTGGTTGGGAGAAGTTGAAACACTTTAAACTAAGCTTTCTCTGACCCTGATGATGAAGGAGAGGGTCGATGACCTCCTTCCACCCATAATGGGAAAAAGTTAGTATTTTGAAAATTGACCACGTGACAAGAAGAAAACGGATACAAATAGTGAAACGGAAAAGTTAGTTTGGGGCTAGGCCTGCGGGCCGGTAAGACGTCTGGCGAATGTCTCGGCCTGTGGGCCGAAAAGCTGTATTCGCGAAATTGCGAGGAGAATTGGTCTTCGAGTAGAATGGATGGACCCGTTGACGACGCATGTGGAACGCCGCTTTATCGAGGAGAAAGAAAGCAGTTTCAACTGTCACAAAAGCCCTTAAACAAAGCACGAGAGGGAAAAGAAAGAAAGAAAGAAAGAAATAACAGACCATCTCGAGCGAGAATTCTGTTTATACCAAGACGAAAGAGAGAGGGAATGCATTTTCTGCTTAATCGTCAGCCAAACCCCTAGACGACGAAAAGAGAAAGAGAAAGGAAGTAAGAAAAGACCTCAAAAGGAGACGCTTATAAAAAGAAATAGAAAATGAAAAAGAAAAAGAAAAGGAGTAGATATAAGATACATTATTAGTGGAAAAGGACTTTATTCCGAGTTAAGTTTGTTGTTTTTCTTGTGCTCCATCTTTGTTTAAATATACCCTCTTTTTCATGCAAATTTAGCATGAGATCTTTTTATTACATGTTTCTTTTGATGTTTTGTGAATCCGAGCAGGTACAGCACATGTTTTGTTAATTCGTGGCAGTATGACACAAGGCCATACCCTGATTTTTATTTTACCTTTCTTAGAGGATGCTCTCCTCCCACTGTCTTGTCCACAATGTTTAAATGTTTATTCTTGACATATCTTCATTTTTGTTTTGGCCATTTTTTTAATTTGTATCTTTTCCACAATTCCATGTTTTTTAATAAATTTATATTTCCTGTCTCCATTGTTGTTTGTCGCTTATCGTGTTTGTTCCTTAATCGATTCCGCCCGGCCGTGTCTGATCAATCGGAAAGAGACCCTTGGGAAAGAAATATAATTTTTTTTTAAATGTAAAATGTTAACAAACAAAATGACACAGATTCTCCTCTACATTCGCTATCGATAAGGTTGGAGAAAGGAAAGGTAGGTGTTTGTAAGAATATATATATTAAACGATAAATTTATATATATATATATATATATATATATATATATATATATATATATTAGACGATAGTATTAACCTAGCAAATGCCACACTTATTAATTATTGAAATTTACTTTGAAGAAAAATTCTCGAAAGAGTCGCTATCGAATCTTATCAAAATATAAATTTGCGCCTGGAATTCTCTTACATACATACATACATGCAAATATATATATATATATATATATATATATATATATATATATATATATATATATATATATATATATATATACACACACAAACGAGGTGTACCAGCAAATTTGTCCAAATCGTGTATAAGCATAGGATAATTGTCCATAACACAAAAGTTTTAATATCTCAAAAGCACTAAACTAATTCAGTTTCTTTTTTACAGGTTTTCAGATAAGACGTTTAGCTATCTTGACACCTTTTATCGTAAGAATCACTGAAAAGGCCTTTGAGTTATTCAACTAGAAATAGAACACGTTAAACTCGTTTTGTCTCCACCCCCAGATGTCTTCGAAACTGAGCAATGGTAAGAGAAAAATAATATTAAATGATACCAACATTCATACTCCGGCTTCCATCTTCAAAGTCTATTCAAGAACCATCAACTGAACGGTGAATGAGTTAAAAAAAAAGAGGGAACAGTACAGAGGAAAAATAGATAAGATGGTCACAACAGCGAGAGGGATCATCATTTCGACATAAAGCTAAATATATTCTTATTGTTCAAAGTAGAGTCAAATAATGTTACAAAATGCTCGGAGAATTCCAACAAGATATCTTTAATCATTTCTAAGATAAAATATTTCAAAACTTAATCTAATAATTGTACAATTTTGCTGTACATCAATTTGAACAATTTTTCTATCACACGATATGGACAATTTTGCTATCACATGATTTGGACAATTTTCCTGTTAAACCCGGCATATATATTTATATATATATAAAAAAAATGACGTAATAATGTCGTTTTTTGACGTATTTTTAACGTCAAAAAACGACATTATTACGTCATTATTTTTGCACCAGCCTATATATATATTTTTTTGTGCGGTGCGCGTGTATTTTGCGTTTGTATGTTTCTGGTAATGTTTGCGTTTTCTTGTTTTACTAAATAGCAGAGAAAACGTTTTCTCTCTATTTGATTTAGTCTAGAATTTCAAATTTGACGTTCTGTCTCTAGTGGGAG
Organism: Acanthosepion lycidas; assembly: GCA_963932145.1. Classification (NCBI taxonomy): domain Eukaryota; kingdom Metazoa; phylum Mollusca; class Cephalopoda; order Sepiida; family Sepiidae; genus Acanthosepion; species Acanthosepion lycidas. Next base: position 34,631,561 of record OZ010603.1, read on the forward strand.
GTGGGCAGGCAGCATGTTTTCAAATTCAAAATTAGAGAATAATATGGCTTGGAAAAAATTAAGTGGAACAAGATATATATATATATATATATATATATATATATATATATATAGAGAGAGAGAGAGAGAGAGAGAGAGAACGACAGACAGGCAGGAAGAGAGAGAGTTAGATATACTAAATAATATTAACAAATGTATATTGTAGATAATAAGGAAAGGATTATATAGAGTCCCATGTTCATCTACGACCTGAAAGAAGAATGACTAGTTTGAATTCAAAAACATGGAAAAGGTAATGGGTAATTGCTGTAGTGTTGTTCCAACGATCACATCGTAAATACAGATAATAAAGAAAAGGAAAATATGGTGAGCCATGACCATCTATGACTCCCACCCACAAAAAAAAAAAAAAAAAAAAACGCATGAAATCAAAATCTATGAACAAGTTAACGAGCAATGCCTCCACTACCTTTCCTCCTAACACATAACGGTTTACATATAATAAGGAAAGGAAATTAGTGGAATGTCATGGCCAGCTTTATCGCGAGAAGGAAGATGTGACTGAATTCAAAGCTATGGAGAATGAAGAAATCACTCCAGTATCTTTTCCAAAAATGCGTGGCAATCCACAGAAAATAAAGAGGAGGAGAGCCATGACTTTCTGAAAAGTCTGAATTCGAAACTATGGAGAGGTTAAATGGAAAATCACTTCATTGACTTTCTCAAGAAAACATGTTTATTCATAGATAATAAAGAAAGGAATGTGTAGAGACCCATAATCGCCTACGGCCTGAGTGAAGAAAGACGAATTTGAATTCCAAACTATCAGGAATGTAATGGAAAATCACTCCATTCTCTTTTCCAAGATGTCTTCTCAGTAAAGAAATAACTATAAAGAAAAGAAAGACGATATTGTGCAACTTCAATATGATATCTGCTGTCCATTTTCTACTATAGTATTATATTTATCAACTGTTGGAAGTATGAAATACGTTTGGGTTATGGTTAGAGGTTAGGGTCAGAAGTTAGGGTTTGGGTTTGGAGCTTGGATTATTGTTAGAGATTAGGGTTAGGAGTTAGGGTTAGGATTAATGGCGGTGAACAGTGCATTGGCCATATATTAAAAATCATTAATAATTTAAAAAATATTGTAAATTTAATGTTTGTAAACTAATTTGATGCTATTTAAAAAATGGTAAGCAAGTCATCGTTTGTGCTAAGCATTGTCTAGCAATAATGAGTGCATCGACAATTACGGTAGATCGTAAATGTCTTGGTAAATATCCCATTATAGTAGTCATATATCTGTCGGTTTGTTAAGTCGAAATCTATTACCTTAGAGTGTACAAGGGTTAAAATAATGATTATGACTTCTCTGTTTTACCTAAGACCGTACAACTATTAGTTTGGTGCAAATATAATGACGTAATAATGTCGTTTTTTGACGTTAAAAATACGTCGAAAAACGACATTATTACGTCATTATTTTTGCACCAACCTAATATTTACAGATAACACAGAAAAAGGAAGTTGTGGGGAGCCATGACTGCCTACGTACTTATAGAAAAAGACAAGTCTGAATTTCAAACCGACGAGAAGTTAACGGGAAATCATTTCACTCTTTTCACAAGTACACATGTCACAGAATTTTTTCACTGATAATCGTGAAAATTGATACGTGGAGAGCTATAACCGCCTATAGCCTGATGAGGGCAAAAGATGTGTTTGAATTCCGGACCATGAAGAAGGTGAAGGGTGATAACTCCACTCACTTTCTAACGAAGTCATAGCAATGAGCTGATTTGGACACTTCGCTGTGGTGTAATAGTTAGCAAGCATGACTCGTTTGATCATCTACTCACTAAATAGTGAGTTCGATCCCCACTGAGTGCTACACACTTTCAGTGGTGAGCCGCATCTAAGCTACGTTCAGAAGATCATTAGACATGGTGCAAAGGTTAGAAAGCTTATTTCGCTGGAAAACTACGAATGAGGAGTGAGTTCTGTCCTCTCTCGGTGGCATATACATTCGATGTCACATCTAATCCAAGACTTAGAAAATCGCCATAATTTTTCACTGATAGTACGTGGAGAGTCATTCTCGCCATCGTCCTGAAGTAAAATGGCGTACGAATGTTAGCTCGTGTACGTGTAACATTCCTTGTAATTTATTTTAACTCTAACTACAATATTTAAGACAGAACATTGGAAAATTCGTAAACTTAAGCAATCAACACATATGCTAGATCACAAAAATCTCCTGAGCCGACCAAGCATAGAAATGAATACAACATGGGAAACAGTAATAAGGGGTGCCAGAGAAAAGCGATAATAACAACAAAAAATGTAATATGAGCTCTGATATAAAAATGGTGCTGGATACATTAGGTTTATAATACCCAGAAATCCTCAATGATATATGGGACAGTGGATAAAGGCGTTGCTTAGATCCAGTGACAGGGCCCAAACAGTGTGAGTTCAATACGAAAGTGGAGAGGGGAATTAACAGGAGATAAGTGACATCCATTAAAAACATGGCACGTGGAACTAGAACAGTCTACTCCAGTGAGCGAAATAAAGGGTTCAGTTAAACATTCCAACCACCTGAGGAAGGTCGGAGCGTACAACGGCCGAAACATTGTAATAAATATAGCGACAAGATGAGGACAATACTTCGAATAATGTAAATAATGTACATAATACCTCATCTCAGAAATATAGACAGATACAGAACATATTTCTTTTTTTTCTAAATGTTGAGTAACTTACGTCGTCATCTCTGTTGTGAAAGAAATTACTTGACGCAATTAGCGATCAGTTCTAATTTTATGAGACTATTCCTTCAGTGAATATTTTAACTTTTCACGGCACGATATCAATTTTTAAAGTTATTTTATTTATTTATTATTTTTATTATTATTATTATTATTATTATTATTATTATTATTATTATTATTATTTTTTTGATGAACAATTTTTTAATGTCGATTTTTACATCAAGCAACTATTTCATCCGAGTATTTTGTTTTTATTCATTTCCCGTTTCTTCGCTCGGATTTCTTTTTTAAAACTTACATTGTGTTACTCTCTTTTCTCTTGTGTTTCTTTTTTAACCCATTTTTTTTTTTGCATTTTTGTGACGCACAAAGCGTAGAACCACTTTCGATGTTCATTTAATATTAGATTCTACGCACAAAAAAAAAAAAAAGTTGTGATGACGTGAGCGAATATTTTTACGTATTATTTTTCCATTGTTCTTTCATTTTCGTCGCCCACGCGCTTTCAAAAAATCTTTGTCTTTTAAGAGCAACATACTTAAAATCGTAAGTGACTCCTATTCATATAACTTCACTGCAGACTTTCTTTCAATGTCACTCTCTCTCTCTCTATCTCTCTTACACAGACACACACATTCACTTACTCTTTTCTTGTTCTCTTCCTATTTTCTGACCTGTGTAATTAATGCTGCGTATTCACAACACAAATAAAGAGATAATTGGATAAACAGAAATCTGGTTCTACAGAAGGATGATGAGAATTCCATGGACACATCATTGAAATGGTTAACAAAAAGGACAGTATTACAAAGATTAGCGGAAGTTTCTCGGACATACAAATTGGCATATCGAAAGCAAAATGAACAATGGAAGGCAACGTGTTAACTAGCCAAATATCTTCGATGATTAGATTGCCAAACGAGGTGGGGCAGGGGTTTTGTTGAAGAGAAAAAAACGTTGCTAATGATTATAGTGGATGGGAGGTTATCGAAAGCCACGATCGGCAACATCACGAAAGTGGGAGTAAATTATAAATAAATCCATAATCAAAATATTAACTATAAGTATATATTAATATCTAACCGTAATATATATATATATATTGGCATCTGTTAAGTTACACACACAGACACACATATACACACGCTTGCATATATATATATATATATATATATATATATATATATATATATATATATATATATATATATATATACAGTTTATAGGTGTTCAACCGAGAGAAAAATGTATATTTTAAAAATAGTGAGAAACCGCGAATGTGTTTTTTTTACAAACATGTTTGCGGTACCTCTCTTTTTTAATATATATATATATATATATATATATATATATATATATATATATATATATATATATAAAGATAGGAAAATATGGTGAGCCATGACCATCTATGACTCCCACCCACAAAAAAAAACGCATGAAATCAAAATCTATGAACAAGTTAACGAGCAATGCCTCCACTACCTTTCCTCCAAACACATAACGGTTTACATATAATAAGAAAAAGAAATTAGTGGAATGTCATGGCCAGCTTTATCGCGAGAGAAGGAAGATGTGACTGAATTCAAAGCTATGGAGAATGAAGAAATCACTCCAGTATCTTTTCCAAAAATGCGTGGCAATCCACAGAAAATAAAGAGGAGGAGAGCCATGACTTCCTGAAAAGTCTGAATTCGAAACCATGGAGAGGTTAAATGGAAAATCACTTCATTGACTTTCTCAAGAAAACATGTTTATTCATAGATAATAAAGAAAGGAATGTGTAGAGACCCATGATCGCCTACGGCCTGAGTGAAGAAAGACGAGTTTGAATTCCAATATATATTCCAATATATATATATAGTTTGAATTCCAATATATATATATATATATATATATATATATATAGCGAGAGAGAGAGAGAAAGAGAGAGAGAGAGAGAGAGAGAGAGAGAGGGGGGGAAAGAATACCTAAAGAGTCAGAACCTATCTACCTAAGTTTCACATACTGGATCATCAAGATAATTCTGATTAAAGATGGTTGGCCCAAACGACATATTATTGATAAAGCGGCCACCAGAAAGATAAAAAATAGCATAGAAACCACATTCTATTAGCCAAGTAACCAGGGTTTTTTTTATGCCTACAACCATTAAGTACTTCAGATCACTGGTTAACTAATTCCTTAGTGTTATTGTAAGAAGCTATAACTAATTTTTCCTCCGTACGGGAAAATGGGAGATAGTGAAAAAATGCCCTAAATGCTATTGATAGATATTTGCCTCCTCTTATATGAGGCAAATATCAATCAACAGCATTTTCACTATCTCCCATTTTTATGTAAGATCTATACCTTGCTTCTTTTTAATTTCCCACACATAGACAAATTAGACCTGTGCCTGTATATTTCATGTGCGAAACGACTTTTATGGTTATAATACCCTTTTTTACCATTAATACTGTTATTATTACTATTATTGCGTGGTCTGCTACTATACACATCCATCTTATACACTATGTAGTCATATTGGCATTTGCCCTTAAGGGAATAAGCGGCATTACTAATGTAGTTGCATTTGCGAAACTTAATATGTTGTTTATTTTTGAGTTTTTTTAATATTGCATTTATTGTTCGAATTTGCAACGTTTAACATGCAACTATAGCTTAATTAAACGGTATTTTGGTTTTATATAGGCTTTTCGACGGGTTAAGTTCTTTAATAATCTAAAGAATGCCGTCCCTAATTTTCTGCTGACTGCATTATCAATAAAATGTCATTTAGGCGAACACGCCTGAGCCAAAATTATCCTAATGATCCAGTAGGTGAAACCTAGGTAAAGAGGTTCTGGCTCTTTGGTCATTCTATTTTTACTGTATTTAGTGTATTGGGCACTTTCACATTTCAGCTAAGGTAACTTTTTCGGTGTTTTTTTTTTTTTTTTTTTTTTTTTTTTTTTTATTTTGGCTATACCTTGCGGTGCTGGTTGATTATTTTCAAACAGAACGGATGTTTGTAGTCTTTTCTTTTTTATATTGAATTTTTATCTCTGATATCAGTTTGTGTGTTAATTTTTGTTATTTACAAATTTCATTATCTGTTTTTCACACCGCCAGATTTATAGTATAAGTATAAAAATGATAAATATATATATATATATATATATATATATATATATATATATATATATATATATATATACAAACACATTGTTATGGGACCTTACCCATAATAACATAATGGACTATTCCATACGTAATAAATACTGCGCCTCAAGATGAAGCAGGGAGTTCAGTCTGAATTCTGGAGTGAAGTCCATCAGGAGTCTGTCAGTCAGTCAGAGTGAGTCAGTCAGTCGAGTCAGAGGAAATCCGAAACAGAGTCCCGTTCAGACAATTACTACTAAACCTGATTGTTCATACTAACACTTTCTACTTCTCTGTATATATTTCTGTTTGTAATATATCTGTGTTATTCCATGCCTGTGTTCGAGTTTTTCTTTATTGGTTCTACCTTGGACTATCACCGTGGTACAAGGAACCGGACCATAACCCACATATATATGTGTATATATCTGTTTTTTTTATTTCTTATATATTTTTTTATTACTTATATATATATATATATATATATATATATATATATATATATATATATATATATATATATATATTCTATTTATGTTATTTTTATAGATATAGTTTATTTAATTAAAGGCGCTGTTTTTTTTTTAATTAAACTGTATTAATTACATTTACTGAACAGTATGTTCGAGAAATTTAAGAAAATATGCGCTCTCCGATAAAAATCAAACCTGTAAAATATAAACAGACAATTTATTAAATGATTATCGGACATAATCCATTTCATAATATGCTGTCATCGTTTACGTTAAGATACTTTTCCTGAGCAGAAATAATCGATCCAGAAAAATCGTTGAAGTTTATTTTTATAAACAGTAATTCGGGCGTTTCTAACCAGATGCCTCTGTGTGTTGGAATAGTTAACGCTACGTCAGACGAAATGACAGTTCCCATCAGGGTTACAGGTTCGATTCTCGGAATGGGCGATGGCATAGTTTTATATATATATATATGTGTGTGTGTGTGTGAAAAATATATAGGAAAGAACTGGTTAGGTAAATAATCCAAAGTTCTTTAGTATTTTAGTTATTATTTTTTTTAAATGGTGCTCGATACAAAAGTAGAGCATAAATATAATTATTATTCAAATATCATATTTTGGAATCATATTTTTAAATATCATATTTATTTAAATATGA
>OZ010603.1:34641117-34643617 GCA_963932145.1 Acanthosepion lycidas
AACGCGTTTCTTTCTTAATTATTTCCTCAACCATTCAACTTACCCTCCTGAGTATTTTAATAATTGTTATCCAGTTCGTATTAACTCCAAATCAAAATTCACTAATTTCATACGACTAAACGACAAAACAGGGTCAATGCACTGTAAGGACAATAGTTCAAGTGTAAATAAGAACTCCTAATACCAGAAATTCAAACTCAAAAAAAAGACAATTCATTTCCCACATGAGCTGCTCTGACAACAGTGAAGTGAAAACATTTCTTTTACTAGATATCTTCTGACTGACTTATTATTTTTTGAAGAGCTTCTTGGTCGGGTCAAGACCCTTTACTGCACCCGACCTAATATATTGCCTCACTACTTATATGCAATTTTGGCCTGAATGCAACACCGCCTGCTGACCCAAGCCTTGTGAGTGAAATTGTGTAGAAGAAAACGTTCGGTAATTTTCATAGCTGTATTAACAAAATGTCACAAGCCATCGTGACGGAGGGATTCAGCGAACTGACACCGCTGAAACTGCTGATCAAGTCATAAGATGCGCTTAACCCCCGAAACGTTAACTAGCCTATAGTTTGTAGTATAGTTGCAGTATAAACAATATGTGGGCTTTGTGAATGTTGAGCAAGTGCATATACTGCAGAGGAGGACACTAAATGATTGTCCCGACGCTCAAGCAGGCGGAGGTATTCGGAAAACGAGTAGCCTGTCATTAATATTAGGTGGGTGCAAAAATAATGACGTTTTTTGACGTTAAAAAATACGTCAAAAACCGTCATTATTTTTGCACCAACCTAATATATATTTCTAAAGAATTAATGGATTTAAATTTCATTCTTACTCGTTCAGATGTGGTTACTGAGTATATTCCTCTTTGAAATATACGCCTTATTTAATTTTTTTTTTTTTACTTTTAAACTGTGTGGATGTTTAAAATGTTCTCTGTACGTAAATTAATTTAAAAGAAGGTTCAATACAGAGTAGAGATAGGATTTATATGGAGAAAATTTCGTATGACTGCATATATTATTTTTTTTCCGGTGAGTTTGAATTTAGCGTAGGTCACATTCGATTGGTTAATCACGTCAAAGTCCACAAGACTATATATATTTTTAAACGTATTCTGCTTTTGCAATTAATCTTTCGCTCGCCAGTGGTCTGACATCGCCCTAGAAGACACATTCGCGGTGTTGAAACAGGATTGAAAACGTGTAGCGACATTTAACAGGTTTTTGTTTCAATCCTGTAATATATATATATATATATATATATATATATATATATATATATATATGTTTGGCGGTACAAAATTTTATCACTGCCATGAATAGACAAAAAATAGTTCAAACATATCTTTAAATATTTTAAGTTACCCACCTGCTTTAATAGGCAGATTGAATTCCTTGTTAAAAGTCAAGAGTAAAATAAAAACTACCTCTGCTACCAAATCTTTTAAATTTTTCCATTGTTTTTTTTTTATTATATAATTTACTCTATTTACCTCAATTTAGCTCTGTTGAGCGAGGTTCGAACCAGGTTAGCTAGCCCGTTTTTCATTTTTACTTTTTATTATCATGAGTGTTTTTTATCTTTACATGGCAGTGATATATATATATATATATATATATATATATATATATATATATATATATATATATATATATATATATATATATATATATATATATATATATGATGCGAGTGCTATTTAAGGACATATTGTTTTAAGTTCACTACAAACTCAGATCATTTATATTATTATTATTTTATTTCAGATAACCCAGTAAGACGAAGATGTTCGCCCAAGAAATGAAAAGACATGCAGTAATTGTTGCTTTAGCACCAAAACATTGTAATTTAAAAAACAGTAACTTTTTGCATGTTGCCAGATCGTTTGTTCATAAGTTTCGGTTGGAGCAAATTGGATGTGATGTCAATGTTTCTCTTGTAGGAATAAGAAAAAAAAAAACATTCACTGCGCTCTGATACCGTGAGAAGACCAGAATTTATACGGAATGTTCAAAACACCATCGATGAGAACCCCAGAAGAACAATGAGGTCCATCGCCAAAGAACTCCAGGTATCAGAGTGGACTATCAGAACCGTTGTAGAGCGGAATATTCCATATAAGTCAAGTAATGAGGAAAGGCCAATTCATGTCGGCGAAGACACAGAAAAATCGTCTCATGCGTTCAAAACGTTTGCTGAACAAAATGAAAAATCTACATGAACATGGCATACTTTGGTTTTTTCTCTGACGAACGAACCTTTGACCAAGATCAGAAAACAAACAAACGGAATGACAGTTGACCATGTGTATCTACTTCTGAAGTACCCAGGGTGATGCACACCAAATATCCGGCTACTGTAATGGTTTTAGGAATTGTGAGCTGTGAAGGTCATGTCATGCCACCTTACATTTTCCCACATGGTCTTAGGGTCAATGCTGCTAGATACATTAATGTTCTTAAAATAGCTGTTAAGCCCTGGATAAAAAAAT
>OZ010603.1:34648617-34753617 GCA_963932145.1 Acanthosepion lycidas
TTAATGGGCACTACTTTGAGCAATAAGAACAGAAACTCGTGAAGAAATCGATCATAAACGAAAGTTATTCTTAGCTAAGGATCGGAAGCTCATGGAGGATTGAAACAAAGTTCATATATATATATATATATATATATATATATATATATATATATATATATATATATATAAGTGAACATAGAAGTCAACACTTAGAGGCGACAGTCTGTTTCATGCTATATGCAATTGTCAGGCCTATATATAGGTAAGATGAGAACGAATAGAGAACGATTCTAATGTTTGTGACATTTAATTTCAGAGTGGGCTCAATACAAAGGAGACCAGTATTCCTTCTATCCACAAGAAATACTGCTTAACGTAACCCTCTACCTGGAGTGGCTTCCGGGCTGTGTACAGGGGGAACCTTACTTTATAAAAAAAATGATAGCTGAAATTTCCGGTGCACATAATGAGGAAGGATTGTTTGGAGAATATGACACACAGCATATACTGGAATCAAAAGTGATGGATTAACCCGTAGCCTAAACTAACGAGGTTGTGTAAATATTTTAATTGTATTAACTTATTTTATTTACAGTCAATCGATATTTTTATTACTTTAATGGGACAAAATCTTTGAGGAAATAGTGTAATTAAACTCTGCCGGTCTGGGCATTTGAGAGCGTTAATAATGGAAATAGTTTTTTCATTGGATTTCCAAATTTCAATGCTGGTATTTTCTTCCCGAAACTCTGTAGTTGTATGAGTTTTCGAGCTTGAGTCAACAGAAGTCAGAACGGTGGGGTGGAGTGGGGGGGTTCTAGGAAAGCAAATATTACTGAGATTTATGAAGGATGTTGTGAAGAGAAATAATTGCCCAGATCATGAAATGAAACGACAGGAAAATCAATTAATTTGCTTAATTTAATGACCTATCCAACTTTAAATGATTTAGCGGCGAACTAAATTTGACATTTTAAACTTATGATAAGGTACTTGTTCTGCCAATAGTTTCATCGATGAAATTTGCTAACAATTTCAGTAGATTTGTTGTAATATAACACTGACGAGCGATTCGGTTCGAAAATCTGGAATCGGGCAATAAAGTAAATCCATTGAACATTTGCTGATTTATTGAGTATATAGTATACTAAGCTGTCGACAAAAAACAAGCAACGTTTATGAGTGAAATTAAAATTATAAAATGGCGACGATTTACCCATATCTATATATTAGGGTGGTGCAAAAATAATGACGTAACAATGTCGTTTTTTGACGTATTTTCTAACGTCAAAAAACGACATTATTACGTCATTATTTTTGCACCAACCTAATATATATATATATATATATATATATATATATATATATATATGCAAGATGAGAACGAATAGCGTATAATTCTAATGTTCGTAACATTTAATTTAAAAGAGGGCTCAATACAAAGGAGACCAATATTCATATATATTATATAAGGATTTTAAAAATGGCAAGGCCATGTAGATACTTATATGAAACCTGATCGATTGTTTCATCTGTGTAAAGCCCGCAAATCTTATGAAACCCTTTTTTTCTTTTTTTTTTCATAAAAAAGCGACTGTATTTTGCTTTTAAATATGAATAAATTGTTCACTCGCCACTAATTTTCAATCGCCTGATGAGAAGCATTTGATACTCATCGAAACACGACTGCAATTGTTGAGCGATTTTCATATTTTTTTCGATGTAATAACCTAAAATAAAATATATATATATATATAAATTTGTTTTGGGGACTATTAATTTAAGATTATTTACTTCCATTATATATATATATATATATATATATATATATATATACTAGGTTGGTGCAAAAATAATGACGTAATAATGTTGTTTTTTTATACACTTTAATCAATCGTGACATTCATTAGAAAACTGCAAATGGTTATTGATAGATGCCGATTTTAGTTCCACATACACACGCAGAAAAAAAGAAACATATTGGATTTTAAAATTAAATACACATAAACTAGGGTTGAATAGGGACTTGGGTGTTTTAAATCTTTATAAATATTTCAATAGTTAAGTAATTTTTTTTAGATATAGTTAAAAAACAAAATTTAAACAGCATTTAAAATATTTATGACAGATTTAAGTTAGGAATATCCGAACAGTGACGTTCCATATCACGTGACGTCCGCGTCTCGCGAAGGACGATACTTGCTAACAAACAGTAATTTTAATTTATTTGTAACAAACAGTTATTTCCGATGAAAGATTGAGGACAATTTGAAATACCAAATGTATATATAAATAAATAAATACTTTCATAAAATAAAACACAATTTTTTTAATTTTCAACTTTTTCCATATATATATATATATATATATATATATATATATATATATATATATTATAATTATTTCTTTAAAAATATGATTAAAAAAAATTTAACAACTGAAATTTAAGCTCTACTTCTGTATGGAGCACTGTTTTTTTTTTGTTTTTAAAAAACAAAAATACTAAAGAAATCCGGATTATCTACGGAACGTATTCTTTCCTATTTTCTACACACACACACACACACACATATATATATATATATATATATATATATATATATATATATATATATATATATTATAATTATTTCTTTAAAAATATGATAAAAAAAATTAACAACTGAAATTTAAGCTCTACTTCTGTATAGAGCACTGTTTTTTTTTTGTTTTTTTTTTTAAATAAAAAACAAAAATACTAAAGAAATCCGGATTATCTACGGAACGTATTCTTTCCTATTTTCTACACATCTACACACACACACACACACACACACACACACACACATATATATATATATATATATATATATATATATATATATATATATATATAATGGAAGGAAATAATCTTCAAAAGTACTCCCCAAAACAAATTTAAAATCCCCAAAATAAGCTTAGAGTATTTGTTTTTGGCAGGATGACACACTTGAAGTGTTGCTTTGTTGGTAAGAATAATAGCACTTATAGGCTTACATTCATGTGTATGTATGAACATTTGTACACGTGTCTGTATATGTGTAGGTGCGTACCTAGATTTGTATTGATTATCTCCCGTTCTCGTTGCTTTTTGCGTGTTTCTGCAGAAATAGTTGGACATATGGCTGTCTTGCCGATGTACACCATACAGATATTTCTAAAGTAAGACATCTTGTATCATTATCCATACTTCATAAGTTTTATTTTACTTTTGCTCTTATTTCTTTTCTTTTTTCTTGTTTTGAATTGTATTTTTGTTCTCACTCTAAATTCTCTAAGTGTGTTTGTTTTATTCCTCTGTTTAAAACTCTTCCAATTATATCTGGCAATATGACTACCACTGGTAATATTGAGATTTCTAATTATTATGTGTACTAGGGACTATTTCATTAAACCAACCATTTTGTAATTGTGTTGGGTGGACATACACAAAACAACGGGCCAGATCAGTTAACCCACTGTATAAACTAATTTACATTGTTCCGAAATTTAAGAATATCTAGGCCGGTCAGTCTTCTTAGGCTGACTACTACTTCTCACATCCTTCTGCTTTTCACACTCTACTTCCCCCACAAAATAACCTCTGTCCACCACATCTTTAATAGAGCTTTCCCCTCCTTCTAGATCATCTTCTACTGCTTTCCATTCCTGCTTCAACCTAAGGTCTTCAATGACTCCGGCCCGTTTTAGGAATCAAAGTGTAGTATCTGTGCTTTGTGATCATGCGGGCTGGGTTCTGTCGAACTCCCTAATGCCGGGAGGAACTCGGAGGAAGCTTTGCCGAAGGGCAACGTTTCCTTCGGGGAGGTAGACAGGACCTGAACCCGTCCAGGCGGGTTCAAAGGTCATATTTTTGGCCGAGCCTACGGGCTCGCGGGCTACCCACATTAAACCGGCCATGTGCCACATTTAATCCTCGTGGGTGGATTAATAAATACTAAGCTTGGGTCCGGAGAGACAAATGCTCAAGTATTATTTTCTACTTTTTATTTGAATTAAGATCTCTTTCATTAAATTAACTAAATTTGAGTCGACCTGGTTTGATCTGCCTAAAAACAACAAAACGGATCGGTCAATGTAAAATACAATCCATTATAAAATGTCTCAAAAGTAACAAAACGTATAGGATAAATTCTCGGCTGGATGAACCGATTCAAGCCTATGACTACTCCCCAACCACTAATCCCTTAAACATTTATTTTCCTACTCCGCTCCATATATAACATCTCTCATCTTCCTTCGCAGCTACCAATCTGTCGGTCTGATATAGTATCTCCATTTATGGAGCAGATTTTGATCTGAAGAGTTGAGCACCTAGGTGTTCACGAAATAAATTATAATCGAAATCGATAATTAAATTCTCCGTCTTATTATTATCATTATATATATATATATATATATATATATATATATATATATATATATATATATATAATTACATGAATCATTCATGCAAAAAACAAATATAGGGGTTAATAATTTAAATGGCGAGAATACATCTTCGCAAACAATTTCAATACGTTACACTAACCCCGGGGCCTTTATATGAATGATATGATCCCTGTTTATAAATTCCAGTTTCATAAGGTCTTTTTTAATTTTTACAAGCTTTCGTCTGTTCCTACAGACATCCTCAGTTATGGAAATAGATTTGTTCTTGTTTTTTACTTCTCGGTAATAAGAGGACAACGAAAATATAGATGTAATCCGAAAAAATGCCATGAGAAATGTGTTATTTTTTTGGAACGTGCGATCTGAACGCTGAGTTTGAATTTTAAATTTTAAGGTTGTGCGTTTTTGTACAAATATAGTAATAAGAGAATTCTTTTGTACTGGTAGGTTTTCCGTCAATGTGGCATGAACTATATTGTTCAATAATTACAGAAATGTCACACTTATCCGAAAGCTGCGAGTTGGATCAGATATTTTAATTTCGATTATAGGTGCAATTTAAATGATAATTACATGAATCATTCATACATAAAACAAATATAGGGGTTAATGATTTATATATATATATATATATATATATATATATATATATATATATATATATATATATATACTTTAAATTATACATAAGGTAAATGAAGAACGCTGGAAACAAAAAAAAACTATGGACAGAAAATATGTTTTACAAAATGTAAATACGCGAACAGCACAATCCTTTCTAAGTATAACTGGGAAATTGAAAACAAAACGCAAATCACACCAAAAATATCATGGAAAATAAAGAAAAGATCATCAGCCTACAACAATCAGTTCAAACCTTCAAACATCTCGGAGGAAAAATAGCTAGTATTACCTTCCCAGACCAAAATAAACTACTAAATAAACGATCTGAACTCATCTCAAAATGCAGACATGAAATGAAATTTTTATTACTTTACTTAAAAATCGAAAACGAAAAAGAATAAATAAAAAAAATAATAATAATAAAGTAAAATAAATTAACCCCAGTAAATAATAAACAAATTACTAAATCACCCCCGTTAGAATGGACGAAAAAAGTAAATAAAAATGAAAAATAAAATAAGAAAAAACAGTAAAAATAATCAATCCAAATAAATAGCGTAAGTAAATAATAAGCACAATAACAAATCAATGCCCACAAAGTAACCGTTAGAATAGACTACCACAATCAATCCAAAAATTGGAGGAAAAAAAGCTGTAACTGTTATATGAAAGATAAAAATAAATAAATATATAAATAAATAAGAAAGAACAATAAAATAAATTTATGCAAATAAATAAATAAAAAATTAACAAACCGCTTCCGATAATATAGACGTTAGAATAAACAAAAATAAAAAATAAATAAGCAAAAACAAGTAAAAATAATCAATCCAAATCAATAAATAAAATAATAAACAAATTAAAAAAAAAAAACTGCCCCGCCAAAATAGCAGTTAGAATACACTACATTAATCAATCCAAAAATAGGACGTAAAAACAGCTTTATCTTCCCAGAACTGTTTTGGTCTGGGAAGATAAAGCTATTTTTTCGTTTAAAAACTATTAAATAAACTTTTCGTTTTAAAACTATTAAATAAACGATCTAACCTCGTCTCAAATTGTTTTACTACGTTATTAAAACATCGAAAACCGGAAAGAATAAAGAAATAAATGAAATAGAAAATAAAAATAAATAAAAAATCAAGTAAAATAAGTGAACATAAATAAATGAATAATAAACCATTCCCGCCAAAATAACCGTCAGAATGGACTACGGACAATGCCCCACTGACCCGTATATATAAATAACCGAGAACAAACCCGACATACGTAGCCTGACGATTGTGCCTAGCATGAAACAACCTGTCGCCTCTGAATGTCGACTTCAATGTTCACTTTATACATACATATATATATATATATATATATATATATATATATATATATATATATATATATATATATATGCGAATGTATAGGCAGGTGTATGTGTGAGCTGATCTTATACAAATACATATAAATACTCTATAGTATAATAAATAAAGTGCTCAATATTAAATAACAGTGCTATTTGTCTGAGTTTCATTCCGAAGTAATTTTCAAGTGCCGGAATTATTATATTTATTTTTAAAATAAAAATAATAAAGTCTGCACTTAAAATAGCTTCGGAATGAAACTCAGAGTTGTTCAATTGATGCAAGATATTACATATACCTGAATGTCATTTTATCTTGAATTCAGAATTTTGATCATTGTCCATTAGGCGATAGTCTTGGTACTCCAACATTAAAATTTGGCTTATAACAGCAATTAATTGAGAAAAACCCTCCGCAATATTCGAGCGTTATATTACAATCTTATTTTGATAATGCCATTATCTGGATTTCGTACATTTTCTTCTCTTTCAGATTTCCAATCAGTTGAAACTTCCTGCTCCGTTTTACGTGACCGTCCATGCACTCCATCAACGACCTTTCACAGTATTTTCCGTTCTCTTCCGATGTTTATATATATATATATATATATATATATATATATATATATATATATATATATATATAAAGAAAGAACAGTAAGATATATAATCCGGTGTTCTTATAGATATCTTTATTTTTACAAAATAGTGCTCTATGTAAATTTACAGAGCATTAATATTATAAATTAATAGACTTAAAATATGGTTTTTCGCTACACAGTTCCAACCATGTTTCAAAAACGGAAGCTAAAAGCCCAGAATTTAATTTTCTAATTAAATTAAAGACATTAATTCCATTTCATCTTTAATTTAATTACAAAATTAAATTCGGGGCTTTTAGGTTCTGTTTTTGAAATATGGTAGGAACTGTGTAGCGAAAAACCATATTTTAAGTCTATTAATTTGTAATATATATATATATATATATATATATATATATACAATGGAGAGCTACAACAAACATCCTGGATTTGAAGACCGTATGCAAAGAAGAATGGAACAAAATACCAAATAAAATTTGCAAATCATTAATTGAGAACTGAAAGAAGTGGTTGTTTGCTATAGAAAAGTATAATGGCCATTTTACAAAGTATTAAATGAAGATTATGTATTTCTTTTTTGTATTGTACTAATATTACCCCCCCCCTTAGTTAATAATATGAAAAGTATTTATTTGGAATACAATAAATGAAAAAATTGTATTGGTACGAATATTTGTCCCCTCCCACTCTGTATATATATATATATATATATATATATATATATATATATATATATATATATATATATATATATATATAATTTATCTCTATGGCCTTCTGTCATAGTGACGTCCATGCCATGATATGATCAAAGCTACAAACACGAAATGAGATGATTAGAAAAACAGACAAAAAAAAAGAAGGAAATATTCAAGCTTACAAAATGCTGGCTTCTACATGAACACTATTGCTATCTCGCGGGGATTTTTTGACATTTATTCTCTCCTCCGTTCGGACTTGAGTGGGCTTTGGGGGTATTTGTATAAGAAATAATATTGCTTAAATATATTTTCCCGGTATCCACCTGCCCCCATTTTTTTTTATCTCACTTACTATATGCGTCTATCTTTATCTCCCTCTCTCTGCTACACTCTCTATCAATCACTTGCTCTCCATTTCTTTCTATCGCTTTCTCCCTTCCTCTCTATCACTCTGGCCCACTCTCTCTCTCTCTATCTCTCTCTCTCTCGCGCGCTCGTTAGCTTTCATGCATGTTTAACAGATTTATGTGGATTTTGTCTTTCTGTTTACTACTCCCATGACAGGTGGTTTTCAGGTTTCGACCGATGAAGCCATTATAATTGATTTGTCCAACTGCTTTTCTGACCGTCGCTCCTCAACTCGGTGAACGATAGTAATAATATGAAAACAGTCGAAATTAAAACAAAAAGAAATACGGGAAAAAAGAGAGAACAAAAAAGAAGGAGGGAGAAGTGAAGAAGGAGAAATGAAGAGAGAGAGAGAGAGAGAGAAAATGGGGCCAACATTACTGATAATAAGAGAGTTAGAGTGGGACGGTGAGAGAAACTAATACAATAATAAATAATGAGGGGAATACGGACGAAAAGAATGACTGAAAATGTAAATAAGTAAAGAAAGAAAGAAAGAAAGAAAGAAAGAAAGAAAGAAAGAAAGAAAGAAAGAAAGAAAGAAAACAGAAAGAAAAAAGAAAGAAAGAAAAATGAAAGAAAATATAATTACATGCAAAAAGACAGATGTGAAGAAAGAAAGAAAGAAAGAAAGAAAGAAAGAAAGAAAGAACGAAAGAACGGATAATTGCAAGAAAAAGACAGTTTGGAAGAAAGAAAGAAAAAAAAAAGGAAGAAAGAAGAGATGATTTCAAGCAAAACGACAAACGTGGAAAGAAAGAAAGAAATGAAAACATCAAGAAGGAAAGAATAAAGAAAGAAAAGAGATAATGACAAGCAAAAAGAGAGATGTGAAGAAAGAAAGAAAGAAAAACAAAAAAAGAAAAATAACAAGAGAAAAAAAGTATGATTGCAAGTATAAAGACAGATGCAGAAAAAAGAAAAAGAGAGGAAGAATGAAAGAAAGAATAAGAAGAAGAAGAAAGAAAGAAGGAATATTTGCAAGGAAAAAGAGGGATGTGGAGAAAGAAAGAAAGAAAGAAAGAAAGAAAGAAAGAAAGAAAGAAAAAAGAAAGAAAGAATGAAGTGATAATTGTAAGAAGAAACGAACAGAAAGAAAGAAAAGTTAAGGGCAGGAAAAATACAAATCTAAAGAAAGAAAGAAAGAAAGAAAACGAGAAAGAAAGAAAAAATAAATAAAGGATAATCGTTAGCAAAATGTTAGATGTTGAGAAAGAAAGAAAGAAAGAAAGAAAGAAAGAAAGAAAGAAAAAGAAAAGTTAGTGTCAAAGAAAAATCAGTTGCGGCGAAAAGAATAAAGAAAGTCATGTTAATGCCAAGAAAAAGGCAAATGTAAAGAAAGAAAGAAAGAAAGAAAGAAAGAAAGAAAGAAAGAAAGAAAGAAAAAAGAAAGAAAGAATGAATGCCAGGAAGATGCAGTATTGGAGAAAAAGAAAAAAAATTATTGATGTCAGGAAAAGTCAGATTTGGTGAAAGAAAAAGTTAAAAGTAAGAAAAACAGAAAGAAAGAGACAACGAACGAAATGATAATGATAGGAAAAACAGATGCAGTGAAAAATAAAGCAATGAAAAAAGAAAGAGAATGAAAGACTGAATGAAACGACAAAGTGAACAAATAGGTGATTGAATCTTATCCCATAATGCATCATTATTATTCACTCTGATGTTCATCCTATAAGCAGATGTTTCCATCGTGAACATAACAACGTATAATTGTTAGAAATACTCATGTATAGTACAGGGCAGTATTAAAGGAGTGATAAGCTATTAACGCATCACTATATGTTTAAGCATTTCACTCCAAACAAGGCAATAAAGCCACTAAGACACAATGGTTTACTGAGTGTGAGGGAATATGAAAAAAAGAAAACTTTATTAAGGTTGGTTGTCATGTTGAAATTGTTCAACGGCATATCTATGGGTTATTTAAAGCCGAAATATTTTGTACGTAATTTTATGTTATTAACAGTAGATATCTTGCATATTAATTTTATATTTTCAGGATGTTTTTTAGATATATAGTTTGTAGATAATATAATGTAATGTTGGTAAATTTACTATAAATATATATTTTTATATATTTTTAGTGTAGCATTGATTGCCATTTTGCTTTAAAAATATGTTGTTGCACAATTTATTATAAAATGTACTGTTGATTTTTTGTGGGAATGGGACTTTTCTATTTGCCCATCGCTGGGACCCTAATGTGCTATCAGTTCGGGTCAGGGTTAATCTGGGAACAACACCAGTTAAGAGGTGGTTACTTGCTCCTCAAAAACTCCAAACGACTGATCAGAGTCCATGCTGTCGGATGTAGTTTATCTCCATACCCACGATGAACATTATTAAAGAACAAACAACAATAAAAAAAAAAAAGAATTAAGGCGATATAAAGTAACGACTGACATTGCGTTTAAATTTTGAAGATCAACGTTCGCAAAAAAGCAAGAGACTGGAAGAGACTTGGACAATCAAGAAGTTCAGGAGAAAAAAGTTTTATCATAGACATTACGGTTACATCTAGCAATTTCAAATGTAAAATGATGAGACCAAACTGCCAATCTAGTACTGCGCTTAAATTCTTAAAGTCGGAGCACCATGAAGGAAACCTGAGCAGAACAATTACCATAAAACTATTGATAGAAATTCAAAATTTGTTATGACTTCAATCAACTAATATACATTCAGAAATACTGGTTTTGATATCCGAGCCAATCTATTCATGTTAGCTATCATACTCTCAGCGTCTCTGACGTTGTAAACTCCGACCTTCTGCGGATGTCTGTCTTTTATTCGTTGATAGCCGCACTAGCAGGATTACCTTAGTTTATATACTCATAAATTATGAATCGTTGTGCAGTACGGCTTTCTTCAACTCTCTGACATTTCAATAATTGACCTTCTCAGAATTTCGAACTGAACAACTTATCGTACCGTGGTATCTTACTCTAAATCCGTTTTGCATGCTATGAAATATTGATAACCTTTCACCAAAAAACTTCAGAGAAATAAAATGAAGTTTACATTTGCAGATAAAGTTTACATTTGAGATAAAGTTTTTTTTCTTGTGCCTGATGAGTTGGTAAAACAATGAAACTTAAGTCTCACCCCAAAACGTAGCTATATGTATATTTACTAATAATTATTTTAATAAAAATAGATTTAAAATTATTCCTATCTCTCCCTTCCTTCTCTAATTTCGACCATATTTATCATCCACCTCCTCCACCTCTCTCTATCACTTTACATCAACTTAAAACTACCCCTCTAATATGTATAAAAATACTATGTAAATTTTAAACGATTTTTTATGCTTGGAAAACCAGGAAAAAATCTTCCTGGGGAAATAAAATAGAAATCAATGGACACTTAAAGTTGTCTGTTTTCTGACTTTAATTAAATTAATATATATATATATATGTGTGTGTGTGTGTGCGCGCGCACGTGTGTGCGTAAAATACATACATACATACATACATACATACATATATATATATATATATATATATATATATATATATATATATATATATATATATATATATTTGAATAAAAACAGACCACTTTAAGGTTCCATGTAATAAACTATTTCAGCACAGCCCTTTTAAAGGGCTTTGGATCAACAGACTTTAGTTCAAACATATTTGTTCTGAATTTACATTGAGCTCTCCGGATATAATCCTCCTTGGGTCTACCCATACAGATTACATAGTTTTGCATAATATATATATATATATATATATATATATATATATATATATATATATATATATATATATATATATATATTTGCCGTAATGCAGTGTGGCAAGATATTAAGACAATTCAAATGAAAAATCTGAAATATTATCCGACTTCACATTGGATTTCGGCTTCAGTCGATTTAACACCGCGTCAATATTGCTTTACTCTATCCTTTCTATGCATATTTTAATGGTAATTGCTTTGATTAGCTTTCTTCATTGCTGCGCAGTACTCGACTAGTAGCGATGTTTCATTATTTGACTGTTGAAAATGATAGAAGCCACCGTTAGTTATATTTTCAGATATTTTCCGCAGCTGTCACTTGTGGTACTCTCTTCCGGGTACCCCCTTTTCTGTCCACTGTGAATATCAAAATTTAAATCTAATTGCAATCGCCATCTTCTGTTGTCTTATTACCTACTCTATTGTCCTTTCTGTTTTTTCATTTTTAGTAACCCCTTGCAACTTTATATCCTTCACGGGGTTAAATACATTAAAAAAAATAACACCAACTTCCGTTTGGTTACTTGAAGAAACAAATGCCTGTTTACCTTTAGATATAAACAAAAACCTTGACCTATATATCACCATTTATTAATTCATGAGTTTTTTTTCCCTATTGATTGGTATTCAATATTAAATAACACAGAAATGGTGGATGAAATTAAATTAACGAAATTTATGGACCAGGTATCGAAATCCATATTCTCGTGAAATGGCCTGTGAAATTCGATTTTGTAACCACATCAAAAAAACTCGCATCTCTAAATTTTAAACCTAGCAAAATATGTGTCAATTAGGATGGGATATACCACCTTAATAACCGTACGATGTGGAAGCAGAGACTGAATTTTGTTAGAATTACTTGAATTAGGACTGTGATTAACCCTGGCATTTTGCGAGAAAAATATAATTAAATATATAGCATAGAGGATTATTTCTGATAATGCCATGTGGCTTTTATATTGTTAGTTTCGCTTACGAAAATGTGTTATTCTGATCCTATGATTGAATTCCTTCCGATAAGACAAAACATAATTTACAGTACTTGTAAGTAATTTTGTGACGTGGTGTCGGATGGTTAATTCTCAGTGGATAACAGATTAGTTTAACACAGAAACACACAGAAACACACACACACAGAATCATATATATATATATATATATATATATATATATATATATATATATATATATGAATACTAGAAAGAACAATGGAGAAAATTCCACTGTTCGCAGCGTTTACTTTTAAAAAAGGGCTCAGTACACAATTAAAATGAAAATTAATTTCCTTAAAAACCATTAAACTTAAATTTCGTTAAAAATCATTTAATCACCAATTATAGACCATCGCCTGAAGAAGTACAGTCATAGTATTGAAACATGATTGCTTATGTGTGGCGGCTTCAACATATTTTTATTGTAATCTCTTATAATAATAATAATAATAATAATAATAATAATATATATATATATATATATATATATATATATATATATATATATATATATATATATATATATAATGTTTTACAGGAAAAAAATATAATTACCGCAACAGGAATTCACATGTTAACGTGATTATGTTGCTGTACAAACATATATGATCTGTTATAATAAACAACATGAGTTCTCTCTCTCTCTCTATATATATATATAGCAAAGGTAATAAATTCGTTGGTATATACTCCAAGTGGATCCTAGTAATATAAAATGTTCAAAGTGATCCACAAAAAAGCTCAATATATCTATTATTACAGTGCAAATAATTAATACACATTAAAATCTAAAATCACATCATACGTTGAAAATATACATATAATAAATAGAACAAGATCTTGTAAAACCTGGAATGACCCAAGCCCTTTATGCCTATATGAAAAACTACACATTATTAAGTTTCTAAAAAACAAGATATATTAAATCAAAGACATGAGATAAGGTTTCTCTTTTTTTGCCGACACCAACCAATAACCGACTTAATTAATTAGCATTTATAAAAAAATAAAAATAAAAATTTAAAAATCTATAAACAAGTTGAATTGAAGCAATAGGTTTAAAAACACAACCGAATCGTACGATTAAATCCCCTTTAAGAAGTCATCAACAAAAAAATAAATAAATAAATAAGCACCAAAGACTACCAGAACTACAACATCAGTAATGTTAAAGCCTTAGCATACAGTAATAAAAAGGAAAAACGGAACTACTATATCAATCAGAATTTTAGCAAGGTGTCTGGTAAGAGTTGGCATTGAGGCAAGACAAAAAACTCCAATTCAAACTTACACGATTTCAATAGCCTGACATCCCACAAACACCCATAATTTCATCAAAGCAATGATTCCTAGATAAAGAAAAAAAAACCTCAGACCACACCTCCATTCAAATCTATAAATTAGTAAAACATGCTTGAGAATAAAACTGCCACCCAGTGATTAAAATTTATTAAAGTTTAATATTGGAATTAAATTTAAACACTGCTGACCAGTTTCGAAACAGTAATTTCTTTGTCGCGAGGGAATCATATTTTTTATATATATATATATATATATATATATATATATATATATATATATATATATATATATCCGTGGGTAAGTAATCCAAGTAGATCATATTAATATAAAATATTAAAACTGATTCACAAAAGAGGGCGCAATATATTGTTATAGAGCATATAAGTGAATTACAATTAATGAGATCATAAAATGTAACCGATACAGATGACCATTTCGTCCATGAGAAAGAAGTTTTTCCCTAGACTTTTCAATGTAAATACATTTACTAAAACATTTAATAAATATATTTGCATTTCACACATTTATTTACATTAATTCAAGATCATTAGTTATATATATATATATATATATATATATATATATATATATATGCGAAGATGTATATAATTTTTTGTATACCAGAAACTTCATGATAACAACAAGAAAAAATTAAACATTAGTCAGTCTTTATATAGTTTCAATATTATTTATCATTAACGTTTTTTCATACCGAGGATTAAAAATAACTTCAAACGAATAAAGACGTTAAATCATAAAGAACCCAATCCGCCATCAGATCATATAGTATTTCAAAATGGCTTCCAAAAGCTAGAAGAACAAAGACAGTCCATATAAATGGAAGAGAAACTAATGATATGCCAATGCTGCCAGCAGACTACACTACTTTAAACAAAAGGTTTGGAAGGAAACTTTACCCTCAATAATGGCTTTTCGAATATACAATTCTTTTTAAAAACAAAAAGAAGAGATAATTCGGGTGTTATAGAGTTGGTCTAATAAAGGGGACACTAATACTACTACTACTACTACTAATAATAATAATAATAATAATAATAACAGATATATGGCACATTGAAACATTGACTATCACTGTTGTAGTTAGAAGCCTCGGTTTCGTTGGAAAAGATTCCAGTAGACTAATTGAAGGGATTACTTGAAGCCCATTTCTTAAAGAAATACAAAAAAATTGTTTTCAAGATTAGAGCCTTACAGAGGGATTTTTCTATGTATTTTTGTGTGTCTGTCAGTGGAGAATTTTATGATGCCATTTCTAACCTTAGGTAATTGGGTGGGACCTGGAATGAAATGTGCACACACCAGAAATCAAAGGAAATAAAAATAATAACAATAATAATATCCAACATAACTAAATTAATTAAAATAAAATAAGGTATGTTAAAAACATTTGTTATAAATAATAATAGATACAAGATAAATAAATCAATATAGAGTTAATTATAGAGAACAAATTTATAATATAACTTAGAACTTAAACATAGAAGGTTAGACATAATAAAGATTCACTTATTTATAATTGTACTAGCATTATTAATTTAAAATTATATCGGATGTATACATCAGCAAGACTCATACAGAAATCCACATATAAAAATATCACAAGAGTGCATGATAATCAATATATATATATATATATATATATATATATATATATATATATGTGTGTGTGTGTGTGTGTGTGTGCGTGTGTTGTGTGTGTGTGAATGTACATACATATATGTTAGCACCCATGAAAAAGAATAGGCACTTCAAGTGTAAATCCCCCAAACAAAGCACTTAAGACAACAGCGAGTGGCACATTATCATGCAATTTAAAATGTCACATGAAACCGCTTCTGGACCCGCATATCTTACCACAACTCTCACATTCCAATTGATGACGTCTACGGTTTTATAGCCAATTGCCAGAATTTTTTTATATAGTGGAACAAGTCTCCCGAGAGGATGCTTAAACGATCACTATAATCTCACCCTATTCTTCGTCCTCAAAATATACACCTCTTAATCCCTCCTGGAACATCCTTAGAAACCTCAGTTTCTACGACTCTAAGTCGAGAGGCTCGTGATCTTTCTACTGGCTGAACAATATAAAAAATTTCCGAGATCCTGAATTAAATATTACAAAAAGACAGAACAAAAGAAAATAACCCTTTTATTTATTAGTGAAACATACAGCCATTTATATAATTAAAAAAAGAAACAGATAGGGTGAATAAAAATTTAAGATAGAAAAAAATAAAAGAAAATGGAAAATTAAAAATAAATTAAAATCAATATATATATATATATATATATATATATATAAAACATTACTGATGTTTGAAAGTCAGGAAGTAAAGTAAAATACATTTGACAATGACCAAACTGCCAGTCTTTTAAAATCCCTCGAAGAATAGACAAAGACAACGCAAGAAAGATAGAATGGAAGAATTATCAACATAATAATAATAAAAATATACTTAAGCGTTTCAAAGAATTTTCTAGACGGATGAAAGCCAAAGCCGGAACTGAAGAACAGTCTATAACCGATTGGTGGACAACTGGGTAGGCGAGTAGCTCTTTCGCTCTACAGCAAAGACAGGGCCAATTCAAACGGCCAATTTCAACACTGGCAGTTTCTATCGACAGTTTCTGAACTGTTCTGTGTCAAGGGACCCGACCGGTCCTTGAGGCTATCTGTTAAGCCTCTTCTGAAAAGCCTGCTCACTGACCTTTTGACAGAGCCTCTTTGCAACTAAACCTATCAATGAGTCTCGATTCCCGATTCACGAATATTTGTTGAGATAAGATATATGAAATAACTCTCTCGCTCTCTCTCCCTATATAAATATATATGTGTGTGTATGTGTGTGTATGTTTTTCTCCTTCTCTCTCACTTTCTCTCTCTCTCTCTCTCTCTATCTATCTATCTATATATATATATATATATATATATATATATATATATATATATATATATATATATTCTAATTTATCATATTTTTCTAAATACACATACTAACAAAAACACACGCATACAATACCTAAAACGAATGAGAGGTTTTCAAAGATACAGAGGTCATTAAAAATAAGAACAAAAGCCTCCTACTTTCCACATTTCTCTGACCGAACCTAATTGTTTTATTGCAATGTAAGCGAAGGAGACTTTTCTTCTCTAATCCAAGGAGAATTTGGAGTACTACCATACGCAAAAAACAATGGTTAAACATAGAAAATCATCAGGAAAAAAGCTGATTCCTTTAAATAATGAGTGGGAATAAGCATTCTTCGCCTGAGGATGGTCACAAGACCTGAAACACTTGTAGCAAAAAATATGGAAAATTGAATTAAAGTAACAAGCCCTGTTTCATCCCCAAGCGAGAATGTAAATACTAAAGAACCCTGGATTATTTACCTAACGAGTTCTTTCCTATTTTTCTACATACATGTGCGCACACACACACACACACACACACAAGCACACACATATATATATATATATGCGTGTGTGTGTATGTTTTCCTTCTCTCTCTCTATATATATATATATGTGTGTGTGAGTGTGTGTGTATATTGTATGCGTGTTTCTACTTCCTCTCTCTATTTCTCTCTCTCTATATATATATATATGTGTGTGTGTGTGTGTGTGTGTGTGTGTGTGTGTGTGTGTGTGTGAGTGTGGGTGTGTGTTTCTCTTTCCAATATTTGTCTCTCTCACTATATATATATTTTCTCAAATCCACCTCCTAATTTCTATCACTTGTATATCCTTCCTTGAATCGGCTTTCAATGCTCTGGATGGAGCGGCTTAGGGATAGTAGACGTAGCTCGTGGGGACACAGTCCTATGGGTAAGGGAAACTCGGTTGAGTTCTACCACGGAATATGGGATCGAGCGGAACTATATCGAATCTAATTAGTCACCTATTCGTCACCGAGACCTGTTGGTACAGTTGTTATGACATTTGTCACACATCGTAACGGCTCGGGTTTCAATTCTCGGTAGTGGATGCGCACTGCTGATTAGTCCCAAATATAGGACGAAACTGCATTCTGTTGAGGTTTCTTATAGACTCGATGAATTACTTAATTATAATCATCTCAAATTGCCCCTAATAATTTCTGTCACTTGTATATCCTTGCTTGAACCGGACTCTAATGTTCTGGATGGAACGTCTTGGTGATTGTAGTCTTGGCTCGTGGGGGCACAGTCGTATGGGTAAGGGAAACTCGGATGAATTCGACCACGGAATATGTGACCGTACTGCGCTATAACGAGTCTGATTCGCTATCCTTCGTCAATCGAGACCCGTTGGAACAGTTGGTATGACGTTTGCTTGATGACGTAACTGTCCCGGTTTCAAATCTCGGTAGCGGATGGACGCTGCTGATGAGACCCAAATATAAGACGAAACGGTCGTTCAGTTTTTTTCTGTTGAGGTTTCTTCTAGACTCGATTAATTACTTATTTATAATTATCTCAAATCCCTCTTAATTCATATGTATATTATTACGTTGGTGCAAAAATAATATCGTTTTCTCACATAGTAACGTATGTGAGAAAACGACATTATTTTTGCACCAACCTAATATTTTGAAGAAACAAAACCCCATTTTCCCCTTTAAGGTAACCTCTCGGTTAAAACTTCATTATAAGAATCGTTGGTAACCCAAATAGACAAGTAAGAGAAACTACGAATAAAAAACGATTTATTATTAAAATGTGGAAAAAGGGTTGGTGGGAAAAAATGTCGCAAACAAAAATCAAAAAGTTTCAGTGTTTAGAAAAAGGAAAAATCAGGACTCACAAGCCTACTCGTAAAAAAAGAGGACGGAACAAATTTCTCTTTCTGTCGAAACAGAGACGGTCGGTGTAATTTGATATAAACTGTCTATAAAGCACGCAGATGTTTTACCAACCATGATTTGCCAAAGATGGTCAGCGCAATCTGGATTGCCTAAAGAGTGCTGGCAAAATCGCACAGATACAGGTTTAAAGCCCAAAGAAAAAAACCCGACACGAGTAAACAACGAACTAACAAAAGAGCTCAATACAACCGTAGAGCAGACCTAGATAAACATAGTGAGCCAGATAAACCTACCCAGATTTCACCCAAGCGGATCGTCAGGGAAACTTGCTTTCCCTGACGAACCGCTTGGGTGAAACCTGGGTAGCTTTGTCTGGCTCACTAGGTTTATTATATATATATATATATATATATATATATATATATATATATATATATATATAAATTTTTAAGTTATAAGGAACTTGGTAAACCGAATTGGTAAATCCAAAGAGGATGAAATCCTGAAATCTCAATGTGAGGACAGAGCTAATATGTAATGAAAAACAAACCACTTTAAGTTACCATTACGATAATTTATTTCACCCAAAATCCTTTTTTAAGGATTCAGGAATTGAGAGGAAAAATGAATCCCATTTTTCCTCTCAATTCGTTGTTGGAAGTTTTACCTGATGATCCTGAATCCTTAAAAAAGGATTTTGGGTGAAATAAATTATCGTAATGGTAACTTAAAGTGGTTTGTTTTTCATTACATATTAGCTCTGTCCTCACATTGAGATTTCAGGATTTCATCCTCTTTGGATTTACCAATTCGGTTTACCAAGTTCCTTATAACTTAAAAATTTATATATATATATATATATATATATATATATAGTAAACCTAGTGAGCCAGACAAAGCTACCCAGGTTTCACCCAAACGGTTCGTCAGGGAAAGCCAGATTTCCCTGACGATCCGCTTGGGTGAAATCTGGGTAGGTTTGTCTGGCTCACTATGTGTATCTAGGTCTGCTCTACGGTTGTATTGAGCTCTTTTGTTAGTTAGTTGTTTACTCGTGTCGGGTTTTTTTCTTTGGGCTTTAAACCTGTATCTGTGCGATTTTGTTAAACAGGCTTTCATGTTTCTAGCTCTTTCTTTTTTTAAACCCTTTTTTCCCTCGAGATTGATTTGATTATTGGCAAATCAAAAATTCGAGGGTTTTTCGAAACGAGTATAGTTACCTATATATATATATATATATATATATATATATATATATATATATATATAGGTAACTATACTCGTTTCGAAAAACCCTCGAATTTTTTATGTATATATATATATATATATATATATATATATATATATATATATATATACCGACTGTAACAGCAAAACCGGTGATGCCCACAAATGAACATCACTATTTGCTCATGTTTATCCACGCTAAAGATCCATTCTGGGTTCCCGCGTTGTAATATTGGAGAATAAAAAAAAACGTTTCCGTTTGGCAAAAGAGGGCGTTATTGATGTAATCCTCGTTTACCCAATCAAGTATCTAATATTAAAAACTGTATTTCAATGTTCCAGTAGTTCCAATGGGAGACACTTTTAATATTCTACCAGAAACAAAACAACGGATTTTAGCGATCATGAACTGCTTTTGTTTTCAACACTCGTTTTCCATTTTATGATAAACAGTGTATTTTTTTTTTGTTTTCTACTGCCATGCAATAATTATTTTGTATATCACCAATAATATTGCAATGAAGGCATAAAAGATTGGCGTTCCCAGTTAAACAACTACTACGGATGGTAAAAGTTTGATCTGTTCTCAAGCGAAAGTTGATGAAGAAAGCAAATTATCTCTAAGTTTTCCTAATTCGCTTGTAGCAGGCATCCATTTATAATGTTTAATAATGGTATCTCTCTATTTGATTAGAATACACTCCTTTTCTGGGTAGCTTAACTGAAGTGGCTTAATAATCCAATCTATTTCGTTTCGCTTTTTCCCGCCCCTCATGACTCTACCAAGAACAATATGGCGCCAGCCGCTGCGATCGTCTGCTAGGTGTTCCCAGCTTACCAGAGTCGATGATACATAGCAACATCCATTATTAGAAAACGCAATTTTGGAAATTATATATTTTCAATTCTACTGATTCAATCGTTATAGGAATTAGAGTAGATATTTTAGATAGATCATTTCCAGCATTCTATTTTTTAAATTTTTTTTTTATATCTGCGTTTCACTCAGACGTAGGCTTTTGCCACTCACTAAATATTCTTTTCATCTGTGAGTTCCCATACATTTTTGGAAAGATGGAGGAGTGGTGTTATTTTATATAAGGTTCGCAATTCATTTTTTTTCTTCTTAGACTGGTTGCCACCAAAATTTGAAGACCAACTTCTTTGCTGCTGTTCACCCCATAGCTGGACGCACAGTTGAGAAAAGATGTATACCTTACACTCTACCCACCCAACAAGAAAATGGTTTTGCTAAAATCATTGCAAAAGACAAAGTGGTAACTAAAACACGGTTCTCCGATCCGACTTGCAGCGTTAAAATTCCTTACATCGCACAACGATCCTTATATTACTTTATATATATATATAAAATATTACATTATATATATATTAGGTTGGTGCAAAAATAATGACGTAATAATGTCGTTTTTTGACGTATTTTTTATGTCAAAAAACGACATTATCACGTCATTATTTTTTCACTAGCCTAATAATATATTACATTATATATATCCTTATATTATTATTATTATGCAAATTTTTGCACACAGGTAATGAATTACCTGTGTGCAAAATTTGCATTATAATAATATTAACGAAAGCTGTGGAACGGACTTTTTTATTGGAGAATTTTTGCTATGTCAGGATTTAGAGAACAAACATTGTCAATTATGTTGTTAGGTAATTTCTGAACGAAATCTAATTACTTATTCGCCTAAAATGTTGTTTCCCAAATTATCTCTAATGTATACGATTCCAAATTTTTTGTATAACTTTGGTACCGCAAAACAGTTTGTAAAACAATTTCTGAAAATATCTAAATAAGCAAATATTTCAATTTAAGATAGCGATTTCTTGAATATTAAAGGTTTTTTGACAAAACTGTTCAGTAAAGCTAGCTATATTATCGGGATTGCCTTAACAGAATTGTCAGATTTAAAAAAAAAATACCCACAATGTGAAAAGTTTTGTTCTAGATGAAATAATAGTGCGTCAACTGAATAATTTGGCATGGAAGCTTTTCCAAAGAATGAAGCAAAAGATTCATACATATTTCACACGTCTCATTAGCAAAAAAAAAAAAAAAAAATACTGAGATGAGTGTTTGCTTAGAAATTATGGTGACCAAAAAAAACATACTTTTTTTGACAAAATATTTTGCCGGCAATACAATTTTGAAAGAAAAATATTCCAAAAACAGATTTTTAACAAAACAAAATATTACTAGTGTAAAAAAATTTTGTCGGCATTAAATAAACTATTGAGATTGATATACCGTAAAACAAAATAAACCAAACCAAACAAAAAACGACATTCTTTTATATTTAGTTATAAATAATGTTAAACGTTAATTACTTTTTTTTTAGGTACTATTTGTGTTCAGTTGCTGAAAATAATAGCTAGTTTTTATTTTTAATTTTTTAAGGGATTTTTTTTTAATAATTTAAACCCAAGACCGAAATACCACTAGTACGCAGGGGGGTTACAGGTAGGAAATGTAAAAGACAAGACAGAGTAGAGGGAGGTTTTGTGGAAAGGACAAAAAATGAACGGGATTCAAGAAGATAGAAAATGGCGATTGACGTTGCATTTAAAATTTTGAAGATTGTAGTAACCAGGGAAGCGCTATAAAAGAAAGTGAGTTCCACAGGTTGAAATTGCGGGAAATATACTTATGGCTTTACAGATTGGGACATCTATCAAATAGATGAAACTTAAATTTTTCTCATTGCATTATTCTAAACTTTTTAACACATCAGCAGATAGCTATTAATTTCAACAAATGAACACAAGTAGTTAGTAATTAAAAAATAGTACTTAAAGTATAATATTATCTACAACTACATGTCCCAAAATGACGTTTTTGATAAAAGTTTAAAATAAACATAAATACGTAAAAAATGCATATATTTGTTGAAAATATCTTCTTCCATAATATCTGTGCTATGTTATAATTCTTTTTACCTAAACAATAATAATACTGAATAATTTTTTTAAACATTGAAGTATATTTAATCATATCTTCTTAATATCTGTCGTGATTTGTTAATCAATTCACCTCAAGTAAAGCGATACTGGATTTGAAAAATGCAGGGGGATACTGTGTGTGAAAGATAATGAAAAGACTTCAGAAAGACCTGTAAGCACAGACTTAAACAGGAAACAACGGATAAACCACTACTCCTGTTCAATAGATTGCCAAGGGGTGTGAACCGGGCGATAGAAGTACCCTATCTACCGCTTTTATCTTGCTGGAAATTAAATGTAACGAAAACTGCTAAGCTATTTTTCGTTCCGAGTCACTATCGTTAACATCACTTGGACATCCCAAAATCGGGTTCCAAGAGTGCCAGCGATAACAAACGTTACCAATCTAGCACCCCACTAAAGTTCAGTCCCAACTTTAAACCCGTATGCTACATGTAAACACGTGTCTACGCGAAAATTTTTAAATTTCTTAACACTGAAAATATTCCGCTTATATCTGATAAACAAATCAGATCGCAAAATTGGAGTATTGCTGCCATATATGGACCGGAAGTGCCATGTACTCGCTTGCATGTCTTGATAGAGTTCAAATGCGTCTAAGCGGACATTAATTATTTCCCACTCTACTAAACGATTAATCACATCTCCCTAATAGCTGTCGCGATCTGTTAACCTGTTTTTTATTTAGATATCTCTAACGACAATATATGTTGTACCTGAAGGTTTGCTGGGACAGATAGTTGACTGGTTTGGGGATGGGTATTCTCTGCCACACTGTGGCTCTACTTATTTGATTACATGGCAAAGTAAAGTTTAAATTACCTAAGAATCTTGTAATATTTAATACACGCCGGTAAATCCCCAGACTGTCTGAACTGAATTTAATGTTAAAAAGCAATATTTCTTCTAAGTTGATTTGAGGTAAATTAAATATATCCTCGATTCATATAAAAGCAAAGAAGTCAGAATAGTCGAAAGCACTCGGACATACAAAACATTCGGACATTTTTTACGTACTTTATTTTGAGAAAAGAAAAAAAGAATCATAAAAAATATAAAAATAAATAAAAAGCCTAAACGCAGTCTCTTGTCAGGCGTCTTTAATGAAACTTATATATATATATATATATATATATATATATATATATATATATATATATATATATAATTCTTACCAAGGGGGTTGTAGTCTGAGGAGTTAAGTGACCAGATGTAAGGGTTGATGTGGTCGCAGAAAGTGTCTGAGAAACATGACTGGATTCTCCTACTTGCGTTGCATAGTGCAGTGTCTTGTTGCCAGACACTGGTTCTTCGAGTAAACAACCTCTTGATCCAAGGCAGCCCTACCTCCACAAGGCACTTGATGTAGGCCTGCGTGTTCAGTCTGAGGCACTGTGGGAAGACAGATGGAGGCATAACTTCAAACACCTGACTCACCATTAGACTCATTCATCTCTTTCCGAATTATCTCCACTGTCCTCAGATTAACACCCAAACACTCTGAAATGTTCGTATTGAAGCATCCGGTGTGAATTCCAAGCAGTACAGCATGCCGTTTCAAAATTTCTGGCGGAGTGAATTGCGTCATGGTGGAATTTTTCTCACAGACGGTGCTCAATTGACCCTACTATACTGTACAATCAACAAAAAAAAATCAACACGCATGCGCAAAATTAAAAATGTAAAATGCCGATAATTTGTCCATAGCACCCTATATATACATACATATATATATATATATATATATATATAGATATATATATATAGGGAGAGAGAGAGAGATTTATAGATAGAGTGAGAGAGAGAGAAATAGTTAAATAAGTGTGTTTCGTGATATATATATATATATATATATATATATATATATATAGAGAGAGAGAGAGAGAGAGAGAACACCGGTTCGCGTAACATAAGCAAGCAAGTTAAAGAATGTCGAACCTGGTAAATAGCTAGTTGGCTAACCAATTAGAAATATCGGGTGTTGTAAGCTCTAATGGCTAACTGCTTGATACTGGAAACCGGAAATCTAATTTTCAATACTATTTTGGTTCGTTATATTCCCTCCCGCGAAAATAACCTTGCGAATCCACCTTTTGTCTCTAACCCTAACTGCTGTTTAATTAACAAGACTTGTATCATTATTACCTGCAAAGATTTCTTACAATCTAAATATATTTTATGACTTTAAATAAACTACAAAAGTTTTGTAAGTCGTAACAAACCATATCAACGAATCAATGTGGCGTGTTCCCTCTGGATGTGGCGTATCGTGGTTCTCCACAACTTCCTGTTCTTTGTAGCTCTTAGTAAACGTGTATTTTTTGCTATCTCTGTTCGTCTCTGTCCTGCCAAATATTCACACAAGCATGTTAGGTAACTTATACGCTGTTTTGCTCAGGACCTCTTATTTTAGAAGGTCGTGCGAGTATCAAATTTCCCAAGCCCACTCAAATGAACACCGTCTGTTATTTCACCATGACGCAATTCACTCCACCAGAAATTTGGAAACGTCATGCTGTACTGCTTGGAATTCGCACCGGGATAATGTACTCTGGAAATTGCACATCTCATTCTGATTCTGTGTATATATGCTTTTTGTTTCTACGTTCTCTAAAACTTACATGTTTCACCCAAGGTTTTCTCACTATATTTATGTAGAACCATATTTCTGTTGCTTCAAGCCTGTTCTTCATCTGTGGGGAGATTGTTAAGCATTCACGTGCGATATTACATAAGAGTTCATCATTCTTTTCTTTGTTTCTAACAAGATTTTCCTGCTCCTTAAAACGTTGCTTGGTTTTTGGAAAACATTTTTTGCTATCCTAAAAACGCTTTGAGATTTCTGTATACAATTTTCTGTCGTCTTTGAAATCACTTCGTCGATATCTAAATCTGTGTTCTTAATTAATTTCGGTGTCTTGGCACTGCCATTCGTAAAGAACTCGTCGCGATTTGACCCGACCCGACCTGTCACATCGAAATTCGGTAAAATGTCCGTATTTCACTTCAAATGCTTAGGGGATATTTCATATCAGTTAATGCTCACCTGTATTATTCACCTTTGTCTCACTTGTTGATTAGGGTACGTGTCTTTTGGAACCGTGGTATTGCACTAAATTTGAAAGTTGTGTACACTATTTATATTATTCGGACTATTTCCCCCTTCTTTTTCTGCCATATATATTATAACGTTTGGACACCTCCAGGCGGTGTAGCAACTTTGTCTCGCTAACACAATTACGAATGAGTAGTGAGTTCGATCCTCACTGGATGCCCCATACTTTCGGCGTTGTGGCACACCAAGCTACGCTTGGAAAATCGCTATATATAACAACGTTTCGGCCATTGTATGCTCCGGCCTTCTTCAGGTGGTTGGAATGTCCAACTGAACCCTTTATTCGCACACTGGGATAGACTGTTCTACTTCCACGTGTCATGCTTAATCTGTATCAGTTATCCCCTTTTAATTCCCCTCTGAAAGTTCTCCACTTCCTTAAGCGGGTATTGAACTCACACACTTTGGGTCCTGTCACTGGATCTAACTAACGCCTTTGTCCACTGTGCCATGTGTGCTTGAGGACACATCGCATATAGATAGATATTGCAAGTTGGGGTTTGACATGATGAATAATGACAAAATATTTTTCCCAACTCGTTAACACCTTTTGAGGAAACCAGTTTAAAAATTAAGTTAAGATTCAAAATCGTATCATTGAAAATTCATTCCGGTGATCAATGAAAGTCTCATAACACAGCGTTATAAAATTTATAATTTTCTGAAGCTTTACAATTTTTATGTAAACAAGTTGCATGACTCAAGCACATCCTTGCTAAAACATTATGCCATCAAATACGATCTTCATTTGCTTCAAAGTGAAATTATAATGAACAATTTAGCTATATTTTGATGTCATATATTATACACTGCATTAGTTTTAGTTCGATTTTCAATAAATAATGCAAATTTAAAACAATTTTCTAATAATTTGTGCCTAGCAGTATTATAGTATTATAGACATTTTTTTAAATTAATTATGATCTAACAAATGGTATGAGATCTTATTTATTGATTAACATTTTTCATTTATCAAATAGATTAAAAATTGCATATTTTGCTTGTGGTGATTAATAATTAAAATTCTGGTTTCAATATATTTTCCACTCAATATATCAAGTACAAAAATCACACAATGAGAAAAGAGGGTTTGGAAAATCCGATACTCACTGGTCAGATTGAAAGTAATAGAGACAAAGGTATACAATACATAATCTACATAGCGAGCTTGGATAACTGAACTGGGTTTAAGAGAGATAACAAAAAAATAAATATATTAAGAGCTACAAAAGTCAGGAAAATATGGAGAATCATGCTCGCCAACGTCCTGAAGGCACATGTTACATAGAAAAAAGAAGATTGATTAAACTCTTATAAAAAAAGAGTTTGGGAACCTATATTTGCGTAAGGATTTTTAAACAGTGGCATGCAAGATGTTCTTTCATATGAATGGAACAGCACTGGAGTTGTCATTTTTACTCCCCCGTTCACAACTTGTAGAAAGGACAGTTAAATTGACAAGATGCATGACCCAGTACAATATTACTAACTCTTTGTGCCATGAAATAAGACATTCATTTAATTTAAAGGGAAATTACATTGAAAAAAATAGCTATATTATGATGCAATATGTCATACAGTGCAGTATTTTTAGTTGGTTGGTTGTGTTTGATGGCATATCTACCACTGTGGGTCATTTAATGCCAAATTAAGGTATATATATATATATATATATATATATATATATATATATACACACACATATATATATATACACATATACATACATACATACATACATACACATATATCTATACACATGTTAAATATACAGTACTATCAAACATATAGCTGGCAACATTATTTTTTAAAAAACGCATAGCTGGCAACATTATTTTTTACAAAAATACATACCTGGCAACATTATTGTTTCAAAAACGAATAGCTGGCAACATTATTTTTTCAAAAAAAACGTATAGCTGGCAACATCATTTGTTTTCAAAAAACGTATAGCTGGCAGCATTATGGTTTCAAAAACGTATAGCTGGCAACATTATTTCTCCGTAGTTTATCGTCATACCCAGGACGCGGATGTAGCTTGTCGTCATACCCAGGACGCGGATGTAGTTTATCGTCATACCCAGGACGCGGATATAGCTTGTCGTCATACCCAGGACGCGGATGTAGTTTATCGTCATACCCAGGACGCGGATGTAGTTTATCGTCATACCCAGGACACGTATTTTTGGTGCCATTTTCACTAAACAATTCAAATTTAAAACATTTTCTCTTATAATTTATGCCCGGCAATTTTACGGTGTTATATGTACTTTTATCCTATATATTTTTCATATTCATTAATTATGATCTAACAAATGGTCTAACAGATCTTATACATTTAGTAACCTTTTTTGTAATATTTGCAATTTTTTACGCAGTTTTAACTTATCGAATACAGTAAAAAAAATGAATATTTTGCTTGTAGTCATTCATAATTAGAATTCTGGTTTGAATCTATTTTCCATTCAATGTATCTAATACAAAAGATATGAACTCTATTTGTATTTATTCTCGAAAATCATGAAATCATTTTGTAAGCTAAAACCTGTGGAAATTTGGTATTTCAAAACATTTTTTTCAGGTGATCTTTAAAACTAAATACACAATAATCGGTGATTGAGATTAAGATTAAGAGGATATTATCCACGAAAAAATTAATTTCCTTTAAAACGAAATTGTACTGAATAATTTAGCTATATTATCCTTTAATATGTTATACAGTAGAATAGTTTTAGTGTGGCATCCTGGTAAGCCGATAAACTACATCCAGCATGAAGGCCTCAGGTGGTTTTGAGGATCGTGGAACCACCTCTTAATTGCTGGTGTTCCAAGGTTCACCCTGATCCTGGGTGGTAGCACTTGTTTGGATCCAAGCTATGGGTAAATATTTAACCCCCAAAACTGGGGTTAAACACTAATTATGTTTTAATATTAGAATACTATGTAAAAAAAATATTACCAGCCTGAAAATTATAGGCTGAAATACATTATTACCAGCAATACAATTTTAAAAACAAAAATATTACCAGCAATACATTTTTGGAAAAAATATTACCAGCTATACATTTTTGGAAAAAATATTACCAGCAATACATTTTTGGAAAAAATATTACCAGCTATACATTTTTGGAAAAAATATTACCAGCAATACATTTTTGGAAAAAATATTACCAGCTATACATTTTTGGAAAAAATATTACCAGCAATACATTTTTGGAAAAAATATTACCAGCTATACATTTTTGGAAAAAATATTACCAGCTATACATTTTTGGAAAAAATATTACCAGCTATACATTTTTGGAAAAAATATTACCAGCAATACATTTTTGGAAAAAATATTACCAGCTATACATTTTTGGAAAAAATATTACCAGCTATACATTTTTGGAAAAAATATTACCAGCAATACATTTTTGGAAAAAATATTACCAGCAATACATTTTTGGAAAAAATATTACCAGCTATATATTTTTGGAAAAAATATTACCAGCAATACATTTTTGGAAAAAATATTACCAGCTATACATTTTTGGAAAAAATATTACCAGCAATACATTTTTGGAAAAAATATTACCAGCTATACATTTTTGGAAAAAATATTACCAGCAATACATTTTTGGAAATCCAGATTTCAATAAACTGTGACGTTACGTTGAAATATTAAGTATTGTTTAACTTTAATATATTTCTGTGAATGGTACTAGCGGATTCTTCCTTATGGTGCTCACTTCGACGCTTGGACTGCTGAGACTGTTATTAATGTATTATATGCGCTTATTATTTTAATTATCAGATAGTCTTTACTAGTGTTTAATGTCGGATATGAGAAATTATCATTATTATTTCGAACATTAAATCTAGACGGGTTATTCATTATGAGTGTTATAACCACAGCATTCTATTCGTTCAAAACACCAAAATTCATCACCAGTTGATTTATTTTTTAACTTCCTTCAAATTTCAACCCGTATTCTTATTCAATCCACGATAACAGATAGATCCCATTCTCTTGTATATCTCGTATCTTCTAAACCTAACTATATAGGTCGAAGAAAGAAAGAGAGAGCGCGAAAGATAGATAGATAGATACAGATAGATAGATATAGGGAGAGAGAGAGATAGATAAAAAGCAATAGAGAGTAAACTTTAGATATAAGACCAGGCAACGTCAGGTTATCATCGAAGTTGTGTCATGAATCAAATAAAAAATCGAATTAGTATGCTGCACGTAGGGAATTTTCGTTGTGGCCGCGGGCAATACAAAATCTTTTATCGATTAACCAGATCGATGTTGAAGGGAAAGTAATCAGAGGCTTCCAATACAAGGAAGATTCTGTTAGGTTGACCCTTTCTTGTGAAGAAATTTTGGGCCCCCAAACTATATAACCAGTTGAAATATGCAAGTAAATATCTTACTAATATCTACATACGTAATACTTACTACTATTTATCATACGTAATACTTAATACTTCAATACTAT
Source organism: Acanthosepion lycidas (assembly GCA_963932145.1). NCBI lineage: Eukaryota > Metazoa > Mollusca > Cephalopoda > Sepiida > Sepiidae > Acanthosepion > Acanthosepion lycidas. The sequence goes on from OZ010603.1 coordinate 34,679,364, forward strand.
TCAATTCAATACGAATATACATAATACTTAGTAATACACAATTAAAGTAATACTTAATACTTATTTGTAATACTCAATATTTCAGTACTGTTCAATTCAATACGTATATATGTAATACTTAATTATATTTTATATGCAAAATACTTAATGCGAAATACGTAATACTTCAATACTATTCAATTCAATACTAAATACGTAATAAATATAAAAGTTAATATACGCAATATTTAATACTTAATGCGTAATACTTAATATTTAATACTATTCAATTCAATACTAAATACGTAATAATACTGCATTATATGCATAATACTTAATATGTAATTATTAATACTTCAATAGTATACGATGTAATGCCAAATAAATGATACACATTATTACTTAATATTTAATGCATAATACTTAATACTTCAATACTATTCAATTTAATACTAAACAGTTAATACTTAATAATACCTAATATACGTAATACTTAATACGTCAACACTATCCAATTCAATACTAAATACATACTATTTAATACTTCATATACGTGATACTAAATACATGATATGCACTATTTCAGTAATATTCAATTCAATACTAAATGCGTAATACTTAATATGCGTAATATGTAATACTTCAATGCTATTTAGTTCAATACTATATACGTAATACTTAATATGTAATATAGTTAATATAGGTAATATTTAATACTTAAAGTATAATAATCAATGGTTCCATACTATTCAATTCAATACTAAATACTTAATATACGTAATACTTAAAAAGAAGTAAATAACTTACTAGTACTCAACCTGGATTTGCGATCAATCTGGAGAAAGTCAGGAAGCAGAAACTTATATTAGTGTGTTCAGAAAGAAATCAGGTTTTAACCAAAGAGAAATTAAAGAAGTGTAATTTAAATTTAATTTTATTCTTATACGATTCCTAAAGAAATGAGATTACACCAAAATGAATATAAAATCAAAAATAAGAGTTATTATTATTTACACGTGCGGAATATCGTCTGTTTCTTTGTTTTCGTTATCAACATTTTGGCCGTTTTGCACACCGGCCTTCATCGGGTATAAAACGACCTTGGTAACCTACAGCAATGTTTTTTAAAAATATACGGTGGGTAGAAACTTCTCCTTCCACTGCCCATGTCTAGGGATATCTCGTTTAGTTCTCATTCCTGTACGGCACAGTTATTTCTCGCTCTGTTTCCACTGTGTTCAAGTAGATATTACCCGGGACAGGGATTGAACTCACAATTACTTTGTGGCCAAATTTACTAACCAAAGTTTTAATCTCCTGGGGTAAATCCGGCAAACAAAACAAAATTTAAAAACAACTTGCGGGACCACGTGAGAAATTTCGCCAAACACAGCAATTCGATTTTGAAACACCAACTTCACTCGCCAAACAGAAACATACGACTTCTGTCTAACAAGTCTGAAGCACGTAAAACACAGCTCATTTTCTTCAAACAAACCACAAAGAATTCACAGAAGAACCTTGTGTGACCAACAGCAGAAAATACCATTCAAACACTGAATTCAAATCCTTTATCATACTACACAGTTAAAAAATTAAACTCCACAGTCTCCTTCGGTCATAACACTTAAATATGTGCTATAAAGGATACGTCGACCCCTTGACACTTCAGAGATCCACAGGAACAACTAAGACGATTTACATTGTTTGGACTGCTGTCCCTGTCTTTGTTGCCATAGTCACGACGTTTCAGCCGTTGTACGCTCCAAACTTCTTCAGATGATCGCAAATTTGAACTGAACGTTTTATTTCGTCCACCGGGGTAGATTCTTCTAGTTCCATATACCGTGCCCCTTCTAGATGTCTCCGTACCACGTATCTCCCTTTTTACTCAAATATCCAAGTTGTTTTGTTCACCTATTCTGTAGGCAGGTATTGAACTCAGAGCTCTTTGGATCAAGTCACTGTATTCATCCAACTGGTCCATGTGACCTTGGGAGCCGAAACGTCGTGATTATGGCATCGAAAATGAAGACAACAGTCCGAATAATGTAAATAGTGTAAATAATTAAACAGCTTTTTATACTAAAAAAATATAGACAGATAACGACTATGACATCTGTAAAAACGATTTAATGATACTAGAGATTGTTGTAGTGTCTCCCCTCTAATGAGTCTGTTATGGACTCTTCCCCTTACTATAAAGTAATAGGAAAACGTAAGCTACAAAGGAACGTTCCCAAACCGTTCATTGCTGTCAAACTCTCTGCTTCGGCAAAGAGGAACCCTGACTAGGATTTGCCGAAGGGAAAAGTTTCGTCCGGAGAGGGCCTGAACCAGTTTATATGGGTTCAAAGGGAATATTTTTGGCTGAGCCTACGGGCTTTGAGAACCCACAATAAACCGCCCTTGTGCCACATACGACCCACGTGGGGCTGAGGCGTTAAATATAATGTTGCCAAACCGTTCATTGCTGTCAAACTCACTGCTTCGGCAGAGAGGAACCCGGGGAGGTAGACAATTTCGGTTTGGGAAGCACTTTGGATCCTTCGTCGTGATCAAATCATCAAGCCGACAGTTTATGATTTTCATAAAGGATCTGTTTCTGATCACTATTCGAGCAAGAAATAGATCATACGAATCTTTCAGATGTAGTTGGGTTCGGTTTGGTTTGGTCTGTTTTGGTTTGGTCTGTTTTGATTTGTTTTTTGTTTTTTTTTACTCCAAATCAACATCAGTGGCTTATTTAATGACGACAAAAAAAAATTATTGCTGGTATTATTTTTTTTCTTCAAAACTGTATTACCGGTAATATTTTTTTCCTAAAATTTATTGTTGGTAATTTTTTTTCAAAAATGTATTGCTGGTAATAATGTATAACTGGTAATAATTTTTTGTCTAAAATTCATTGCTGGAGATAATTTTTTACAAAAAATATTGCTGTTATTAAAACCTATTTTTTACACTTTCATAGCGATTTGACAGAGTTTTGGGTTAACTATTTGCCCGTAGGTGGGACCTTAACAGGTGCTTCCACCGCGGGTCTGGGTGGACCTGGAAACATCATCAATTAAGAGTTGGTTCCACGCTCTTCAAAACCTCCTGATTATAAGGCTTGCTGTCGGATGTAGTTTATCGTCTTAACCAGGACACGAATGTAGTTTATAGTCTTATCCAGGACGCCGCATTTGAGGCGGGGGTATTATCCATCTTTAGAGGTGCAGACGGCGTATTTTGAAGCCCCAGTCGATCGGCCAGATGTAGATTCAAACAAACTTCAAGTCGTCAAACATTTTAACTTTCACTTTCACTTTCACTTTCACTTTGGAACCCATTTACTATGTTTCCTAATCTTGCCAATTTTCTTAAGAGAAAAAATTGTTTTAATGCTGCATCATCAGAGACATTTCTATGACACTTTATATTTTCTTCCACTAGTGATTTCAGAGGTTGTTAGACATTTGAACATGGATCTCCTCTACCACCTTGATCTTCAAGACTCATATTCCTACTGCAGAACTTCCGAAATAAGCGCTTATAGTCCGATCATCTCTAAATCCTTATAATCTGTTAATGTTGGCACCAGTTTCATAACCATTTTGACAAAGACTGAATCTATACAAAGAAAGTTAACGGTATTCTTTTCCCATGTCCAAGCTGACCAGTCTATAATGTTTTATAATGAATTTCGAATGAGCTCAGTATAAAATTAACAAAGGGGACACTTTAATTGTTCAAGGGGCCGACACATTTTTATACAAGTGGACTCGCCAGTGTGTACTTGTACTGCTGCCGGTGAATACCCGGGATTAAGAGAGTAAGAGAATGAGAGTGTGAGGTAACCGCTTTGTAGGAGTCACAGTTGCGAGCACGTATACTCAGAAGGAAGTCATACTTCGATACTGAATTTCCCAGACTGTATATATATTATTATTGCTACTAGCCACATTACCAATTGTATTATTACGTCAATACATTTATTTGCTATATTTCATTTCTGCGTTTGTCATTTATTTGAGACCGGATTTCATCCCGGAATCCACAACATTAATAATATATTTTTTGTGCAACTATTGAAATTAACAAAGACGACTCTTTAATCATTATGAGTGAATAATATATTTTTGCTCGACTATATTTTTCTGCAGTAATTTCTTAGAACACAATTAAAAACAATTAAAAGGTTTCTTCTATAATAAAATAAGACATTATTTTCCGAACAAGTTAATAAATTAAATTCTAAAGTAGATTGATATAAAAATTGACAAAAAGGACATTTTTATCGTTAGGGATTTAGTAATATATTTTTGTGCAACTATCAAAATATATTAGAACACAAAATGTTTCTTCTAAAATCGGACATTATTTTCCAAATAACCTAATAGTATTTTCCAGGGTTTACGCAAGATGCGTCACATACTTGTGAACAACGTCCTGAAATTGATTGATAAAAAAAATAAAATGCTGACACTTTAATCATTAGGGAGGGGTAATATATTTTTGTCCACTACATTTTTCTGCAATCTTTTCAAAGAACACAATTAAAATGTTTCTTCTAAAATTAGACATTATTTATCGAATAGCCTAATAAGATAAATTCGGAACTAGATTGATTTTAAAATTAACAAAAAAGACACTTTAATCATTATGAATATGTAATTTATTTTTGTGCAACTATATTTTCTGCAATTATTTATTGGAACATAATTAATTTTTTTTAATTTATTTTTTTTTTTTTCATCGGAGATTATTTTCCAAACAAGCTAATAAATTAAATTCTGAACGAAATTGATATAAAATTAACAAAAAGAACATTTTTAGCCATTAGGTAGGAGAAATATGTTTCTATTAAACAATTATAATTATAATAATATATAAGAATATAATTAAAATGAACATTCTAAAATTGGACATTATTTTCTGAACCTCATATATCGATAAATATAGCAATGCCTTTTATATGCATTTACTATTAGAATGCATTGTATTTAGTTTTAATATAGGAATGCCTTATAAATGATTTTACGATAGCAATGAAATTCAAATGTTTCGCTATAGAAACGAATTCTATATCAATAAGAATTGTCAGTGATAAAGAATTAAGTATTTAGAATTAATAAAAGATTAGAAATTTAATCTAAAACTCCCGCCTTTTACATGAAATTTGTTACAGACATATTTACGAAAAGAAATGGCCGTTAATATATAATTGTTTTTGCAGAATGTCTTGACATCTTCTCTAATCTCTTTTCATACGAACATCGTAGTTCTAGAGCTTTTAATAAATTCTTAATTAAATTCCTGTAGGAAAGTGACTTCGACACGATCCTTCCCCGGAATAATAATCTCCGGGAATGTGTTCGTCCCTTCCCGTTACAACCGGCCCCACCTCTAACAACACTGCACCAGTTCTCATCGCCGAACTTCCACAAGCTCGTGTTCGTAATTCGTTTGTGTTCGCCTCTTGTACCCTATACACTCTTTCACTTCTAGGGCACATCGTCGTATGATCGTGATAGGTGAAATAGCTGACAATTAGGAATGTCATTTGTTGAGAAGGCTGGTTTTGGCACAGCCTTTTTAGCTGTTCAATCTCGAGCTGAATTCTGTGTCTGCAACAGAGGTCACCCTTCCATTCCAGCTTCCGTATCACATTTGACTTCTGAACTGTTAAGTAATATCCGATTTCCTAGCTCTCAATGAATGCTCAACAATCTCTTAACGCAGTTAAAATAGACTTGAAGCGACAAAGTTCTAGTTTTATCGGAGAATGCTGAGAATACCATGGACAGCACATATGAACAAGTAGGAAGATTTAAGGAATTTATTTTGAAAAAAAATGTTTCACCTCAAGCAACGGTATAAAGCCTCTAAGACATAAATGGTTACTTGGGTAGGAAGAGAATGAGAAGACTTTAATTAGGAGAAAGAAAATAAAACAAGAGGAATCAGGAAGATGGAAAATGACGATTGTCGTTGCATTTAAATTATTGAAGATTGTAGGAGGTAGGGAAAGCGAGAAAATGGAAGCCCAATTGGACTCATCATTTTGCTAACGTTTTCTTCAATTGATTTTTATCTCTTTCTTCTCGCTTTTGTTCACTACCTTCTGTAGGGGTTTTGTAGATTTCTTTCTCTGTCTGCTATCAACACAAGTCATGTGCATATCATACATTGTTAAGACCGTGACCGCAAATAATGAATCATAGTTGGACTTCTAGTTCCCACAGACTCGCGTCGATGTTTAGGTTGAATAGGTCCGGAGAGAAGGCACATCCTTGTCTTACATAACTCTATTTTGATATTTCTGCTGAACTCATTTTCTACCTATATGCAGGGAGTTTGCTCAAGCATCGGATCTTGAAAAAAAGAAAAGAAATGTGGTTCTACATAAGGAGGAAATTTTAGAGAAAACTGAACCAAGAAGGAAACTTATACTTTACATCAGAAAGAGACAGTTGAGGTTTGTAATGAGAAAAGAGGAATTGGAAAATCTGGTACTCCCATGATAGAGTAAAGTAACGAGAGATAGAGAAAAAAACAACGCATAGCATACTTAGCGAGCTTAAGTAAATGTATGGCGGAACATGTTTTAGGAAAAATAACAGAAATACAGAAATTATTAAGAGCTACAAGGGACAAGATGTTGTGGTGGGCCATAATCCGGAGGGGACACAGCATGTAAATATGCAAGTCCCAAAAGAAACAAGCCTTACCTGTTTGGCACGCACAAACATACCGCGTTTGAGGTTCAATAAAACATAATATGATAAATTAAGAACAAGGATGTAATGTAATAGGCGTATTAAGTGTTTAAAATCTCTATCTATAAAAGGCGGGATGTGTGTGTATGTGTGTATGTGTGTGTGCGTGTGTGTGTATGTGTGCGTGTGCGCGTGTGTATGTGTGTGTGTGTGCGCACGCGCGTGTGCATGTGTGTGTACGTGTGTGTATGTGTGTGTGTGCGCGTGTGTGTGCGTATGTGAGTGTGTGTGTATGTGTGTACGTGTGTGTGTACGTGTGTATGTGTGTGCATGCGCGTGTGTCCGCGCGTGTGTATGTGTGTGTATGTGAGTGTGTGTATGTATGTGTGTTTATGTGTGTGTGCGCGTGTGCGTGTGTGCGTGTGTATGTGTGTGTGCATGTGTATGTGTGTGTGTGTGTGTGTAACGAATGCACGGCCGCAATTTCGACGTATTTGCTCCAAAGTGTGTGTGCGCGTGTCTATGTGTGTGTATGTGTGTGTATGTGAGTGTGTGTGTATGTGTATGTGTGTGTGCGCGTGTGCGTGTGTGCGTGTGTATGTGTGTGTGCATGTGTATGTGTATGTGAGTGTGTGTGTGTGTGTGTGTGTGTGTGTGTGTGTGTGTGTGTGTGTGTGTAACGAATGCACGGCCGCAATTTCGACGGATTTGCTCCAAAATTTACATGCGCATGTTCCAGGTAAGCGCGAAGGCCAAGACCGACTTTGCATTTCCCAACTCCCATCAATAGTGGAAATAATCGATTTTTTCATGCTTCTACGGCACTTTTCATATAGTTTGCGGCCATTTTCTACTGGCCAGAGTGAGAACCAATAACTGGCTGCCACGAATATGCAGGAAGATTCTATTGGCCAGCGTGAGAGCCAACAGCCGACTGACACGAATGTTAATTAGCATGCTAGCATGGAAAAAAATCGATAGCTGCATTCATCACAAGTGGACACTTTACTCCAATTGGCTCATTCGCTTGCTTAAACTCAACGTTGATTCTGATTCCGCAGAACTGGGTTGGATGTGAAAATATATTTGTTGTTAACATTCTTTTTTCCATCCGGTTTTCCCAGTTACGAGTCCTTTATAAAGCTGATCGTTTTGTGTTCATTTTGTTTAGTTCTTTTTTCGTAACAGATTTAATGTTTAGTATAGAGCTTAGAAAAAAATCGCAGTGTGAGATAGGCAAGAAGTAAAGCATGTAGCAACATCAGCACGGCTAAGGACACTCCTTTAAAGGCAAGGAAGGTCAAAAATATTTTAAGTCAAGTGATAGCGATTGCTGTATGAGACGTACGATTTTTGAATCAAGCACGGGCAATGCCGGGCCATGATGCTAGTGTGGCATAAAACTCAGCACTTCATCAACACAACTTTTACAATAGGACAGCCGAAATTCATGAAAATGGTGAATAGTTTAACCAAAAAAGCAAGTGAATCTTGTCAAGATTGTGGCCACAAATAATGTATCATCTTAGGACCTCTACATTATTTACATTATTCGGACTATTTTCCTCGTCTTTGTCGGCATATTTATTACAAAGTTTCAGACGTTTTACGCTCCGGCTTTCTTCAGTTTGTTGGAATGCCGAACTGAGCCCTTTATTTCGCTCACTGGAGTAGACTGTTCTAGTTCCACGTGCCATGTTTAATTGATGTCAATTATCAGTTATCTCCTGTTAATTTCCGCCTGAAAGGTCTCAACTGCCTATGGGTTCAGTTCGACATTCCAACCACCTGAAGAAGTCCGGAGAGTGCAACAGCCGAAACATTGTAATAAATATGGCGACAAAGATGAGGACAATAGTCCGAATAATGTAAATAATGTACATAATACCTCATCTCAGAAATATAGACAGATACTGTAGGACTTGTAGTTTTCCCAGACTCGTCGCGCTAATTAGGTTGAATTTTGCATGAGAATCGGCTTAGAAAATTTAACATCCAGATGATATATTGAAGGCAAGAAAACAGGGCGAGGCTGCGGGTGAACGACGTTATCTCAACGGGCAAGAGAAGAAGGAAAAAAAGGGATGATGGTGTTATTCATATCAGGAAAAGAGTGAATGTTACAGAGAGCATGGATCGCCTACGTCTTCAAAAGACACGTCACATAATGGAAAATTGTTTGACCACTATAGACTCCTACTGAATGCATTGATGCGGTATAATGGTAAGAAAGTTGATCTTGTGTTTTAATCGATCATGTATTTGATCATCATTGGGTACTCAATGCAACATGAACCTGTGCCTAAACTAAGCTCATAGTTAATAAATCATGATTATATTGTCTTCCATTTGAATCCTTTCAAGATTACCTAAACATTTCTTGACCCCCGCAAACGGTCGACCCATTTTCTGCTATATCTGAATATGACCCACTAATATTTCACTTCGGGGAACGATTAACAGCAAATTCTCATGGTCCAATGTAAAACTATTTGGTCTTTAAGCGTTTTCATATTAATTTGTGTACTTCTTTTTTTTAATTTTTTTTTGTGAAAATCACTATTCTTTATGATCCCTTCATAAAAAATCACTCATAAAATTTATTAGGGGAACATAACTGTTGTGGATTCCGGGATGAAATCCGGTGTCAAATGAATGACAAACGCAGGAATGAAATATAACAAATAAATCTATTTACACAATAATCCAATTGGTAATACGGTTAGTAGATCCAGAAACATGGTTAGTAGCAATAATAATCTATATATATATATATATATATACAGTCTGGTAAATAATATATATATTCTTCAGGTCTGGTAGATATATATATATATATATACAGTCTGGTAAATAATATATGTATTCTTCAGGTCTGGTATAATATATATATATATATATATATATATATATATATATATACAGTCAGGTCTGGTAAATATATATATACAGTCTGGTAAAAAATATATATATTCTTCAGGTCTGGTAAATAATATATATATATATATATATATATATATATATATATATATATAGTCAGGTCTGGTAAATATATAAATATATACAGTCTGGTAAATAATATATATATTCTTCAGGTCTGCTATATATATATATATATATATATATATATATATATATATATATATATATATATATATATATATATATATATATATATATATATATAAACAGTCTGGTAAGTAGGACTTCCTTAGAGTCTGAGTGCTTGTAACTGTGACTTCTACAAGCGGTTACCTCACACTATTACTCTACCTCCATCTAAATTACAATCACTGTGTCTCTACTCTGAGTGACTCTGGGTATTTAACGGCAACAGTCCAAGTACACACTGGTCGAGTCCACTTGTATGAAAAATGGGTGAACCCCATAACAATATGTAATGTTTCGGACACGTCACACTACGCGTGCTAGAAAAAGAAAAACATATGTGCAACATATCTTACCCAGTTTTAATTACGTTTTAATTTGATAATACCATTTGCAATTGGGATGTAAAACGAAATTAAAATTAAAATTTTAATAAATAATTGTTTTTAACACGTTCAATTAGTTCGATATTTAACTTTAAATGAGTTATTTGTTTAGTTTTTAATCATGGGTAACTACAGTAGTTCCTGTCTCGTACGTCATGTTGTTTATAATTCACCGAAATCAATTAAGAGACGGAGAGACGGACACACGTACACTGCGATTTATTATTATAGATTGTTTCTTATTACTATAAACGAGATTGTTACTGGGTAGACGTGTTTAAATTGCTATTAATGTATGTTATTTTTTTCATTAATCAAAACCAGCCGAGATTGATAAGTTCTACTAAATAGAAAATGTGCCTCGAACTGGAATCAATGCTGCATCTCTTTTTTCCATCAGCGAAATCACTAGTGACAATGTCACTAAGACGCAAGGGGTTACTAGGAGTAGAAGAGAATGAGAAGATCTTGGTGAGAAGAAAGGACAATAAAACAAGATTGTGGAAAACAGAATATGGAAATTGACGTTGCATTTAATTTTTTGAAGATTGTAGGTGGCAGGAAATATATATATAAAAATATATAATTATCTTTATTCTATTGAGTTGCGGTGAATGGGTAGAATGAGAAAGGTTAGGATTGCGCACACAGGAATTGTCGGAGACAAATCTTCGGCGAATCTCTAGCCAATCAGTCAAGATCAAAAATCGGACCGGTTAAATAACATCTGGACACCTACTCAAATTCACGCAGTTACGCTTTTTTCTGGTATATCTCGTACGAAACATTCACGTGGCTACGCCTCTTCCGGCATGCGCGCACGCAAGCACTCAAGCACGCATTTCTTTCCGCTCAGGATACATGTTCGCCCTGTTTATTTTATCCACAGGATGCGTTTCATAATTTCGAATTTCCGCTCACACACTGATGAAGCCAATCATCTTTCCTTAAGCGATATCCAACACTTCCATGATAGACGGTTGCTTATAAGTTTATCATTAAGAATAACAAATTCTGTGTTTCGGGACGATACATCTGTTGATGCTTTTAATATAGCGATTGATAAACTACTACTTAAATCGTCCTTTGTAGAATCAGATGAGAAATTGTCATGAAGCTAAAAATTGTTTTGCTATAATCTCACATAAAACCAACAATTGCAAAAGAAAATATACATTTGTATTAAACAGAAGCATATAAGAATTTATAATCTGAAAAGACTAAATATGATAGACATTTATTTAAATCTATATTGATAGACTGTATTGAAACCCAGGTAGTTTGTTCAAAACTTCATACAACGGTAGACATTGAAACCGCAAAAGATACAAACACATGAAACAGTTGTATAACAGAATCTTTTAAAAATCAAATCATACAATATGATACGCCTTTATTTAAATCTATATTGATAGGTTCAAATCTCGTGAGACACTCGGCTATATAATGTTGAAAGCGGTTCTCATAAAATCACCGATAGTATAGCTGGCCACTCGTATTCGAAGATACCCGTCTACTAGGGCGGCTAGTCAATCCGTATTGCAGACGCTTAGTCAAGCGCATTTGTGCTTATTCAACACCCACAGACCCCCACCTGTGGTTTATACACCAACTATGCTGAGTAGAACTTAGTTACGTTTTCTGAAAAAAGAGCGTGATATGGAGTGTGATCAACAAATTGAACAAGGCCAGCACGCACAAGACCTCGGACACGATGACTTCTGACTACGTGCTAACACAGCTATCGACAGGGTTCTGTCTATCCAATTTCATTCACAAGCTTGGGTCAACCCGTGATTTGGTTTTCAGGCACTTTCAAAAGGTGCCGCACATTGTAATCGACCCCTCCAGTTCGATAACATCAGGAAGTCTACTTCTTGACAAATCAGCCATGGCGAGATTCGAACCAGGCTCTCATGATCAGAATGCGAACGTTCTAACCACTCGGCCATCGATAGACTTTTATTTAGATATCTATTGATCTATTGATAGCCTCAACTGATGTATTGTATTGATACCCATGTAGTTTAAGCAAAACATCATACACCATTACATATTAAAACAGTGAAAGTTACAATCACACGAATCTGTCGTATAGCCAAATTTAAAAGAGTCTCAACATAAAATAGGACACACCTTTATTTAAATCTATATTGATAACTCCAAATGTCATGAGACTCTCGGCTATATAATGTTGAAACATCGGTTCACCGAGGTTAAGTAATGTCGAGCCATGCCATTAATAAGATGAGTGACCGCTTGAGAATACCAAGTCCTGTAAGTGTGCGTGTAATGAATAACGGCTTGGAATTGGAAATCGGACAAGAATTCCAATTATATTCACGTTACGCATAAATAACCAAGGATAAGGTATGAAACAAAATCCTTCCCCCAGCTATGAGTTAAATAGTAGAATTCTATAAAATAATTATAACAAAACAAAAATCATCTAAAAATATTTTCCTGGCTTTAAATAACCTACAAAAGATTGTTAAGCCGTAAAAAAAAACAACCCACTCTATCAAGCTAAGATTTGGTTTATCTTTTTTCTGGGATATGTTTGTATTATGCAAACACCAGTATATTTTCCTGCAAAAAGATTATTTACAGAGTGCTAGAAAATGTTCATACACTTAATACGCATCGGATATGAGACCATATAGATTATGTCCATGCAAGCTACTCTCTGTAAGCAGAAGGGATGCTTGGTCTAAGTCTAATGTCTCTTCTTGTATTATCTACGGTTTAATTAAGAGAGATCGAATCAGTAACATAATTTTAATCCTAAAAAATTATTACAATCGAAAAATATTTTCTGGCTTTAAATAATGAGCAAAAAGTTGACAGGCCTTAAAAGGTAAAGCAAACACATCAATGAATATATTGCCATGAATATCGGACCAGTTTTGACAATATACAGAAACAGAAATAGAAATGTAACAATCTTTTCAAACACAAAAATAGCATGTTTTATTGCATCAAATGATACAAAAGTATACACCATTGATACAAATGATAAATTGCAACGAAATCAAAAGTTTTTTTATAGTACAATTTCCTAAAATATATTTGTAATAGCATTTATATTAGCAAATGTTACAAATCAGTAATAAGTGACGAATAGAGATAGAAAAATATAGTCCAACTCTAATTAAGACCGTCTTGATAGAATAACATAATGCGCTGTCGTGATGCCAACACGTTATGTGAAAGAACAATATATATATATATATATATATATATATATATATATATATATATATATATATATATAGTATGTATGTATGTATGTATGTGTGTGTGTGCGTATATATATATATATATATATATATATATATATATATATATATATGATAATGTGTGTGCGAGTTCCATATACTTTGAAATGAAAGAACTGTTTATTCCAAGATGTTTTGACAGACATTTCTAAGACTAAAACAGCATGCGCTCGGCGGGCAGGGAAGATCTTCATACAATTATGCTAATGGCCCACGAATAATTGATTTGACGGCACGCAACTTCACTATGATAAAAGCTATGTCGACACGTCAACTAATGTTTGAATAATCAGCGCGTTTCTTCTCATTACACCATCTCCAACATGTTCTTTCGTTGCATGAATCCCACTCTCTTTGTCTCTTCTCTCTTTCCCAAGCACACGCACACACACACACACACACACACATATATATATATATATATATGTGGGTGTATGTGTGTGTGTTGCTTCCTATTGTATGATATTTAGCAATCTGGTTTTGAAGCTCATTCACTTTACGATCAAACCTCACAGGTTTCTGCTTAGATAAATTATCTAGTAGTCTTAATCTAAAAGAATTTCAGGTTAGTTACTGTAGTATAAATTATAGCGAATTGGTCACCCGGATCATCGCTTTTTTATATCGCGATTGAAGATCAACAGGTTTACCAAACTTATGGCCTTGTGTAAGAAACCTGAGGAAATACAGTTCCTGGCTCGGTTCTTTGAGGAGACGTCGTTTGATAGCCATGCCTTTCTTGAAAATTGTTCTGGTAACCATTTGCTTTCAGATAAATGCTGACAAACATTAAGCTGACCCTGCGAATAAAAAGACACGCTGGAATCGTTGCGTTAAAGGCGCAGTTCTTTAGAGATTGCTCGCTTCATAAATTGTGCAGAGTCGAGTAGAGGAAACGTTGTGCGAAAAGAAATAATCTTCAAACACAGCTCTGTAATTTACAAATTGATCTTATTATTGAATATTTGTTTTCTTTCAAATTGAACGAATCAAATCACAAAGATCCTTGCAAAACAAACTGCCGCAGAAATACTTTTCTACAACCTAAAAGAAATAATTGCTTTAGCCCGATTAAAAGGCTGAATATGTCTACTTTTTTGTAATTTTACAGCAGTCTGCAAATGATAGTTGTGATATTCCTTTTAATTTTTTTTTTTACATAACCCTGTTCGTCTATTTTTTGTTTTGCCAAATTTATTTTAAAATCGCGAAGCTTTTTTCGACAAGATACTCAATAAATATGGGGAGATTTACGTAGACCCCCAACTGAGTCAGGTTGTGACACAATGTCAATTTTTAACGTGGAGACCCGAGTGTTTTCACTCGTGCCGCTTGTCCAAGCAGGTCGTAGATGATCATAGCTGGTCCAAGCTGGTCAAAGTTGGTCTAAGCTAGTCATAGCTGTTTCAAGTCGTAGCCGTGATACTACTAGAAGTAGAGATTTACTTGACCCCCCACCACTGGGTCAGGTTGTGACTCAAGATCAGTTTTTAACGTGGGGATCCGAGTGTTTTCACTCGGGTTGCTTGTCCAAGCTGGTCAGATCTGGTCTAAGCTAGTCATAGTTTGTCCAAGCCAGTCGTAGCCGTGATAATACTAGCACAGGGACAGATCCATGTGACCGGTAAGTATCAGAGCGCGTAAACCACTTGATACTCAATAAATATGTAAATATTTACTCAGCCTCCCACGAGGTCTGGTTGTGATCCAGGGTTGGTTTAATGTGGGGAGCCCGAGCGCGTGCACCCGGGCTAGGAACAAAAATTTCCCGAGACGCAGGAACTGTCGGTTCCGCTGGCCTCTGTCCAAGCACCGATCCCTCCGTCTGGTGTAATGTGAGGGCGCGGCCTCGGGCAGCTGTTCCCCACGGCTGAGCACCTCTTCAGTATAATTTTCTCAGTTGCGACTCTGTCCTTTGATGGAGTCGCCCCTGAGCGCACTCTGCCCAAAGACAGAGACACAACTGTACTCAATAAATATGGATATTGTTGAGTAATTTATGAAATGAAACGTATGAATAATTAGTCTGGGCACAAAAGCAAACACTGGTGAAATGTTTATTGAAAACCTGAAAAGTGATTTTGTGAAATTATGCGACGATATTTATAGAAAATAGAACGAACCTAAAAGTAAGTTTTACTAAACTCAGATGTTTATTGGTTAATAAATATTTTCCCAATTTTTAATTATATATATTTTTTTTTTAGGGTTTGGGAGAATATTGATAATTTTCTAGAGTAATCTCTCAAATTTCGTTGCAGACATCACACCTGTGATCTTCTGTAATTTGAAGTCTTTGATGTAGTTTGAGATAACTTCACTGATTGGTTAATAAATGTAAATGGGTAAATTTGAATCCTACGTTGTGTAAAAAAACTAGTCGATTTCAGATTGAGCCGTTGTTTGTACAGAATTGAGATTCCTTAAATCTATTGCATTTTTCTACAAATTTAACGGTTTCTACAGTTGTTTCTCAAAGTTTTCAAAAGAGTTAGCTACTGACGGGGTTCCAAAAGATGTAGCCAAACGTAAAACACTTGTTGGTGGTCCCATATATTATCAGACGACCAACATTTCATACGAAATGCAAAGAACATTATCGATAAGAAAACCAGATAAACGAAATAAACCCATTAGTATTAAGCGCAAGTTTCCTAGGCATCTTTCGTAAGAATTGTGCATGAGGACCTTCAATACAATGTGGATAGGTCACTTTATATCATCAAAGACAAAAGGTAACCATATAGACCTTTTTGAGAAAGATAAAACCACAAAAGCCTGGAATGCATTATTTTGTTGTTTTTTCTCTCTCCCTCCCTCCCTCTCTCTCTCTCTCTCTCTCTCTCTCTCTCTCCGATGAGAAATTATTTCATCGTGACTAAAGGGATCATTTAAGGACGTTGCAATGTTTATTCATGCATAGTTTCCGTCAACCGTGACGGTTCTGTGAGTCGTAAGGAATGGGAGATATGTAGTGTCTCTTTCCACGTCTTTCCTCGACGCTTAAGGGTCGATGATGCTCTTGATCATTCTAGATTATGCTTTCTCTCCCAGAAAACTGTAACTAAGATCCGCCCAGCGTCTCATTAATAGAAACTGGGGGCGTAATCCGTTGCGACTAAACAAGTACAATTATTCCTAAGCGGCCATCTTGCACAGGGACTGGCCCAGCCGTCCATGCAGGTTGATGTGCTGGGAAAGGAATAACAGGTCATTGTTGACATCGAATTTTACCAGGTATTCTCTTACGCTTTTTTTTTTAATTTCTAAATCTAATTTAAAACAAAATCGTTAATCCTACGTCTTGTTGCGATTTAATATATATCAAAGTGATCTACGCACTGTCAGCGGTGAGTAGAAAGCCCAAATCACACCCGCTGCAGCGAGGCCAGAAAGCCGATGCTTTAAATTTTCCTATAGTCTCAAGATACGGTGGATTAATAGCGAGCGGCTCAGATTGAGAAATCGGAGAGCAGAGTTCGAATTCCAGTCGAATCAAATAACCTGGAGAAAGGTATGAATCCTTTTCTTGTCTCAGGACAAACCGGGTTCTATAGCCTTGGATGGTAACTGGTCTACCGCAGATATAAATGGGAACATACGTCAAGAAAAAATATGCCTCCTCAGACATGTATCGAAAGATACATGATCACCTAATCTTGCATCATACATGGCACATAACTGAGTAATACTCACTTACGTTCTAATACTCTTAGAAAATGTATTCTTCTCCTCCCGCTATGGGTAAATAGCAGAACAGGCAGGGTATAGCCTTGGATGGCAACTGGTCTACCGCAAATAGAAATGGCAACCTACGGCAAGAAAAAAATCTTCCTCGTCAGTCATGTATCGAAATATAAATGATCGCCTAAGCGTGTATCACGCATAGGACATAACTGAGTAATATTCACTTCCGTGCTAATACTCTTAAAAAAGTTATGTATCCTCTATTTATCCCCACAGCTATAGACAGATCGGGTTCTATTGCTTTGGATTGCAACAGGTCTACCGCTGATAGAAATGACAACCTACCGTGAGAAAAAAAAATCTGCCTCGTCAGTCATGTATCGAAAGATACATGGTCGCCTACGCGTGTATCACACATGGCTAATACTGTTAGGAAAGGTATGAAACATTTTCTTTTCCCTCCAGCTATGAGTAAATAACAGGACAGATTGGGTTCTATAGCCTTCGATGATCGCCTAAGCGTGTATCACGCATGGCACATTACTTACGTACTAACATTCTTAGGAAAGGTATGAAGCCTCTTCTCCCACCTGCTACGAGTAAATAACAGGACAGATCGGGATCTATAGCCTTGGATGATCGCCTAAGCGTGTATCACCCATGGCACATTACTTACGTACTAACATTCTTAGAAAAGGTATGAAGCCTCTTCTCCCACCTGCTACGAGTAAATAACAGGACAGATCGGGATCTATAGCCTTGGATGATCGCCTAAGCGTGTATCACCGATGGCACATTACTTACGTACTAACATTCTTAGGAAAGGTATGAAGCCTCTTCTCCCACCTGCTACGAGTAAATAACAGGTCGGATCGGGATCTATAGCCCTCGATAGCAATTGGTCTACCGCAGATAAAAATGGCAACATACTGCTGGAAAAAAAAATCTGCCTCGTCAGTCATGTATCGCAAGATACATGAACACCTAAGTGTGTATCACGCATGGCACATAATTGACTGATAGTCTGAAGCATACATTCGACCGAAACTTAGTTATTGCGTCAAATATATTCCTGAGAAATATTTGCTCATTCAACCAATTATAAATGTGACCAATGCTTAACAAGGGCAGACGGCCTATAGAATAATTAGAAAAAGAAATAAGGAAAGGAAATAAAGGAAAGAATGGAGAACAGGTTTAGAATGAATATAGAAATATTGAGAGCACCAAACTGCAAATTCTGTATTCGATTCATGTCCTTTTTTTGATTGCCTTAGGTTTCACTAGACGAATAGGGAGGATTGACCTTTTAGACTACCGTGCCGGACAAAGGCTACCCGATGTCCTATTCGAAGCTGTTATGAATTGCTCGACCCGCACATCTTTGCTTACAGCACCTGATCTTTTTAAGGGATTACCCATCTATGTGCTAACTAGACTCGACGTTACTTAACTTCGGTAACTGTGCGAGAACCGAGATTTCACACACGTGCGCGCGTACACACACACACACATACACACACACATATATATATATATATATATATATATATATATATATATATATATATATATATTGGTCAAATGAACTAAATGGGAACGAAAAAAAACAACAAAAAACATATATATATATATATACATATATATATATATATATATATATCAGAGAGAGAGAGAGAAAGAAAGAAAGAAACCAATCATGTAAGAAAGAAATTAATACCCGTAGATATTACACGTAGATATATATATATATATATATATATATATATATATATATATATATATATATATATATATATATAGATAGATAGATAGATAGATAGATAGATAGATAAATATTAGGTTGGTGCAAAAATAATGTCGTTTTCTCACATACTAACATATGTGAGAAAACGACATTATTTTTGCACAAACCTAATAGATAGATAGATAGATAGATAGATAAAAAAGAAACCAATCATGAAAGACAGAAAGAAATCAATACACTAAGATAGATAGATAAATAGATAGATAGATAGATAGATAGATAGATAGATAGATAGATAGATGATACAATTAAAAACTTTATCAATGTTTCATCCAGATTGAAAGAAAAACAAAATTACTTTGTAGCTATAGACACAAGTATAAAACCGAGAGACTCAAGAATGTGCACCCTTAATGTTAACTGAAGTATAAAAACATGCAATGCTTTCCTATAAAACTATAATATAAACACAGTCAATGTTTATTTATCGATTGAAATATAAACAAATATTATGTACAGACTCAAATATAAGCCAGAATAATGCTTTCCTCCATCAAGTATGAACACACGCGTGATTATCTTTACTCCCAAGTAAAAACGCGAACAATATTTAGTGATATATTCAAAGAAAATCACTACCTATTCTTACCCAACTCAAGTATAGTCAGTCCAAATTTTACGTAAAGACTAAGGTATGAACCCGGCCAAATTTGACGCAAAGTCTCAAGTATAATCCGTCCAAAGTTTACGTAAAGACTCAAGTATAAATCCATCTAAAGTTTACATAAATACTTAAGTATAAACTCGTCCAAATTTTACGTACAAGCTCAAGTATAGACCCGTCCATGTTTGGCCAAGTATGATTTATAACAAGACTTTCTTATAGTGTCTAGTCTAAACCCGAGAAGGGTTTGCTCAAAGATAAACTCAAATATAAACTTGACCAATGTTTAAACAATACTGAAATATTTTAAATAGATTTTTTAATTCGAAATTATTTCTCATTACAAAAATAATATTTTGTTGAGTACACGTTAAAATACCTGCTTTTATTTATTTATTTATTTTTTCAGGGAATTAATAACACCAGCCTAGTTTGAGAAAAAAAAAAGAGAAGGAAACGATGATGAACACAAGTAATAGTATTAGTAGTAGGATTATTAGTATTAGTACTAGTAGACGAAGTAATGTAGTAGTAGTAGTAGTAGTAGTAGTAGTAGTAAGAAGAAGAAGTTGAAACGATGAAATTGAAGAACAATCGAAATGAAGGAATACGAAGAAGTAAAGAATGAAAGAAAGTTAAGAATAACAAAACGTGAAAGATGAAAAAGAATAAGAAGACGAAAAAATAGAAATAAATTTGAATAGCGATTGTAATGGAGGAACATGAAAAGTAGTAGAAAATGACAAGCCTGAAGAAGAAGAAGAAGAAGAAGAAGAAGAAGAAGAAGAGGAGGAGGAGAAGGAGAAGGAGAAGAAGAAGAAGAAGAAGAAGAAGGAGAAGAAGAAGGAGAAGAAGAAGAAGGAGGAGGAGGAAGAGAAGGTGGTTTTGGTGGAGGAGTAGTAGAAGAAGATGAAGAAGAAGACGAAGAAGAGGGAGAAGAAGGAGAAGGAGAAGAAGAAGAAGAAGAAGAAGAAGAAGAAGGAGAAGAAGAAGAAGAAGAAGAAAAAGAAGAAGAAGAAGAAGGGGAGGAGGAGGAGGAGGAGGTGAAGATGAATAAGAAGACGAAAAAATAGAAATAAATTTAAATAGCAATTGTAATGGAGGAACATGAAAAGTAGTAGAAAATGACAAGCCTGAAGAAGAAGAAGAAGAAGAAGAAGAAGAAGAAGAAGTAGGAGAAGGAGAAGAAGAAGAAGGAGGAGGAAGAGAAGGTGATTTTGGTGGAGGAGTAGTAGAAGAAGATGAAGAAGAAGAGGAAGAAGAGGGAGAAGGAGGTGAATGAGAAGAAGAAGAAGAAGAAGAAGAAGAAAAGAAGAAGGCGGAGGAGGAGGAGCAAGAGAAGGTGGTTTTGGTGGAGGATGAGGAGAAGATGAATAAAAAGAAGAAGAGGGAGAAGAAGAAGAGGAAGAATGAGGTGAACGAGAGGAAGAAAAGAAAAAGAAGAATGCGGAAGAGGAGGAGTAGGAGGAGGAGGAAGAGAAGATGGTTTTGGTGGAGGAGAAGAAAAGAAGAAGAAGAAGAAGAAGAAGAAGAGGGAGAAGGAGGTGAACGAGAATAATAAGAAGAAGGCGGAGGAGGACAATGATGAGGAGGAGGAAGAGAAAGTGGATTTGGTGGAGGAGGAGGTGGAGAAGTAGAAGAAGAAGAAGAAGAAGAAGATATAGAAGAAGAAGAGGGAGAATGAGGTGAACGATAAGAAGACAGAGAAGAACAACAAGAACAAGAACTAGAAGAAGGCGGAGGAGGAGAAGGATGAGGACGAGGAAGAGGAACAGAAGATGGTAATGAAAATGGCGGATGTAAAAATAGCCATAATAGAAAATGAGACAAGCAGAGAACAAACATAAGGAACATGCTAATGAAAAACGTAAAATGAGGGATTTGGCAAATTTAAATAAGGACATATGATACGTTTGAATTAGAACAATGAAAAGTATAGATGAAGAAAAGTAATGAAGAGTGAAAAAGTAATAGGATAATATAATAAAAGACTGGTTGAATGATTTGTTTTTTAGGCTATATCAACCTTTTGCAGATTGTAAAAATCCAGAAAATATTTAAAAATTGTAAAAATCTTTTGATAATAGTAATGACTTACTGATACAGTTCCTACTAATCGGCTCATAGCTGGATCAGTTCATACTTTCACAATAGTTTTGGCGCGTAGGTGAATTGGAACCAGATTAGAGAGTGTTGCACAGCTTTCCAAATTCCAATTCCAATGGAACATCCGTGCTTACAGCATCTTGAATTACCAAGTGGTCACTCATTTAGGTACTGACCAGATTCGACTTTGCTTTACTTCGGTGATAGTACAGCAAACGGCATTTTGTTTTATGTTATATGGCCGCAAGTCCGAACGACGACGACGACGACGACGAAGAAGAAGAAGAAGAAGAAGAAGAAGAAGAAGATATGATGAGAAAAGAAAAGAAAAAGCAAAGGGAAAATGGGAAATGTGGAGTGATTTCTGTAACTGAATAAAAAAAATAGAATGATAAAAGAAAAAAAAAAGAGTGAGATAATGAAGAAGAAAAAGAAAAAGAAGAATTCAAAGCTATGTTTTGAATTTATTTAGGTTATTGCCGTGAAAGATCATTCCTATACCATGCGCTAAGTATAACTGCTTAAGGAAAAGAAGGAATAATAAAAGAAAAAGAATGACATGATTATGATGATGATGATGATGAAGAAGAAGAAGAAGAAGAAGAAATTATGAAAGGATAAAAGATAAGAAAAACAGTGGTAAAACGAGAAAAATGAAAAAATAATGGCAGTAAATAATAAGAAAAAAGAAATAAAAGAAGAAAAAGAATGAGATAATGAAGAAGAAGAAGACGCAGAAGAATTCAAAGCTATTTTGTGAATTTATTTGGGTTATTGCCGTAAAAGATCATTCCTATATCCTGCGCTAATTATAACTGTTTAAATAAAAGCAGTAATAATAAAAGAAAAAGAATGACATGATGATGACAATGATGATGATGATGATGATGATGAAGAAGAAGAAGAAGAAGAAGAAGAAGAAGAAGAAGAGGAAGAAATTACGACAGGATAAAAGATAAGAAAAACAGTTGAAAAATGAGAAAGGTGAAAAAGTAATGTGAGTAACAAAATAAGAAAAAGAAGAAATAACAAAAGAAGAAAAAGAAAGAGATAATGAAGAAGAAGAAGAAAAGAGAGAAGAAGAAGAAGAAGAAGAAGAAGAAGAAGAAGAAGAAAATATGACAGGATAAAAGATAAAAAAAACAGTTGAAAAATGAGAAAGGTGAAAAAGTAATGTGAGTAACAAAAGAAAAAGGAAAAATAACAAAAGAAGAAAAAGAATGAGATAATGAAGAAGAAGAAGAAAAAGAAGAGGAATTTAAACCTACTTTTGAAATTAATTAAGTTTATGGCCGTGAAAGATGATTCCCATATTCTATACTGAATATAATATCAAGGTATGGCGAGAGAAATGAGACACAAAAATAAAAGCCGAAAGAAATCATTCATTTACAACCAGCAAATCTTTTGGGAATTCAATAAAAATAGTGCGATTAATATTTTAGCCGAAAGTAGATTGAACTAAAGCCACAAATCTTCCAGAAGTTAAGTGGGTTTCGGTTGAAGGTTTCTTGAATCTCGTCTTTTATTTCGGCACCAGATAAGTAAGGACAATTCATTTTTTTGTCTTTGAACGAAGTTTTCCTCTTCTTGTTCGCAGATTTATTTGATCTGTTTTCTTCGTACTGGTCGACTCATTATTTACAATGTTTCGACCCTTTTACCCTCTGGCCTTCTTCCTGTGCTGGTCTTGTTCGATAACGGTTTCGTAATTTTGAGCAGATCATTTTATTCAAACCACGTAGGAAGACTTGTTTTTGTTTCATTTTCCTCTCCTTGCTCGAGGACAGAACGCGTTGGTTTTCTTCATCTGCTATTCTGTTCTTTCTTCTTTCTTTCTTTTAGATGCATTGTTTTCGTTCCTCACTTTTTGGGAATTCATCCTTTGGACGTCGATTACGTCCTTTCCGCCCGATTAAATACGAGCGTAAGCAATGAGACATCAGAGAAATTAACAAAGACCTGAAGGTAGAAGAATACAAAACAAATTATCCTATTTTTTCTACACTATCGATTCTATACTCACGTTTGTTACATAAACACGTGAAAGCTGCTTTCGGTAGTAGTCCGAGTGGCGTCCCTTATTCGTTTACATTAAAGATTGATTTTCATTTAACCCTAGTAAAGAAAATGGTGACATTTTTTGGTGATGTAATGAATATGCATACACCTGGACTCCCCCCTCACAGTAATATGGTTGGCTGGTGTCAGACATAAATACAGACTGATGTGGAGGGACAAGACTTCGCCTATTGACGACGCCTATTTCCTACGCCTATTGCCTACCACTACGACGAGGACCAGTCAAATACGGTTACCTGCTAGATTTCCCTACCCGCTTACAGTAGTTTAAATCCACTTTGCTACTTCGAAAAAATATATACCTTTCCGGGAAATATCATTTGTCAAACTTTAAATTCCAAATATTAGCATTGATGTAATGAATATACATACACCTTGATTTCCCCTCACAGTAATATGGTTGGCTGGTGTCAGACATAAATACAGACTGATGTGGAGGTACAAGACTTCGCCTATTGACGACGCCTATTTCCTACGCCTATTTCCTACCACTACGACGAGGACCAGTCAAATACGGTTACCTGCTAGATTTCCCTACCCGCTTACAGTAGTCTAAATCCACTTTGCTACTTCGAAAAAATATATACCTTTCCGGGAAATATCATTTGTCAAACTTTAAATTCCAAATATTAGCATTGATGTAATTAATATGCATACACCTGGATTCACCCCTCACAGTAATATGATTGGCTGGTGTCAGACATAAATACAGACTGATGTGGAGGTACAAACAACGCCTATTGTCTTCGCCTATTGCTTACGCCTATTGCCTACCACTATGACGAGGACCAGTTCATTACGGTTTACTGTTAGAGTGTTCTACTCGGTTACAGTAGTCCAAAACCACTTTGCTACTTCGAACAAATACATCCCATTCCGGAACATATCAAGCATTTTTGCTAGGTCTGTTTCGAGGAAAGACGGTTCACTCTGTCATGCGAGATAATTCTTCTCACCAGGATCTATCTTACACATTTATTAGATTAAAATTAGATTCATCTCTGCAGTATCACATATCACATGCTCTGGTACTACTTCTACTTATTAAGAAATTCTTGATAAAATCCAAAGATGAATCCGACATGTTCTTGGTCCTGACCCGCCAACTCGGCTTCAGTCACTTTCCTACCAATGTGACGTAGATTTCCTGTGCCTTTTCTATAAATACTTTCGTGGTAATCTTTCTGGTATACTTTTCTAGACTTAAATTATTGTTTTATTTCCCTCACTCCACAGACAGTGAGATGTACATATGGGGTTTATCGCCATGAACGTCCTATTTCATGGCGATAATGAGGTATTATGGTGAATATAGTAGGAAATGCTTTGTTTTGGTGTAAGGGATATTGTAGGATGTTTGGGTCAGAGTTTGTGGCTAAATAAGTTTAACGTAAAGACAGAAGAAAACCATCCTTTGCCCGCATTCATCATTTTAGCCTTGTGCCACATTTCTGTACATTGCAGAATAATTAGAATTTTCTAGATTTAATATAGGAAATAGTTAGGAATTCATGGATATTTTGAGGAATTATGGTAGTTGTAGTAAGAATGGTAAGAATTTTGGTGTAAAGATTTTCTGGGTTAGTAATTGTAGCTAGCTAAAATTAATATTGTAGAATACCTACGGACGATAAAGGGTATGTCCCCATTCACATAAATACAGTAGTAAATACTGTATGTTGGTCGGCAGTTGGAGATTCGTCTCCAGCTTTGCTGGTCAAACTCTCTGCTCACGAGCAGAGAGGATACCCAGACGAGGCTGACCCCATTTTATACGGGGTCTACGACTAATTTTTGGCCGAGCCCACGGTCTCCGATACTCTACATCAAATTCCGCCTTGTGTCACATCTGACCGTGTGGGGCGCTTGGATAGATACTTTGCAGTTAGAGATTCGTCTCCAGCTGTGCTGGTTAAACTCTCTGCTCCCGGGCAGAGAGGATCCCCAGATGACGCTATGTCGAAGGGCAGAGTCGCGTCTCCGGAAACAGCTACCCAACCCCGTTTTATACGTTGTCTACGGGGAATTTGTGGCCGAGCCTACGGACTCGGATACTCAACATTAAATTCAGCCGTGCGCGGTTGGTAGATATTCTGCAGTTGGATATTATTTGTGGAATTCACTTGACTCACTTTTAGCAGTTTACTACTTCTACGTGCCGCTGTCGCATCTTATATGTGTTGTTCCTGTCCTAAGTATCATCGTTCATTATCAACCTTCGTTTGACTATTCGATTCAGTAACCTTCCCGAGATTGAAATATTTGAGATAAGACAGATTGAAGATTAGCCCTTCCGTATCACACATTTTCGCCTTGCGTCACATTTTTTTGTATTTTCAAAATTAATATTACTTTCCTAGACTTAATGAATTTAAATGTAATACAAGATTCGTGGTAAAATTTCATAATTTTACAGCTGAAATGTCTGTATCGAACCGTAAGTTCTATGCTAACAGTTTATTCTCTTGCACTTCTCGCTTGTGGAACTATCTTTCGGCATCTTGATTTCCGACCAACTTTGTTTCAAAAAATGCATATGTAATGTCAACTGTTATCTTCTGATTTCATAATAACTGTTAATTTATTGTTTTCTCGCTGTTATGGGACCTTACCCATAATAATATAATGGACTATTCCATACGTAATAAATACTGCGTCTCAAGAGGAAGCAGAGAGTTCAGCCCGAAGTCGACTGACCGGCTGATCGGTTGAACTCACTGCCTTCCGGCGGGGAGAAACTCGAATGAGGCTATGCCGAAGGGCGGAGTCTCTTTCGGGGATGTAAACCGACCCTGAACCCGTTTATACGGCTTCAAAGGGCTTATTTTTGGCGGAGCCCACGGGCTCGGAGATCCCACGTTAAACTGGCCTTGTGCCACATGATGCCCTCGTGTGGGGGGTGACTAAATACAGGTTCAGTCTGAAGTCTGGAGTGAAGTCCGTCAGGAGTCAGTCAGTCGGAGCGAACGAGTCAGTCAGTCGAGTCAGAGGCAGTCCGAAACAGTGTCGCGTTCAGACAATTACTACTAAACCTGATTGTTCGTACTAACACATTTCTACCTCTCTGTATATATTCCTGTTTGTAATATATCTGTGTTATTCCATATCCGTGTTCGAGTTCTTTATTGGTTCTACCTTGGACTATCACCGTCCTACAAGGAACCGGACTATAACACACCCTTTGGTGCTTTTCTTTATATTCTTTCACTTTCTGTAACCACGTACATCTTAGTGATTTTATTGCCTTGCTTTGGGTGAAATGATTAAAACAGAAATAAAAATCTTATAGATAGAAATTTCGAATTGATTTATTATTTGGTTAACTAAAAACCGATTTTGTTTTTGCCTAACGATATGTAATGGTGAACGTAACGTGCTAATTTTTAAATGGTAGATAAAAATAAAAATCGGGTACTCTCACATACCTTAGACTTGCACTGTAGTGGAAGTGTAAACAGTTGGATTAAAGGAAATTCCATCAATGACAAAGCTAGGGCTCTAAACAACGCATGAAAACATTTAGAACTTATGAAATGAACAAAATCCGACAATTATTTTAAGACATTTTTATACATTCTTTTTATAGATACAAATATTTAAGTAAATGCTCTGTTTATAATAAACAGTATTAAACAACGTTTACCTGCCTGCATGTCCGAGAAATTTTCATAGGAAGTATTCATCCTCCGACAGGATTCGAACCTGTATCCTATACAGAACTGTCATATAATTTCACGTGCCTTAACCGATTGAGCTACAGAGAATAATTCAGTTAGCAATGTCGAATTTACTGCTTTTAAACTACAATCTTCCATGAATCTCTCACGTACATTCATATTTTCTCAAAGCGTATCCAAATGACGTCACACATTATGAAAGTCCGACAAGTATAAACATAAAAATGATATTAAAATAATTGTCGAACCCAAACTGAATCGTTATTTTAAAAGCCTTTCCCATAAAATCTTGCGGATACTTACTGACAAATTATCAAAAAAACTGTCTGATATGTTGCAGCTGGTCTTTTTGCGTGTTGTTCACGGTCATTGTTCTGACGAGCTATTGAGTTGGCCGCCTGACGTTACAAATTTTAGTGCAATGCTAGATTGGAAGTTAGGTCTCATAATTTCACTGTTGAAATTGCTAAGCATAACCTCGTGTATCTCTCTTCCAGCTTCCTGCTTCCAATCAACTTTCGAAAAAAAAAAAAAAACTCTCGAAATAGTGACCGTTTTAACTTATTCACTGACGTAGACTTGTGTATATGTTTTTACCGATGAGAACATTTTCAAACATCGACCAATAAATACAGCTAAAACATAACGTTCAGAAACCAGCTACAGACGTTTTATACTTCGATCTTAATTCCTTTTATGGCCTTCTGAGCTTGCAACAAGTTCAGTTGTCAACTCATATATCTGTTATAGTTGTTAGTCACGTCCGTGTACGTCAAATTTGTTAATTGCTATATTAAAATAAAATAAAACATAAGTCTGATAATGAACTATATTTAACAAAATAATTGGCGGGAAGGGTTAACACATGAAAACGTAAAAACATGAGACCTAAAATCCAATCTAGTAATACGTTTAAATTCATGAAGACGGAGTACCAAAGATGAAAGCTAATTTGAAAAACTGTCCTGGAAATATATACATATCTCTCTCTGTCTGTCTGTCTGTCTGTCTGTCTGTCTCTCTCTCTCTCTCTCTCTCTCTATATATATATATATATATATATATATATAAGACAGGATGCGCGTTTATGTGTAACGAATGCACGGCCACAATTTTCGACGGATTTGCACCAAAATTTACATGCACATGCTCCAAGTTAGCGGGAAAGCCAAAACCAAATTTGCATTTCCCGACTCCCATCGATAGTGGAAATAATCGATTTTTTCATGCTTCTACAGCAGTTTTCATATAGTTTACGGCCATTTTCTACTGGCAAGAGTGACAGCCTATAGCTGTCTGCCACGAATAGGCAGTAAGATTCTATTGGCCAGCGTGAGAGCCAACAGGTGACTGACACAAATTTTAACTAGCATATTAGCCTGCAAAAAAATCGATAGCTGCATTCGTCACAAGTGGGAAAAATTTAAATCTGCATGGCACTTTACTCCAATTGGCTCATTCGATTGCTTAATCTCAACGTTGATTCTGATTCCGCAGGACTGGGTTGGATGTGAAAAAGTATTTGTTGTTAACATTCTTTTTTCATTCAGTTTTTCCAGTTACGAGTCCTTTTTTTTAAAGCTGATCGTTTTGTGTTTATTTTGTTTAGTTCTTTTTTTCGTAACAGATTTAATGTTTAGTATTGACCTTAGAAAAAATTTGCAGTGTGAGAAGTAAGGTCTGTAGCAACATCAGCACGGCAAAGGGCACTCGTTTAAAGGCAAGGAAGGGCAAACATATTTTAAATCAAGTGATAGCGATTGCTGTATGAGTCGTACGATTTTTGAATCGAGCCCGGGCAACACCGGGCCATTCTTCTAGTATATATATATATATATATATATATATATATATATATATATATAGAGAGAGAGAGAGAGAGAGAGAGAGAGAAACGGCAGGCGGAACTCTCGTTTTAAATGTCGAAAAGTGACTGAAATTGAAATGTCAAGTCAGTAACGGTAACATTACTCACTTTTTTGGATTTTATCGAGAATGTTTTAAATATATAGAATGTTTTTAAATATATATATATATATATATATATATATATAGAAACTGATGCAGATTGAGTGTTATCTTAATTTTATTAGTTTTACTTCATCTCGTAGTGTTTAAATTCGATTACTTCTGTTGTAACATGCATCCGTGCAGGCATTATTTCAAGAGTTTTCTTCTAATATGAAACAAGTTAAAAAAAATCATATGCCAGGAAAAGAATTTTGCTGACGAACTAAAACGAAGCGGATCGAACGTTAATAAAATCGATGGCGTCAATCGAATGAGAATTTCCTAAGAAGAATAATGTTTCGGGCGAAATTGGTAGTTATCCTGAAATGAGGAAAAATGTCGTTATTATAAAAAGAAAAGAAAAAAACAAAAAAGAAGGAAAAAATCCAAGAAAAATCAATATGTAAGCATTTCTTTAAAGAAACGTTAAAACCTTTAGTGAATTTTTGACTTTAGCTAAATATATTGATCTGACAGTCGCTTTCAATAATACATTAAGGACCGGTAAAAATGGCTACGTAAAAATCCAGAATGGGAAATCATCAGTGCGTAGAAATAGTAAATGAAGGGAGAAATTGTTTGAATTTAGTAATTTGAATTGGTTTACGTGATTTAGAATGGTGCGTGGGTTATCGTTGATGGATAGTATTAATAATGCTGATATCGGTAATAAATATATAAAGCTTTATTTAGTTAGATGTATACAATGTTTTAACGTAGTATATATTTCTTATGGCTCTACGCCTTTTAATAAGACAAAAAGGGACATCTAGCCTTCACATTCAATCTATAAGAAATGGTTGGTTATATTTATGTCTAGGGCCAGGTTTGAATTCATCACACACAAAAAAAAAATATAGATGTTAAAATTACAGTGTCATAGAAAACAGAATCAAAAATAAATACCATGAAATAAAACAAATAATTGTAATGTGGAATTCTTTAAGGAAAAAATGTCGGAAAGAATCAGCGCACACGCTAGGCTATGAGAACCTTTTTAGCGCGCCTAGCATAGAAATAAGTGCAACATGGGAACCGCTAAAAAAAAGGAAGAACAAAACAAACGACAACAGAGTCTTCAACATCGATAGCAGCAGAAGCAGTTGCAACCGAATCAGCTGCATTTGCAACCTAATCAGCTGTAGTTGCAACCTAATCAGCAGGAGTTGCAACCTAATCAGCTGCAGTTGCAACCTAATAAGCAGCAGTTGCAAACTAATCAGCAACCTAATCAGCTGCAGTTGCAACCTAATCAGCTGCAGTTGCAACCTAATCAGCAGCAAATGTTAGGTTTCTGACTACAGATTGTTTTACGGGACATACGTTCGTTTTTTTTAATTTCATGACGTAGTGATTGTAGATTCAATCCCTGGCTCTGTCAGTATGTACTTGCACTCAGTGAAAACGAGTGAGAAATAACTGAACAGTATTAAATAAAAATAAGAACTGGGCGATATCCCTAACGATTGTGATAACAACGAAACAGATGAGCACAATAGTCCAAATATAAATGGCGTGAATGCTAGAAGTAATACTTTAAAACATTTGGATATTTAGGAAATACAAGACAAAAAGATACTTGATGAAGATAAAATGATTTCAATTCAGCAATTGGAATTTGTTTAGGCAATTTAGTTGCCTATATTGGACAATATTGATAAGGCTGACCTATTCTCGAACTTATGGTCACATCCCATTAAAACACTGGCTTCAGTATGTTGCACCTGGTCAGTACCTAGATGGATGACCACTTGCGAAGACCAGCTTAGATATGAGTGAGGAGTAATGGAAAAAGACTCGGAATTGTAATTCGGTGTCACAAGCCTACTTACTATTAAACTATCTTGGAAAATAACTACTATTAAACTATCGGCATATCATTGGCAAATGTTCAGATGTTCTCCGTCCTTCCTTTCTATCAGTTCAGACCTTTCCAACTAAGACACGCCATGTTATTTCCACGGATTCGATTCAACCTCATTTCTTCCGTAGCTAAAGACCACATGACATTGAAACACGTAACACTGTAAGCGCGGGCGTGCAGATGGCGTAACGGATAATAGCCCGGAATGTTTAATCAAGGAGCCGATTTCCAATTCCCGTTGGGTTCGTTAAATTCACTTTCGTGCAAATACTCTTGAGAAATGTATGAGTACATATCTTCTCACTTCAACTTAGTGTATCCAAAGAATTCTTAAAATCTAAATATATTATCTGGCTTTAAATAACCTGCAAAGTGTTGGCAAGCCATAAAAAAACGAACCAATTGATTAATGATCTGTTGTTGATTGGTATTAATAATCATAATTATTAATAATAATCCGACAGTTTTGTATTGTGGAGGAAGACTCAAGTGGAACTTATACAGTGGAACTTATACAGTGGAACCTCGGTTCACGAATTTAATTCGTTCCTGAAGCCCGTTCGTAAGCCGAAATTTTCGTAAGCCGAAATGTTCGTAAGCCGAAATTTTCGTAAGCCGAAATGTTCGTAAGCCGAAATGTTCGTAAGCCGAAATGTTCGTAAGCCGAATCTATTTTTCCAATATGAATCAAAGTAAAATGGATTAATCCGATCCTGGTCCCAGGATGATTGCTTATTTAAATATTAACAATTGTATTTTGTGCACAGGTTTCTACATGAAACTAATGAAAATCATTAAATCTAAGAAAAATAAACCCAATATTAAACAGATAAAATACAGATGAACACTTCAGCTGTACCGTACCTCTATGTAGGAGAGTTGATGGCGTAAGTGGAACGGTAAGAAAATACATGATCGTCTTTTTATTTATAAGAATAGTATAGATCGTTGATTTTGCCATATGGAACTGAGTAGGAAGAGACGGTATCATCAACAATAGTTTTTCACTTAACTTTTCTTTTTTTTTTCCTTTACCAGTATCACTGCTAGTTTTATTTGGAAACATGACTAAGTACTATAGAGAGAAAAATTCAGAGTACAATAAAATTGGAAAAGAAAAACACAGCACAATACACGAATGTATACAACATGGCGGTCGACTAACAAATGATTCCGTTCCGGTTAACTCGGTTCGGACGGTTCGGCAATGTTGTTCGAGAACCGAAAATTTGTTCGATAACTGAGGCATTTCTCGAATAATCTGTTCGAAAACCGATTTGTTTTCGACATGTGAGGCGTTCAAGAACTGAAGTTGCTCTGTATATATGTTTCATTGCTAAGGTATCAGAGTGAATGTTTGGCGCTTTTGAAACTAATAAATATCTGACTTCTCTTTACATGATTAGCCTAAAAATAGAGTATTGCTGTCAAGCTAGCGGGTGCTATTATATGTATTAATTGTAAACTTTCACACCAAGCAAGGCAATAAAGCCGCTAATATGTGTTAGATAAAATGAGAAAAAGCAAACATTATTAAGTTAAGAGAACAACAAAAGAACGGGAATTAAGAAGATAGCGATTGAAATTGCATTTAAATTTTTGGAGATCGAAGTTGACTGGGATACAAAAAGATTGGAAGTGAATTCGACAAGCGAGAAGCTTGAGAGAAAATAAATTCTTGGCATAGAAATTACGGTTACATTTAGCCATTTCAATTGTAAAGAGATGAGACCTAGGCGCCAATCTAGTAGTATGGTTAAATTCTTGATAGCAAACAATAAAGCTCATCAGAAGCATTGCCATGCAAATAGTTTTAGAAAAGCTACTGGGAAGTAAAGTTACGGTTGTTCGAAATTTAATTGAGGAGGAGTTGCCAGGTTAAGACCAAGAAGAAAAATAGACCAGAGGAAAATAAATAAATGAAGTAATAAACAAATTAAAAACTTCTCCCGCCAAAATAATAGTTAGAATAAACTAAAATAGATTTAATTATCTCCCCAAACCAAAACAAAACTATTAAATAAGCGATATAAACAAATTTTACTACGTTAAGAAAACGCCGATTAAAATAAAAATAAATATATAAGATAAGAAATAAAAAATAAAATTAAATAAATATCTCTGATATTGAGCACTTTATCCTATAAATATAGCACATCTTAAAAGTATAATTCTTCATATATATATATATATATATATATATATATATATATATATATATATATATAGTTGATGAGAAACTAGGTAATCGGTATGGGTAAACATAAGGTGGATAAAATCCAGAGATCTCAATGTAAATCCAGAGCAAATAATTTAAATAAAAACAGACCACTTTAAGGTTCCATGCAATAAATTATTTCACCACAGACCTTTTAAAGGACTGCGCATCATCAGACTTTACTTCCAAACAAAAAATGAAAAGAAAATTTACACATTTTTGACGGGCCGTATTAAACATACTTCCTCACTTCGTTAATTTATATATGTTTAATACGTCCCATCGAAAATGTGGAATATATGGAAAAAAACATTCAAACGTCTCCACTACCCACACCATTTCAAACTAAATATTAACCCTAGAAGACTAACCATCAATTAAAGTTACACCACTGCTAACCATGTGTATATGATACCCGATTTTGAAAATATCAAAAAATAAATAAATAAAAAGATTAAATATAAATCTTTATTTGAAATATTTTACATACAGGCACTTCAAACTTTGTAGTTTGAGTTAACATTAATAAGAACTGAAAAACATTATTTATGTAAGAAAATCCGGTACTGAAAACTGCATTTAAACAAAGGAAAATTTGCGCTGGGTTCTATATACCCATGGTTAGCGTTCGAGGCTTAAAATAAAGAAACACAAAATCAATATAGCAAAAAAAAAAAATAAGGCATATACTCACAAAAATTACAGAATTTCAAAATATTGTCCTTCAAAATTCTTCCGACTAAAATCGCAAGCAAATTATCGATTGGTAACAATAGGAGAGTTACCACCACCTACAAGACAATCGCAGATATAATCAGGGAAAAA
Organism: Acanthosepion lycidas; assembly: GCA_963932145.1. Classification (NCBI taxonomy): domain Eukaryota; kingdom Metazoa; phylum Mollusca; class Cephalopoda; order Sepiida; family Sepiidae; genus Acanthosepion; species Acanthosepion lycidas. Next base: position 34,713,699 of record OZ010603.1, read on the forward strand.
AAATGAACATGGCTCGTGGAACTAGAACATTCTACCACAGTGAACGAATTAAATTTTTCAGTTCGACATTCCAACTACCAGAAGAAATTTTGAGCGTACAACAGCTGAAGCTTTGAAATATATATGGTGAAAAAGAAAAGGACAATAGTCCGAATAATGTAAATAATGTACATAATACCTCATCTCAGAAATATAGACAGATTTTGAGAGGTTGAAGCGTTGAAATATATATAGGGACAAAGATGAGGACAATAGTCCGAATGATGTAAATAGTGTACATAATACCTCATCTCAGAAATATAGACAGATACTGAAAGGCCGAAACGTTGTAATAAATATGGTGACAAAGATAAGATCAATAGTCCGAATGATGTAAATAGTGTACATAATACCTCATCTCAGAAATATAGACATATATTGAAAGGTTGAAGCGTTGAAATATATATAGTGACAAAGATGAGGACAATAGTCCGAATGATGTAAATAGTGTACATAATACGTCATCTCAGAAATATAGACAGATAGTAAAGGGTGATAAGTATGGCGACAAAGATGAGGACAATAGTCCGAATGATGGAAATAGTGTACATAATACCTCATCTCAGAAATATAGACAGATACTGAAAGGTCGAAACGTTGTAATAAATATGGTGACAAAGACGCGGACAATAGTCCGAATGATGTAAATAGTGTACATAATACCTCATCTCAGAAATATAGACAGATACTGAAAGGCCGAAACGTTGTAATATATATGGTGACGAAGATGAGGACAATAGTCCGAATGATGTAAATAGTGTACATAATACCTCATCTCAGAAATATAGACATATATTGAAAGGTTGAAGCGTTGAAATATATATAGTGACAAAGATTGGGACAATAGTCCGAATGATGTAAATAGTGTACATAATACCTCATCTCAGAAATATAGACAGAGACAGAAAGGCCGAAACGTTGTAATAAATATTGCAACAAAGATGAGGACAATAGTCTGAATAATGTAAATAATGTACATAATACCTCATCTCAAAAATATAGACAGATACTGAAAGGCCGAAACGTTGTAATAAATATGGTGACAAAGATGAGGACAATAATCCGAATAATGTAAATAGTGTACATAATACCTCATCTCAGAAATATAAACAGATACTGAAAAAAACAAAAAAAAAAAACAAAAAACAAAACAACATTTCAAATGCCGGAATTTATCAGATAAAGTTGTGGCATCCAAAACCGATCCAGAGTCCTATCCTGCTGTCACGGCACCAATTGTGACATCCAACCTCTACGTCACAGTTGTGACGTCAGCCGATCCCGGGTCTTATCCTGGTTGCGGCGCCAATTGTGATGATCTAACCTTTAAGTGATTCGGATGGGAATCTGGTTAGATTCGATATCAGCCTCGTCGTTCCCAACTCGCTTCCAACGTATGGTTGCCGAAGTAACTTTGATCTCCAGTCTGCCTACCCACGTTGTGAATTGATCTTAGGCAGACGAAATCAATCAGCGTTGGGCCGTACTGCAAGCTTGAGTTCGAATGAGGGCGGTATCGCACAAGTACGGGCAAAAGAAAATAAAATAATAAGTCGAAAATGGTATAAAAAAAAAGATAACAATACTTTATATCTGGTTGCTGGATACATAGGTCTGCGTCTATCTCCCGACCCGCTATATGGATTGTGACACGTGGTTTACAGGCGAAATTCACAAAGCTTATTTTGGTGGTGTGCGTCTAAGTCGTTCTTCAAAAAAAATAAATTGTTCTTGGTTAGAAGATGAGTTCGGAAGTTGGTCAGCTCGTCGTGGTGGGTCTTCAGAGCTCTCAACTGGAACTCTCTTTCGAACTCAAAACTAAAACTAAACTCAACTAAACTGATTTTTGCTCGCTGCGAATTTGCTTATATGGACGCCGATTCAAAACCGGGGGTGGGCTCGTCGGGATTTGAGGTTCCTTGATAAGTCTAAATCCATAAACCCCTTCTTTTGTTTTCGGTCAGGGAAAATTCATTATTTCCATTTTTGGAAGTCTTCCCTTACTCCCACCTTCTCTTATTTTCATATGGACACCTTCCCACTTCTTCGTAGTAATCCCTCATACTTAAACTCACTGCGGCTGCCTCCTTGCGTCACATGATCACCTCCGCCTGGCTGGTTAGCGTTCAACCAATGGTCGATCAACAGTGTGGGCGTGACTAGACTAGCCTTGTTCTTAAAAAAATATATATTTTGTTCAAAGAAAAAAAAAATTGTCCTTTTCTTTCTTTTGTTTCTCTCTTCTTCTCTGGCCGTCAAGAAGACAATACGACCCGTAGAGTGACAATCTCAATTCTTATCCTAACGTCACGGCATATGGAATTCTTCAATCAGATTTTCGCCAGCACCAAGAGGCTAGTCAACCAGACACACTCATTCTTCGACGCCAACGAAATATTGTTTCGCTGTCATATTCAAATTCCAACACAGCTCAGATGTGTTTTCTCTCAATGACACCTCCCATCGACAAAGACCCAACCTAGAGATGACTCTCTTTGTGTGTGGTCAACAGATGACCTATTAAATTGTTTTCCATCATGACACAAGTAAAGGTTTATCTATTTAAAACTCTGTAAACACCTGGTGTTTGTCAATTAGCTTTATGACAATGGCCATAAGAATTTTCACCATTCTTCATTTTCAAATGTCTCTTCTCGTAGGTGACTTTATCTTTGAAATTTCCTTGCGGGGAATTTCACCACTCTCGACAATCAGTTAATTTTTTATCTATCTAAACAAAACAATGTATCAACCTGGGCCCTGCCAGCCAGCCCCAAGACAATGGCCGACAGGAGCCTCACCAGTGCTTTCCATTATCAAAATAACATTTTCAAATGTCTCTTCTCGTAGGTGACTTTATCTTTAAAATTTCCTTGCGGCGAATTTCACCACTCCCGACAATCAGTTATTTTTTTATCTATCTAAACAAAACAAGGTATCAACCTGGACCCAAGACAATGGCCGACAGAACCCTCACCAGTGTCTTCCATTATCAAAATAACATTTTCAAATGGTATTTCTCGTGGGTGGCCACCCGTTATCATATAAGTCTCGCCTTTCTTCCTCTCTCTTTTCCTTCTCTTTTTCCTTTCCTTCTCTTTTTCCTTTCCTTCTTTTTCCTTCTTTTTGCGCCCCTAAACGATGTCACAATTTGTCTATTATACAAAAACATTTCCGTCAGAGATGCAACACTTGATCTAAATACACGGATCTACGAACACCAGAGTGACTTGCGTTTAGACAGGCAATCTACTATTCAAACAACGTGGTATAAAACTTTGATTTCCTAATATCACCCTAATCCAATAAGAATATAATCCTTTAAGAAAGGAAAATATATTCATAGTAATTCTGCCAACTATAAACACTCGTTTGAAACATTATATCAGAACACCATCCTTGTACAGATCCATTATGTCTATCTACTACAAGAAATAATGAAAATTTTAAAATACTTTTCAAAATATACGCATGAGAAACGCTTTAATAATAAACCAAAACCAAAACATTATTATTACAATATATTGACGCGTTTCACCGACCGACACAACAGACATTACCCTCACTGATATGAACGCGGATGACATCTACAGACATTCCTAACACAGACTCTTATACATTTACATGAATTATTGTTACTGGCTAAGATACGCTTAGACACACAAGCGTTTCTTTACATATATACTCTTAAACCTGCCTGATTCGTCAATTTTAATTGATTAATTTTAACTGTGCAAATTCATTTTCACCTTATATACATGCACGCATATATATATATATATATATATATATATATATATATATATATATATATATATATATATATATAATGTAATGAAAAACAAACCACTTTAAGGTACCATTACGATAATTTATTTCACCCAAAATCCTTAAAAAAGGATTTTGGGTGAAATAAATTATCGTAATGGTACCTTAAAGTGGTTTGTTTTTCATTACATATTAGCTCTGTCCTCACATTTAGCTCTCAGGATTTCATCCTCTTTGGATTTACCAATTCGGTTTACCAAGTTCCTTATAACTTAACTATATATATATATATATATATATATATATATATATATATATATATATATATCTGTGTGTGTGTGTGTGTGTGTGTGAGTGTGTTTGTAGACGTGAACACGGAGGTGGTCAGTATTAAGCAATATTCAGGCCAACTGAATACCCAGAAATATAAAAGCTACATTTTTATCATATATATATATGTGTGTGTGTGTGTGTGTGTTTGTAAGCGTCAACCCGGAGGTCAGTATTAAGTGGCGACTGTCGGTCTTATGCTTCAAAGCAATATTCAGATCAACTGAACATAGCGTTGAACTATGGATCAGACTGCCGCCGATTGGTGTTGAACTCACTGTTCATTTTTATATTTACATACGCTGATATGGAGCACTTTACCCAGAAATATAAAAGCTACATTTTTATCATATATAAATATATATATATATATATATATATATATATATATATATATATATATATATATATATATATATATATGTATGTGTGTGCGTGTGTGTCTGTGTGTACGTGCGTGCGTGCGTGTGCGTGTATGCATGCGTGTCTGTTTGTATTTGTGTATGTGTATGAATTTCAAATAGGAGTTCATGCTATATTCATAAACAATAAGCGAGTGATTTTCAAACGGCGCGCCACGGCACACTAGTGTGCCGCGCGATCTTCAAAATTGTGTCGGGTAATATTGTCACGGCATATATATATATATATATATATATATATATATATAAAATAAAAATACTTTTTAAAAAAATCAATATTGAAAAAGTATTTCAAATAATATAATCGAAGAATAGTGAAAAGAATTATATGAAAAAATGTTAATATATATATATATATATATATATATATATATATATATATATATATATATTAACATTTTTTCATATAATTCTTTTCACTATTCTTCGATTATATTATTTGAAATACTTTTTCAATATTGATTTTTTTTTAAAAGTATTTTTATTTTTTAATGTTGCATTTTTTCCTTTATTTGAATATATGATTATTACCCTTTTTATGTAGTTGTATTCAAGTTTCTTTGTTTAATTCTTATTTTTTTACAAAATTATATTAAATTATCAATTAATATTGTCGAAGTTTCCGATATCCAGCGTTGAGCATTAATTTTCCAATTATTTAAAAGCATATTACACTAAAATTTGTATAAAAAGAAAATGCCATTATTTGTACTAAAATTGTTTGTTTTTTGTTTTTTTCATAGTAATATTTTATTGCACGTTCGTGCACCCGTAATTTGAAATGGGGAGCAGATAAATTCCATGTGTTCTTTACATAAAATATTTTCGTCCATTTTGGGGATCGGATTCGATATCCCTTCATAAATTTTCTTTCTAATATTGGACTTCAGTTATGTGAAGAAGAATTGGCCACCATTTCTATTGAGATATTCATTGATACATTTTTTTTATTTCAATACGAAAGATATATCCCACATTATCTAAAATGGCTTTATCAGTTTTACGGTAATTTTCTATTTCTTATTTATGTAAATTAGGCTTCTTAACCCTAAATAAGATCAAAAATATGAGGCGAGAAAAACTACGCTCAAATGAAAAATAAATGAGGGTCTGCTTATCGCACATTCCACCAAACATTGAAGAAATCTCGAAAAAAAAACAAAAAAACACCAGGCACAAGTTTCACATTAAATAAGCTGCACAAATAGTTGAATAGAAATATTAAAATAAAGTAATTTTATATTTGTGTGGGTATTTTCAAAAAAAAACAAAAAAAAACTGTATTATTTCATAATTTTTAAATATATATACTGTAAAAGTTTTGCTAAGTGTGCCGTGATATTTTCCTTTGCTCTTAGGTGAACCATTGCTTAAAAAGGTTGAGAAACAATGCCATAAGCTATTCGAAACTATAACACATTAAAAATCAATGCACTTTCAATTTACGAAAGCGTTACCGAAACTAGGCCACATTCAGAGTCAGTTATTATTCTGTGCAAAAGATGTCTATGATATTAGAGGACATAAGATCTCAACAAAAAAGATAAGATGAAAAAAATTACATAGACCTTACATGCAAACTGGAGAAACTTACATGTATGTTCACGATTTATTCTTTTTTGTGTTTTGTTTGTTTTTGTGTTTTGTTTGTTTTTCTTTTTTTTTGTCGGTGCGCTTGAAATGTGGTTGGTTGAACTAAAAACCCATAATAGAATCACAGCGATTGAGTCATTAAAATGAGTACAATATATTCAGATAATGAAAATATTGATAGTTGATATTAAGTTGAATCTCGAACAATAGACCCGAAACTGCGTGAATGCTGAATGAATGTAAATACGTAATTGGGTTAATTATTTCTTGTCATGGAAAACTCAAGGGGAAATCATATATAAGATCCATTGTTGTATAAGGTGGAAAAGTAATCGGTTCCTTCTATCGATCTAAGAAGCAGCTGACTCTTTCTGTATACGAGAGTAACTTTATGCCAAACATGGAATTTTGCTGCCATATCTAGGCTGGAGATGTTTAACAAACGGGTTGCCGCCTTGACAGATTTCAAAATCGTCTAAGGCTAATTCCCCACTCTACAGACGCTACCCAAAGGCCGAAACGTCGCGAGCTTATTACGATGCTTTGACTCTTCCTATGGCAAATGTTCGACTGTTATCCATTCTTTAGTTTCATTAACTTTACAGTAAGAAAGTTTGTTCTAGTTCGATTCGTTCTCATCTCCACCGAATTCCACATTTAAGAAAAAAAAAAGCTCCACTTTCCTCCCGCCATATCTCACACCTTGGGAACACAGTACTAAGGTTGTTCTTCCGTAAATATTAGGTTGTTGCAAAAATAATGACGTTTTTTGACGTTCAAAATTACGTTAAAAAACGTCATTATTTTTGCACCAGTCTAATACTAAATCTTAAATTCTTCACGACCAATGACAATTATCTATTCTACTTTTTCTCATAAGCTGAGTTTCCTCACACGTTATTTCATTCATATCATACCACATTCAGTATTATTATTTTAACAGTGACTCTCTTCCTTGAGTAGCTTTTGAGCCTTGTATCGGGTGAACTCTAGTAAAAAATTTGTTTGAATTCAGCTGACATTAGTAGCATTTCCCTCTGAATTGCTTCCCTGATAACTACGATCTTAACATATTAAATGAACGTGAATCGACATATTCTATTCCCTTGATCCGCGTTTTTCTTTTATCCGTACCTCATTCTCCTCTAAACATAGCCTTTCCCCTCACTTTCACTTTGTAATTCACTGCGTGCTACTTTCACTCCCGCCTTGCTTGGGGTCAGGGTTAGGGTTAAGTTTATGAAATGCTTAAAAATAGTCAACCTAAAAATAGCGCCTGGGATACCTTGGAGACGTTGCACAATTTTCGAATGTTCAAAGTTTGTATATCTCTTTTTGTTTCCACTCTTGGCCTGCTAAACCAGTCACAGCTTCGCCAATGCCCCGTTGGCCAGCATTACCTGTTTCCACCTCCTCCGAATGACGAGGGCTTTGGGGGCAGCTGCTAGGCAACATCTGGGTCATTTACACTAACAGCTGGTGCGCAGTCCACACGGCAAATGGAACGTCTGACTAGTTTCCATTAACATCTGGGGTTACGCACGGCTCAGATCTCTCTTCGTGATCTACATGGACCAGATTACAAAGGAGGCTAATACAGATCCCGAGACACACAATAAACTCATATTCGACGACGACCAGGCAATGATAAACAACGACAGGGGCCAGCTGCAGGAACACACCGACCAACTCAACTCAAGCTGCGAAAAATACGACATGAAGATCAGTGTCAGGAGGACCGAAGTAGGACCAGAAAAACTGGGCATTATCATCAATGGGACCCAGCTTAATCTAACCAGTGAATTCTGATATCTAGGTAGCATCTTTTCTGAAAACGGCAAACTTGACAGATAAATCGAAGCCAGATATCAGTAATCCAACGCAGTCAGTTGCAAATTTGTTTCTCTTCTAAAACATCCTAACATTTCCATGAGCCCCACAGCAAATCTCATCTTGCCATTTCCCTACCAACGCTGATATGCCAGTGCCAGACATGGCTCTTAACAAGAATCCTTGAGAGGAAACTGATCACTTGTGAGATGAAATGCCTGGGGAAGGTAGTGAACAAGACAGGGCGCGACAAGGTCAGGAATGAGGCAATACGAAATATGGTAGGAACAATACCAATCATACAACACATCGAACGACAGAAGATCAAGTCGTTCGGACACCTCACTCGTATGCCTATCACCCAACCAGCTCTACTAGCATACAACCTCAGGTACACTGGCTGGGGAGTGGCAACTCAGACCATGAAGACGCTGGAGCGACTCAGTGGCAGACGTTCTCAGAGCCCACGAGATATCTCTCCTCCAGGCCATTCGCTTTGCCGCTGACAGACGACTGTGTCTCCCCGCGAACGGAAGGAAAAACTAAAACGAAAAACTACTAAATATTGTTTTGTTGATTCTTACATCCGGGGTAGAAGGAAATTTAGTGCGCATTTAGTCATGTTCTTGTTGTCTGACTAATTTCATTTTCATGGTTTTTCAACCCTTTGTTGATTTTTTAAAGCCGAAATATATTTTGGATTGTTAGAATTCAAGAACAATTACTTGTGCTTATTACATTAACAATTTTTAAGAATGGCACTGATTTTTTTTCACATATACAATCAGTTATATGCCATACGTGATACACATTTAAGCAATCTTTCGATAAAGACTGACGAGGCAGATTTTATTTCCAGCAGGAGGTTTCTATTTCTTTCTGCGATAGACCAGTTGCCATCCAAGGAAATGTCCTGCTATTTACCCATAGTTGGGAGGGAGAAGAGGATTCATATCATTCCCAAGGGTATTAGCACATAAGTGAATGTAATGGATTCGACCTGAATTCGAACTCGGCTCTACGATTTCTCAATCCGTGCCGCTATCCATTACTCTACCGTGCCAAAGCTGATGGGAGAAGATTCCCCAGTGATAATAGCGCGTAGACGAATGAAACAAGCCTAACTAGAATTCGAATTCGGATCTCCGATTATCTAGTACACAACCCGTTCATTGCAAAATCTGGGTAGCGTAGCGATCACTCTGCGGAATGTAGCATAGGCCTGTCGCATTCAAATGCTACCTGGGCTGGTTTACATAAATACTCTGGCAAAAGTATGAACGTATATATATTTCATAACAGGCGATTGTTAATGGGCAGGTTAAGCTACCTAACTTTAATTGGCCCACTAATTGAATAAAATAACAAATCTGAATTCAAAACCTTTAGAGCGTAGGGCTTGAAATTCCATCGCACAATACTTACTTATAAAGCAGATCAAGAAGCAACAGCTAGCGTACCGAATCTGCAGCTCTTGCGTGGTGAGGCTGTGGCTCTCTATATCCGAAGGTTAACACAGCACTAATGCATTTCTGTATGTAAACTGTTTCTGCTCTAACGACATCGTACAGCCTTCTAAATGTTTTCAATGCTAGGGGAAATCTAAAAAAATGCCAGTCTTTTTTTATTATTTTCATGCCGGTCGGACCTATGTCTGCCTTTCTGGTGCTAAAGCAGACTCATGTTTGCTTTTTGATCTCAAGAGATGGGAAAAAGAACTGTGTACCGTGACAGAGACAGATATTTGTTATTTAAATAAGCCTGAGAGTAATATCTTTCAGAACATTGCCAGAAAAAAAGATGAGGAGATAATGAATACAAGCTGAGAAAATATTAATAAACGGAAAAATAGGAGCAGAAAAGATAAATCATTGCGTAAGTGAGGAAAAGAAAGAAAGACAAAAAAAAAGAAAGAAACATAAGTTAACCCAAAGAACAAATACAGATAGATAGATAGATCGACAGAGAGAGAGAGTAAAAGAGAGAGAAGGATAGAGAGAGAGAGATAAGTATACCCACACAAAAAAGTCGACGAAAAGAGATGAGGAAAGAAAAAAAAGTAAACCCAAAGAAAGAAAGAGAGAAAGAAGAATGAAAGAAAAAAAGAAATAAAGAACGTGAGAGAGAGAGAAAGAAAGGAAACAGTAAACCCAAAAGAAAGAAAGAAAGAAAGAAAGAAAGAAAGAACTGGAAAAGAGAGGAGGAAATAAAAAAAAAGCCCAAAGAAAGAAAGAAAGAAAGAAAGAAAGAAAGAAAGAAAGAAAGAAAGAAAGAAAAAAGGTGAAAAGAGACAAGAAAGAATAGATTAAGCCGGGAGACGAAAATATAGAAACAAAGAAAAAACGTGAAAAGAGATGAAGAAAGGAAAAAGTAAATAGAAAGAAAGAAAGAAAGAAAGAAAAAAGAAAGAAAGAAAGAAAGAAAGAAAGAAAGAAGGTGAAAAGAGAGGAGAAAGAATAGATTAAGCCGGGAGACAAAAATATAGAAACAAAGAAAAAACGTGAAAAGAGAGGAAGAAAGAAAAAAGTAAATTCAAAGAAAGAAAGAAAGAAAGAAAGAAAGAAAGAAAGAAAAAGAAAGAAAGAAAGAAGGTGAAAAGAGAAGAGAAAGAATAGATTAAGCCGGGAGACAAAAATATAGAAACAAAGAAAAAACGTGAAAAGAGAGGAAGAAAGAAAAAAGTAAATACAAAGAAAGAAAGAAAGAAAGAAAGAAAGAAAGAGAGAGAGAAAGAAAGAAAAAGAAAGAAAAAAAGAAAGAAGGTGAAAAGAGAGGAGAAAGAATAGATTAAGCCGGGAGACAAAAATATAGAAACAAAGAAAAAACGTGAAAAGAGAGGAAGAAAGAAAAAAGTAAATACAAAGAAAGAAAGAAAGAAAGAAAGAAAGAAAGAAAGAATGAAAGAAAGAAAGAAAGAAAGAAAGAAGATGAAAAGAGAGGAAGAAAGAAAATAGTAAGCACAAAGACATAAAGAAATTCATGAAAGAAAGTCAGTGGATACTCAAATAAATAAATTTGAGAAGAACCAAACATAAAATTAAACGAAGAATGTAAACCCCCTCCCACAGAAAACCCAAACAAACCAAGCTCGTTAGCTAGATAGATAAATAGATAGTTAGACAGAAAGTGAACTGAAAAAGGAAAGTAAGCCAAAAGAAAGAAAGAAAGAAAGAAAGAAGAAAGAAAGACAGTGAAAGGAAAACAAAATAGAATGTTTTAAGTTTGTCCGCTTAAACGGCGTATTTTGAAAAGCGAGTCTATATTTGAATCCAAACTGGTTGGATCAAATACAAATTAAAACCAATTGTAAACCAGTCGGCCGCAAAAGAAAACAGGAATCAATGTAGGTCACGTGAACGGCAAAATGGCGTCCCCGGCTGAAAAGCAATGACACGAGGCTGGGTAGAATTGGATTTCGGCCGTTAATTGCTGTCTTGTTCCGTAATCGAATACAAAGTTTGGAATAGCGGGTCGGGCGAACAGGGTTGTAAGGTTGAAGGTGATGGATAGGACATGGGTGATCGGCAGTGGGGCTGTATTTGTGGAGGGGTAGAGTTTGTTGGAGCAAGGTGGTCAGTGTGAGGGAAGTCAGTGAAATAAGGGTGGATCTTGAAAGAGGTTAGGGGAAGATGGTTTAAGAAATGCAGGGAATGGTGAGAGCGGTGAACGACGGCGTATTTCAGTAATAACGGAATGTGAACATGCTGGAATGTACGCAAAGATAGGGGCAAACAAGTTACGGGATGTTTGGCGATGTTGGGGAACGTCAGAAAATGGAGGCCCGGTGGCGGAGATGAACAAGCGAGTATAGTTGTAATGAAGATAAAATGGATAAGAGTGGGGATGAAGTGAAAAAGAGAACTGCTGGGCATGGGAATAGAAAAATCTAGTAGGTGGGTAGAGAAAAGACGTGTGCGGACAGGTATGTTGTTGATAATCGAAGACACGAGACAGAATGGCTTGAGGAGTTGAATGAGAATGGATAATTATAGACAGCGTAAGCAAATTTTCATTCTTTTTCTTTCTTTCTTTTTCTTTCTTTCTTTCTTTCTTTGAGGCTACTTTTTCCTTTCTTTCTCTCTTTTCACACCATTTCTTTTTTCTATCTATCTTTCTTTGGACTTACTTTCCTTTTTCGATTGCCTATCTTTTTTGTCTATCTATTTATCTATCAAGCTAGCTAACAAGCTCGCCTTGTTTTGTGTGTGTGGGATTACATTCCTCGTTCAATTTTATTTTAGTTTTTTTCTCAAATTTATTTGAGTATACACTATCTTTCTTTCCTGAATTTCTTTCTTTCTTTGTGCTTACCATTTTCTTTCATCCTCTCTTTTCAACTTCTTTCTTTCTTTCTTTCTTTCTTTAGTTTACTTTTTCCTTTTTTCCTCTCTTTTCACCTTCTTTCTTTCTTTCTTTCGTTCTTTCTTTCTTTCTTTGAGTTTACTTTTTGCTTTTTAACTCTCTTTTCACATTTTTTCTTCATTCCTATCTTTCTTTCTTTGGACTTACTTTATTCTTTCTCCTCTCTTTTCACGTGCTTCCTTTCTTTCTTTTTTATGGGTTTTTCTTTCTTTTCTTTTTTATCGGTTTTTCTTTTCTTTTCTTTGGTGAATGGAAAATTATAGAGAGTGTAAGCAAATTTAGAGAGATAATTTGGTTGTAGGTAAACTGCACTGCCGGAAATGGATTTGAGCATCCTCTGGTTTTGTAGGACATACAAGGGAGGGTAGTATAAGGGGGCAGGTTTTAGTCAATGGTAATATTAGCTGCTTTCTTATAAAGAATACTTTCCGGTACGTATTAACCGAACAGCCAGTAATACTAGAAGTACACATTTTCCAATCCTTGGCTATCAGATCAAAGTGTAGTATGTGTCTTCGTGCGGACAAACTACATTTTCTTTATCAATTGTGTTTCCGCTTTCCGGCAGAGCGCAACTCAGGTGTGTCTTTGTCTTCGGTCAGAGCGCAACTGAAATTATTATTCATAGATGACCGGTCCCTGGAAACATTTTCCCGCGGCAGTAGCTCCTTTGAATATACGTTCTTTTAGCGCTAGCGGGCGTCGTCAGTGATGTTCTAGAAAAGGATCATTGTGCAGTTTCGGGTCTTTCAAACATCATACTGACCTCACCAAATCGACCCCTTCAGAGCTGATCAGACTCTGAAACGCCCTCTAAAAAATGCTTGTTAACACTGACTTTTATAAATATACCCCGTAGTCACACATTTGATTGGAGATTGACCAACAGCCAATCACAACGAGGCAAATTCTTTATAAGCTGTTCACGGGTAATTTCTCTTTTTTTTTTTTTTTTCCTTCTTCTCTCTACTTCCCTCCCTGGTGGACAACCCCTCATCTCCATCATTACAGTAAAGACAGGGGATCGGTAGTAAACGAATATCCCACCTCAGTCGACGGTTTCATGGACGGGGTTATTTTTTTCACGCGTTCGGGCTGCCGACATTAAACCTGATCTTGTGTCACATCCTGCCAGCGTGGAGTCCCAAATTGATATTAAGTTTCTGTATTAGGGAAGACAAACTACATTTTTTTAATGTCCTGTACCGGGGATTCCAAACATGTGTCATCATCTACCCCATTGCACCAAAGATGGATCGCCGGTTGAATATTAGCGTCAACGTTATGTTGTTTCGAGGACGGTGATATTTGTGGTCTCAGCTTATGCGTACGCGCTTCGGCTGCCCACTTTACACCTTATAGCACTAGTAGGTCGGGGTCATTAAATTTCAAGTGTACGGTGGAGTAATGGATAGCGGCTCGGATTGCGGAATAGGAGAGTCAAGTTCGAATTCCGGTCAAATCCATTACATTCACTTACGTGCTAATACCCTTGGGAAAGGTATGAATGCTCTTCTTATCCCCTCAGCTATGAGTAAATAGTAGGGCAACGCGGTTTCTATAGCCTTTGATGGTAACTGGTCTACCGCAGAAAGAAATGGTAACCTACTGTGGGGAAAAAAATCTGCCACGTCGGTCATGTATCCATAAGTACATGATCGGCTAAGCGTGTTTTACGCATGGCCCATAAATGAATGGCTGATTTTCCACTCGAATCCATTACATTCACTTACAATCTAATAACCTTGGGAAAGGTAAGACTCCTCTTCTTCTCCCCCCAGCTATGGATAAATAGCAGGAGAAACCGGGTTCTATAGCCTTTGATAGCAAGTGGTCTACCGCAAAAAGAAATGGCAACCTACTGCGGGAAAAAATCTGCCTCGTCGGTTATATATCGAAGGGTGTTTCACGCATTTTTCAGGAAAATATGTTCATCATGTCCACTGTTATTACAGTTTTCATGAGTGATGAGGGCTTCAAAACCTAACCTTTTGCTCGTAGTAGTGTTGCAAATCAACATCTTGATCATGCCATTATTTTCTCTTCAAGGAACCTGCGTTTGCCTCTTTTAGTTGTTGCTGCTCTTGGTTTGGTATGGTTTTGTTTATTTTGTTTTATGGCATATCAACCTCAATGGGCTATTTAATGCCGACAACATTTTTTATTGCTGGTAATATTTTGTTTCGTAAAAAATCTATTTCTGGTAATTTTTTTTCCTTCTAAATTGTATTACTGGTAATAATTTTTTCAAAAAAATATCGCTGGAAATAGTTAACTATTTGCCCATAGCTGGGACTCTAGAAGGCGCTACTACCCTGGGTCAGAATGGACCTAGGAACACCAGCAATTAAGAGGTGGTTCTACGCTCCTCAAAACCTCCTGATCAGAGGCCTTGCTGCTGGATATAGTTTATCGTCTTACCCAGAACGGCTACTCTTGAAAATCTACAACTAATGTGGTTTATCTTATCCAGTGCACTTCTTTGTGATTCTGTAGCGCCAGACCAGAATGTTCGAAGAAGACCCGTCTTATCCAAGAACTAGGAGGCTCATTCGATTGAATCATTCATCTGTGAAAACGCTTGTATACTATTAACAGGTTTTATATTTCTGAACAAATTCTTAATGGATGTCATGCATGGCGTCCAGCTGGTTCAGATATGTCTAAACTGTTGACTGCATTCAATCGTTTCCTCAGATCAATGATTAAAAGCGAATGAGTCTTTTAGGTCTTGTATAGGACTGGCCTAGTTCGAAATTTGTAGACTGGCGCTATACATTCATAAAAATTCTACTAGATAACAAAAACTACATGCATGTCAACCCCATGAATGTCTCGATCTAACGAGGGTTATTTAAGAATATGGTTTTAATTCTTAGGATAAAGTTCTGGTTTTAGAACATCTTCGGATGATAAATAAAACGAACTCCAGTTCAACATCTTTATCTGTTATAATTTCTTATAACTGATACATACATAATGAGGTATTATTTATCAAATCCATATTCTGAAATTTCTGATTGATTCAGTGCACTTGCTTCTCAAGATCATAATTTCTGGTTTGGAAATTTTTATCTTGAGTTCTGCTTCATCTAATACTTAGTATAGAATTCTGAGTTTGTGTCGCAGATCATTCTTATCTTAACTATGAATATCTATGCCCTCGTGCTAATTAACTGAAAGAAAAGAAATA
This sequence comes from Acanthosepion lycidas, assembly GCA_963932145.1. Classification (NCBI taxonomy): domain Eukaryota; kingdom Metazoa; phylum Mollusca; class Cephalopoda; order Sepiida; family Sepiidae; genus Acanthosepion; species Acanthosepion lycidas. The sequence goes on from OZ010603.1 coordinate 34,729,236, forward strand.
ATTCCGTTATTATTTACTTTTTACTTTTACCAATAAAACATCCCCGAGTGCACATGTTAGTACTTCATATGTTCTTCAATGAAGTCATTTCTTGCAGATTGACCGCAGATCCTCGATTGAATTTAAATCAGGAGATTTTCCGGGACAGTCTATAGTACTTTGATTTGCTCACTGTTAAGGCTGGCCAGTGTGTTCGTGCAGCGTTACAACTTTCGTACGCTTTCTTTGGAGTAACGTCCATCGCAGACAATGGCCGTAAGGCAACTAATCGAGAGTCGAGACATTAGTGTCTGAGCGTGATGGATAACGCAACATTTTTCAAGTCCAAAGAAATTTCATCATACAGCCCGATAATTGATTCATATTTCTGCACACCATTGCGAATGACCTAATCTGAGAAAAAAAAAAATAGAAATCGATTACATCCCGTCCCTCCAGTGGGTCTAAAACTGACCATATGTTGAAAGAAAAGAAACTAATGTGTTTGTTTCATTTAAATTGCACAAGCTTGTTTATCTTCAACATAAACCTTCACATTATCAGTAAACTGTCTTCTGGGAGATAAATAAGAATACTATTTAATAGATTCGTTTGGATAACAAGGTATGGAATGATTAATTGATCTGTGAACTTCTCTTTACATCTACGCATGTATGACGCATAAAATATTCTAAGAAGAGACTGAGAAACTAATTTCTAACTTGCTGTACTCATCTTGAGAACTGAAATTATTCGTGTTGTGATGTCCTTCCTCTATGTTGAACTCTTCCGGTTACTGTAAGATTACCGGGAGAGAATGCCTTGGGGAAACAGTCGAATAGATTGTTCAGCTGTCAAACTCTCTGCCTCGGCAGAGAGGAACTCGAACGAAGCTTTGCCGCAGGGCAAAATTTCGTCCGTGGAGGTAGACAGTCCCTGAACCCGTTTATACCGGTTCAAAGGGAATATTTTTGGCCGAACCTACGGGCTCGGAGAAAGCCACGTTAAACTTGGCCTTGTGCTACATACCTTCTTGTGGCGGGGATTGTTAAATATAACAGTCTAATAGATTGTTCTAACGAGGCTGTGACAGATCGCAGCTGCTGTCGAACTCTGTGACTTTGGGCAGAGAGGAACCCGGACGAGGCTGTGCCGAAGGGCAGAGTCTCGTCCGGGGAGGTAGACAGACCCGAACCCATTTATGCGAGTTCTACTGGGATTTTTTTTTTTTTTGCCGAGCCTACGGGCTCGGATGACGCATGTTAAACTCGGCCTTGTGCCACATCTACGTTCGTGAAGGGGGGGGTGCTGTCAAATATCAACAGTTGAATAGATTGAACGCTAGGTCAACTGACACACACTCACTAGTCGTGTAATACTCTTCTGTTGTATTTATTGTTTAATATATGATATATCTGCAATACTTGTTTTTTTAATTTCTTTAACCATTTACTTGGTCACAGCAATTCGTTACTGGAGCCTCCACCATACATGTACAAATTTCTAGACTGATATGATTGCGCTCTCAGATCGATATAGTTGAGTAATCGGAGAATCAACTTCGGATTTCAGTCGAGTTCATTGCTAATAAACCTTGAGGGAAGATATGAATTCATTTTTTCCTCCAAGCTATGGGAAAATACCAGGAGAGACACGGCTCTATAGACTTTTTTGGCAACCAGTCTAGAAGAAGGAAAACTTTGAATTTAAGCCACATGCTGCCTTTAGGCAAAGACAAGAAGGTACCTTAAAAAAATATCCACCTCGCATGCTGTCTCGGAGGCAGGAACTGAATTTCATAGATCGAGCTGCGTCAGAATTTAATGAACACCTTCGAACTGATTCGAAGAACGGTAAATGTGACGTCACCGTGGGCCACTCTGATTTCGGACCATTCTCTCATGGATGTATCACCTACGGAAATATTAGACGACGACCAGATCTATATTTGCAGTGGAAGCAGAGATTGGAAGTATGTTTCTAACGGATGTGTAGAGAAAGACTCATTTGATGTTTTACATAACATAAACGGTTGAGTCACGATGGAGCGAAACAGTACAGTACGCAAGCTGTTTGGTGATACAAAGCATGTAAACATACAGATTTAAACGATATGTACATATGACGAAATTATTCATGTTTTTTTGTTGTTTGAATTTCATTTTATTAGTTGACAAAATGAAAGTATCCAAATCTGCTTATTTAGATGTTATAAGTAACGAAAAGAAAACATCAAACAATGTAATTGTTTAAGGGGATAATAAAGCGGGAGATACGGGAAAAAAATCAAGAAGAGAAATATCATGAAGTTGTTCGTAAATGGATGTATATGAATCTCTTCTGCATAATAATGTAGAATTATATATATATATATATATATATATATATATATATATATATATATATATATATAATGAAATGGACAAAGTCCTACAATTATTTTAAGACACTTTTCATGTTTATATGTTCTTTTTATAGATACAAATATTTAACTAAATATCATGTTTATAATAAACAGATTTAAGAACATTTACCGGCCTAAATACCCGAGAAATTCTCATAGAAAATATGCGTCTTCCGACAGGAATCGAACCCGTATCCTATAAGGAACCGTCATATAGACTGACGTGATTTTACCGACAGAGGAGCATTTCGGTTAGCAAGGTCGATTTTACTGTTTTTAAACTACAATGCTCCATGATTTTATCGCGTAAATTCATATCTGCTCGATGTGTATCCAAATGTGAAAAATAACGTCATACATTATGAAATATACAAAGTCCGTAGACTCAAGGTTTTCTCGGATATTCCAAGATTACGTCCGCGCATCAGCACGCCGATTCTTTTAGGAGAAAAGAAATTTTTTTTAATTCCTCGATACCATTTTCTTATATTTCTAATTTTTTCTAAGCAGATGATAAGCATTACGTGATTTCATGTTCTCCCTCTGGATTCTGGCCTTCCTGGTGAATGGTGGTGTAGTAGCGCTTCCGAATGAGAAATCAGAGCAGGGGGTGCTGAATTCGAACAGCAGTCGTATTTATTATATTCCCTTACGCGTAAGTACCCTTGGAGGAAACAGGCTAACCGCCACTTCACGAGGAAACACCGGTCCCCGAACGATCAATGAAGTTACGCAGCGTCGAGCGTGGTCATTGTGTAATAACAGGTGACGTCAGTTTGGATGTGGGGATGGTTTAATGGATAATGGCTCGAAATTTTAAGTATGTGAGCCGAGTTCCAATTCCAGTAAGTTTCTTTATATTCACTTACGAACAAATACCCTTCAGTATGTATATTTCCCCAGCTATGGGTAAATTAGTAAAACTTTTGCCACTAAAAGATTATTATCTAACCAAAAATCTTACAATCTAAAATAATTTATGTCTGTAGACAACCTAAAAAATATTGATAAGCCGTAGAAAACGAATCAATATTGCGGAAATATATGAATTCTTCTATTCCTCACAGCGACCGATTAACTCGGAGGACTTGTTTTTTTTAAAGAAAAACTCTTGTTATAAACAATTCTTTGGTGAATTATCATATTGATTATAATGTTTTATTTAGTGAAGTTTCTGTATGTATTCATTTAGGAAAAACCTAATTATACTGGACGGACTCATTAGGCCAAGGGAGTCGTTGTTCACTCCTGGTTGGTTTTAAAAAATGCGCACAGCTCTCCTAGCAAATAGTCACTAGGGATGGCCGTGCTTCCCTAGTGGAAGCAAGCTGACAACTACTTAACATCTTTCAGAAAATGAATAAATTAAAAAATACTAGAATTTGTATCCTGGAAAAAAAAAACTATGTTGTAAACAATTTGTTAATATTAGGTTGGTGCAAAAATAATGACGTAATAATGTCGTTTTTTGACGTATTTTTAACGTCAAAAAACGACATTATTACGTCATTATTTTTGCACCAACCTAATAAAATATTCACTCGAGGAAAAGAAAAGAATTATTCTTACGATAAAGAAAATATTAAAGGGTTGATAAGCCGTAAAAAAACAAATCAATCAGTTACCCGGTGTTCCCACTGGCTTTCTTTATAACGGCGACTTGTTATGCTTTTTATTCTCCACAATACAACTGCATGCAATGGAATAAACGCAATTCTTTATAAATATTATTTTCTGGGAAAGTCTTCATCTGGGAGAATTGTCTCGGAAGAATGGAACTATATTTTAATATGGTATTTATGTTGTGTTGACTAAATATATACAGAGTATTTTTAAAATTTATTTGATATAAAGCAGGCAGTTTCTTTCAGTATTTTTAAAACTAGATTGTTCGAGCCATTTGTCACTTCTCATAAAAAGTCATATATTTCAGAAAAGATTTTGCCAAAAAGGAATGTTTCCTAAGGCTGGTCATCTAAATTTATCTGCGTACGGCGACACGTGAATTTTACAACATTTTGTAAGCAGCGAAAGATCTACGGAGTGCGATGCGTAAATAGTCGCCATTGTTATTAATTTTGCGCCTGCACGTTGTTTGTTTTTGATTTTGCCAAGACCACAGTATAGTAGGGTCAGTTGGGCAACGTCTGTAAGAAAAAGAGCACAATCACAGATTTGGCAATTTTGAAAGCGGCATGCTGTGCTGCATGGCATTCGTACTGGAAGCTTCAATACGAACATTTCAGTGTGTCTGGGTGTTTTGGAGGTGCAGAGATTAGGAAAGCGCTGGATCAGTCTAATGCTGATTACGAAGGTACAACAACACGGAAAACACTCTGATCATTCTGATAAGAAACGAACTCACGTATGTGTTGATGAGGGCCTTACTCAACACGAAGACCTTGAGGATTTAGTGCTGTCCTGGGTCAAGAGAGTTACTGCTGGAGTAGCCTATATCTAGCCACAGGACTCTCTACCATGGCACACAAGCGTGAGAACGTGGTCAGACAATTTATAGAGCTACATTACACCATATATTTGGCACCTAACTCCCCAGACTGCAACTCGCTTGATTATAATGTGGGGGGCGCAGTTCAGCGTGAGATCAACAAAACTCCGTGTTACAAAAAAGATGAGATTAAGGTAAGGATTATGGCAGCATTCACCAAAGGAGACACTCTATAAAAGATGCAGACGATTCCGAAGTCGCCTGGAGGCCGTGGTTGAAGCCAATGGCGATTTTATTGAATACATTTTACTCGTTAGTATTTCAAGATATATTTGTGTAACATTTTGTAAAAATACCTGTTAAAATAACATGTCACTGTTATGGTAAATTTGCGTAATTTTAACGACAATATATCCATATCACCCTCTATTTCTACGCCGGGTATGGACAGGGAGACATTAAATTTCGGGATATGGTACATGAAATCGGGCGAAAGCATATGAGGAGGTCATTATTCAATAATTCTACGACGTTTAAATTCATTCATTTTCTCTTTCATTTTTATTTCCTTCATTTAGATATATGTCTTTCTTATCCTTTTTTATTTTTAAATTTCTATTATCTGCTTTCCTTTACGTGTTGTCTTACTATTATATCTACATACTCTATTTAATACTTCTGGGTATGACGATAGACTACACCCGGCAGCAAGGTCACTGATCTGGAGATTAGAGATTTCAGGAGCGTAGAACCACATCTTAATTGCTGCTGTTCCCAAGTCCACCCTGACCCAGGGTGGTAGCACCTGTTAAGATACCAGCTATGGGTAAATAACGATCCCCAAGCCAAGGAAAATACATTTTCATAGTAAAAATACTAGTAACACATATTTATATACAAAAAATTACAAAAAAAATTTTTTTTTTTTAAGCATTTTACCCCAAGCAAGGCGGGAAGGCACTAGGATGCAAGGGGTTACAGAAGATTAGGAGCAAGATAAGATAGAAGTGATAGAGGAAAAGATGAGGAGAAGGACAGTAGATAGATCAAGACAACTGGAGTTGTCGATTGACGTTACATTTGAATATTTGGAGATTATAGCACTCAGGGAAACTGGAATAGGGGAGGGAATTCCACAGGCGAGAGGTGCGAGATATGAAGCTATTGGAGTAGAAGAGACGACTACATTTAATAGTTTTGACAGTGAAAGGGTGAGAGCGGGATGCCAGCCTTGTAGGGCACTTGAATTCATGAAGTCTGGGAACCAGCGAATGCACCTCCTCGGAGCAATTACCATAAAAGTATTTGTAAAAAAGACAGAGAGAGGCGATGGCGCGTCTGTGGGAGAGCGACTGTAGACTAGATGCCAGATCAGGGCCAATTATATTGCATATCCACCGCTGGATCTTATCAAGAACCACGAGACAAACAGAAGGGGCTCCAGACCATATATGACAGCAACATTTCATGCACAGGCGAATTGTTGATTTGTAGATCTGAAGGAGTAGAATTACGAACAATACATTCTATAGGAAAATTACAAACAATATATTTTGTCTTCAGCTGAAGGCATGAATTTGTGTTCAAAATACATTTAGTTGAAGCTATAAAATTGTCCTAAATATTTAGATTTCGGCATTTAATAACCCAGGGTGGCTGATATCCCGCTATAAATCACAAATTCCTTTTCTATTGCTTCGCATCCCTTTGCATGTTATCAAAAGACAGAAAATATTTTTAGATTATAATAATTTTTTTAGAGCTAATAATGTTGCAGTGATACTAATTACCCCATAGCAGAAAGGGGAATAGGTGGTTTCATGCTTTTCCAAGGGTATTTGCTCGTAAGTAAATACAACGGGCGCAAATGTAATTGAAACTCGGCTCACCGATTAAAAATGCCGAGCCACCCGCCCATCTAAGGTTACGGCACCTGGCATTCCAAAACGGTCACTCATCTAGGTATTAACCAGGCTCAACGTTGCTTAACGCCGATTATCATACGGGGAACGCTGTTTCATGCAATTGTCTTTCTCATAAATTTGGTCTTTATACATATGTCTTCATTTGTTTTTTTTAATATTTTAGGTATTAGACTGGCGTCAAGATCTCAGCAATTTACAGTTAAACTAGCTAGATGTAACCATAAATTCTGTGCTAAAGGTCTCTTTTCTCGCCTTTCTCGCTTGTGGAACTTCCTTCCGTCTCTATACTTTCCAACCAATCTTCAAAACTTTATATCTATTGTCAATCGCTATCTACTGTCCTGATTACTCTTATCTGTCTCAGCTTACTAGTAATGTTTCTGTTTCTAATTCTTTCAGAGCCAGTAACCCTTTCTATCTTAGTGGATTTTCTGCCTTACATGGGGCTAAAACAGACAAAAAAAATGCATCTCAAGGACGATCGCATTAAATATACCAAAGATGTTTGACACTGGAAGAGTATTTGCAATTAGCAGGGTCCTCGCATGACTTTGAGCAACTATTGAAATTAAAACTAAATCCAGACCTCAAAAAGAACATGCAAATTCGACCCATCGCGAGACAATGGTCAATTACTTGTACCTGACCCTTCCTAATATCCTCTGCGTTTACGAGAACCAGATCTGGTCAAAAATGGAGTATCATTGTCATCTATGGGAAAGGACTGCCCATTCTTCCCTCTCCAGTCGCGACATAATCCGAAAACGTCTTCGGGGCCTTGTGGGGGAATAAATATTTTCCACTTTCAATCACAGAGGGAACACCGCATCCTCCTATCGCTATTTCCACGGACATCACTTCATACAACGCAATATCTGGCCAATAATCGAGTGCAATTGCCACATATGGGAAGGAGATGCCAAGCCATATCGTTTCCAGTCTCGATAGAGTTCAAAATCTTCTCCGATTTCATGTGAGTGACAATTTATTTTGCAGCTTACAACCCCTTACTCACTGACGAAACGTCGAGTTATTCTTACCGCTGCATCGTTATTTCTATGGAAAATGTTCAGAGGGAAACAATTCCTCAATTTCAGCAGTTCAGACCTTCACAGCTAAGACTCGCCATGCCAGGCACATTGAAGGAAACCAAACATATTTCCTACGTCTTCCATTGTTGAGATTTAAGTGCGATACGAGCATCTTCATCCAACGAAAAGCTGCTTTGTTGAACCGACTCATATGAGTATGTTTCTCCGCTCACTACAATCTTATCGTGATCAATCAAGGGTTAATCATTATCTTGCTCACATATTCCCATCAATTGCTGTAAGAGTCTAACTCCAGCGCCTCTTGGGTCTTGTACAAAGGGAACAGTATAAAAAAAACTGACAAAATTATCATTTTTTTCTTCATCATTCGTGATCGATCGACTACGATTCTGATTTCTTGTATTCTTGTCTTATTTTCTTTATTTCTCTATTTATTTCATATTTATTTAGTCTTTAATTTGTTCCTTATTTTAGCATTAATTTCTTCGTTTAATTTTCATAATTCATATCGGTTTTCTCGTTCATATTTTTTCATTCGTTTTGGCTTTAGTTTGATTTGATTTTCTTCATTTAAGTCTCGACTTTCGTATAGGTTTTTCTTTCATCTTTTTATTTTCATTCATCTTTTTTCCTTTCCTCTTTATTTTCTTCATATATGTCTCGTCTTTCCTATAGGTTTTTCTTTCATCTTTTTATTTTCATTCATCTTTTTTCCTTTTCATTTTCTTCATATATGTCTCGTCTTTCGTATAGGTTTTTCTTTCATCTTTTTATTTTCATTCATCTTTTTTCTTTTCCTCTTTATTTTCTTCATATATGTCTCGTCGTTCGTATTGTTTTTTCTTTCATCTTTTTATTTTCATTCACCTTTTTTTCCTTTCCTCTTTATTTTCTTCATATATGTCTCGTCTTTCGTATTGTTTTTTCTTTCATCTTTTTATTTTCATTCATCTTTTTTCCTTTCCTCTTTATTTTCTTCATATATGTGTCGTCTTTCGTATAGGTTTTTCTTTCATCTTTTTATTTTCATTCATCTTTTTTCCTTTCCTCTTTATTTTCTTCATATATGTCTCGTCTTTCCTATAGGTTTTTCTTTCATCTTTTTATTTTCATTCATCTTTTTTCCTTTCCTCTTTATTTTCTTCATATATGTCTCGTCTTTCCTATAGGTTTTTCTTTCATCTTTTTATTTTCATTCATCTTTTTTCCTTTTCATTTTCTTCATATATGTCTCGTCTTTCGTATAGGTTTTTCTTTCATCTTTTTATTTTCATTCATCTTTTTTCCTTTCCTCTTTATTTTCTTCATATATGTGTCGTCTTTCCTATAGGTTTTTCTTTCATCTTTTTATTTTCATTCATCTTTTTTCCTTTTCATTTTCTTCATATATGTCTCGTCTTTCGTATAGGTTTTTCTTTCATCTTTTTATTTTCATTCATCTTTTTTCCTTTCCTCTTTATTTTCTTCATATATGTCTCGTCTTTCGTATTGTTTTTTCTTTCATCTTTTTATTTTCATTCATCTTTTTTCCTTTCCTCTTTATTTTCTTCATATATGTCTCGTCTTTCGTATTGTTTTTTCTTTCATCTTTTTATTTTCATTCATCTTTTTTCCTTTCCTCTTTATTTTCTTCATATATGTGTCGTCTTTCCTATAGGTTTTTCTTTCATCTTTTTATTTTCATTCATCTTTTTTCCTTTTCATTTTCTTCATATATGTCTCGTCTTTCGTATAGGTTTTTCTTTCATCTTTTTATTTTCATTCATCTTTTTTCCTTTCCTCTTTATTTTCTTCATATATGTCTCGTCTTTCGTATAGGTTTTTCTTTCATCTTTTTATTTTCATTCATCTTTTTTCCTTTCCTCTTTATTTTCTTCATATATGTCTCGTCTTTCGTATAGGTTTTTCTTTCATCTTTTTATTTTCATTCATCTTTTTTCCTTTCCTCTTTATTTTCTTCATATATGTCTCGTCTTTCGTATAGGTTTTTCTTTCATCTTTTTATTTTCATTCATCTTTTTTCCTTTCCTCTTTATTTTCTTCATATATGTCTCGTCTTTCGTATTGTTTTTTCTTTCATCTTTTTATTTTCATTCATCTTTTTTCCTTTCCTCTTTATTTTCTTCATATATGTCTCGTCTTTCGTATTGTTTTTTCTTTCATCTTTTTATTTTCATTCATCTTTTTTCCTTTCCTCTTTATTTTCTTCATATATGTGTCGTCTTTCCTATAGGTTTTTCTTTCATCTTTTTATTTTCATTCATCTTTTTTCCTTTTCATTTTCTTCATATATGTCTCGTCTTTCGTATAGGTTTTTCTTTCATCTTTTTATTTTCATTCACCTTTTTTTCCTTTCCTCTTTATTTTCTTCATATATGTCTCGTCTTTCGTATTGTTTTTTCTTTCATCTTTTTATTTTCATTCATCTTTTTTCCTTTCCTCTTTATTTTCTTCATATATGTGTCGTCTTTCGTATAGGTTTTTCTTTCATCTTTTTATTTTCATTCATCTTTTTTCCTTTCCTCTTTATTTTCTTCATATATGTCTCGTCTTTCCTATAGGTTTTTCTTTCATCTTTTTATTTTCATTCATCTTTTTTCCTTTCCTCTTTATTTTCTTCATATATGTCTCGTCTTTCCTATAGGTTTTTCTTTCATCTTTTTATTTTCATTCATCTTTTTTCCTTTTCATTTTCTTCATATATGTCTCGTCTTTCGTATAGGTTTTTCTTTCATCTTTTTATTTTCATTCATCTTTTTTCCTTTCCTCTTTATTTTCTTCATATATGTCTCGTCTTTCGTATTGTTTTTTCTTTCATCTTTTTATTTTCATTCATCTTTTTTCCTTTCCTCTTTATTTTCTTCATATATGTCTCGTCTTTCCTATAGGTTTTTCTTTCATCTTTTTATTTTCATTCATCTTTTTTCCTTTCCTCTTTATTTTCTTCATATATGTCTCGTCTTTCCTATAGGTTTTTCTTTCATCTTTTTATTTTCATTCATCTTTTTTCCTTTCCTCTTTATTTTCTTCATATATGTGTCGTCTTTCCTATAGGTTTTTCTTTCATCTTTTTATTTTCATTCATCTTTTTTCCTTTTCATTTTCTTCATATATGTCTCGTCTTTCGTATTGTTTTTTCTTTCATCTTTTTATTTTCATTCATCTTTTTTCCTTTCCTCTTTATTTTCTTCATATATGTCTCGTCTTTCGTATTGTTTTTTCTTTCATCTTTTTATTTTCATTCATCTTTTTTCCTTTCCTCTTTATTTTCTTCATATATGTCTCGTCTTTCGTATAGGTTTTTCTTTCATCTTTTTATTTTCATTCATCTTTTTTCCTTTCCTCTTTATTTTCTTCATATATGTGTCGTCTTTCCTATAGGTTTTTCTTTCATCTTTTTATTTTCATTCATCTTTTTTCCTTTCCTCTTTATTTTCTTCATATATGTCTGGTCTTTCGTATTGTTTTTTCTTTCATCTTTTTATTTTCATTCATCTTTTTTCCTTTTCATTTTCTTCATATATGTCTCGTCTTTCGTATTGTTTTTTCTTTCATCTTTTTATTTTCATTCATCTTTTTTCCTTTCCTCTTTATTTTCTTCATCTATGTCTCGTCTTTCCTATAGGTTTTTCTTTCATCTTTTTATTTTCATTCATCTTTTTTCCTTTCCTCTTTATTTTCTTCATATATGTGTCGTCTTTCCTATAGGTTTTTCTTTCATCTTTTTATTTTCATTCATCTTTTTTCCTTTCCTCTTTATTTTCTTCATTTAAATCTCGTCATTCCTATAGGTTTTTCTTTCATCTTCAGAATTTTCTCTCATTCGTAGTTTCGTCTTTATTTCCGTGACTATTTCTCGACTTTGTCATTGGTTTCATCATCATTTTTCATTTCTCTCTTCTTCCTCACATCTTTATTTTCTTCATTTAATTATCGTCTTTTAAACTTTATTTCCAGCATTCTTTCTTTTTCTTTTTTTTTTCTACGTTCTACGTTCCTCTTTATTTTCCCCATTTGTTTCCCGCCTTTCTTTTCCATTTTCGCCTTCTCTTTTCTTCCCTTCTCCTTTTTTTCTCTATTTCTTCCTTATTCCCCTCCCACCATTTAACGCTTTTCTCGTCATTTTAATTTTAGTCCATTGACTTTCACGTCCCTTCTAATTTCCAATTCTTTACTTTTAAACATTTGTTTATCCACAGCTTTTCGCTTTATTTCTTAATGTATTTCTATTATCGTACCCAATCTGGCATTTTCTTCTTTCTATCCGCCTTTGATATTTTGCACGCATTTAAAATTATTGCATAATTGAAAGCTGTTAACTCGCTTTTGAAATCCCGCTTATCCCGCGGTCTCTTCCTCTTCCACGTATATATATATATATATATATATATATATATATATATATATATATATATATATATATATATATATATATTTGAGAGTTCAGAATAAAAGCAGAATCATAGAGAAATACAAGAAATCTTCCAGGCGAAAAACATGCATGGCCTAAAAGCAACCCTCATCTATTTTCACGTGTTTCAACATATTTTACACTAATTACAATTCAGCGAAAACATTTACGTCCGATCGGCAAAATTACTTAATTCGTAAGACAATCAGGAGCCCAATATATATATATATAAAAGGAGAGGTTATATTTATTCCAACAAGAAAAAAAATGTATATTTTAAAGAGAAACGTTTTTGGTTATAATGTGTTTCTTTTTTCTTTTTAAGTATATTTAGAGTACTTCGAGGCGGTGTAATGGTTACAAGCTTTTCTCGCTAAATTATTTCCGACTGAGTATTGAGTTCGATCGTCAATGGATGCCCCCCCCCCTAGTTTCGGTCTTGTGCCACAGCTATGCTTGGAAAATCGATATAATGTGGATTTTTTAAAAACATATATTTTACTTTATTTTCCATATTTTTGCTACACGTGTTTCTGGTCTCGCAAATTGAAAGAGTGCTTATTTATACGTATTATGAAAAGGAATTCATTTCCTTATGTTCTCCGCTGTTTGAACATTGTCTCAAGTGTGTAGCAGTAATCAAAATTTCTCTTTGACTTGGGAAAATATTCTGCTTGTTATATAACAATTAATGTTGTCCAAAGAAATGGCGAGAGGAAAATATCATTGTTCTTATATTTTTTATGGCACCTGTATCTTCTTAAACCTATCTCAATTTTTGTCTATTGGGTGTCCATTCTGCAATACCTTTTAATAACATATAGAAATAACCACTTTTAAATTATAAAATCCACATTTTAACCAAAACCGTTTGTGGCTATTCTCGTTTCATTAATATATATATATATATATATATATATATATATATATATATATAACTGGGTGGCGAGGGGAAACGAAGAGGATTCATACGTGGGTAAATAGCAGGACAAATTGGAAAGCAACTTGTCTAACGCCGAAAGAAATGGCAAACTAATGCGGGAAAAAATCTGCTTCGTCATATATATGGGTGTATATTTATGCATATATATGCTTATATATGCTGTGAATGGTTAAGTGATAACAAAAACCAGGTTTGGAGATATATTGTATATTAAACAGTAAGTACACAAGAATAGCATTACACGATTAGTGAAAGTGTATCGAATAAACTAACGCTCAATCTGTTCACAGTTATGTTTAACAGCCCCCCCCACCCGCGAAGAGGGATGTATGTGACACAAGGCCGAGTTTACAGTGGGTTTTCCGAGCCCGTAGGCTCGGCCAAAAATATTCCCTTTCGGACCCCTATAAACGGGTTCAGGTCCTGTCTACCTCTCTGGGCGAAACTTTGCCCTTCGGCAAAGCCTTGTTCGGGTTCCTCTCTGCTCAAGGCATAGACTTCGACAGATAAACAATCTATACGACTTTTATATTTAACAGTCTCCTCACAAGGAATGTATGTGGCACAACGCCGAGTTTAAGATGGGTTTCTCCGAGCCCGTAGTCTCGGCCAAAAATATTCCCTTTGAATCCACCTAGACGGATTCAGGTCATGTCTGCCTCCCCGGAGGAAACGTTGCCCTGCAACAAAGCTTCGTCCCAGTTCCTCTCTGCCAAGGCAGAGAGTTAGACAGCTGAACAATCTGTACTACTGTTCCCAATCTAGGTAACTGTTTCTCTTAGCCTTCTCTCCTACTAATATTATAGTAGGCGGAAGATTCTACCATATATTCTTAAGAGGAAGGATACCACAACAATATGTATATATATATATATATATATATATGTGTGTGTGTGTGTGTGTGTGTGTGTGTGTGTGTGTATTTATGTGTTCGGGTGTGTTTTTCACTGCAAAAGACTGACAAGATAAAATTGTTAGAATTCATCTGTCTATATTTTTACTTGGAGTAACTATTTACACCATTTTTATTGTTCGGCCTGTTGCCCTCATCTTTATTTTCATATTCACGTAGTGTTAACCGTTTTATACATGACCCAGTGGATAAACGCGTTAGTTGAAGTAAAGCACAATCGGAGTTGTGAGTTCAATACCTGGCGACATCAACGGTGAAAAATAACTAACTTGGAGAGTTGGGATATTACAGAGAAATAACTGCAAACATGTGTATCTCGAAAGTCATGGCACGCGTAACTCGGACAATGTAACACAAATTAAGCGCTTAGATCAAATGAAGAAGGCCGGAGAGTACAACGGCCGAAATGTCGGGAATATAACAAAACAGTCTGAACAATTTAAATAGTATACATTTTTACATTTCTATTTTCCTTGTACAGTGATCTGGGATAAGATTTTAGCCACCATTGATTACATCAATTTTGAATTGTGTAATAACGTCTCTTCTTTTTTTCACAACATAAAGTGTCTGCTTTCATCTATGAACGATAGTTGACATATTTTGCAATGAAAGTTCGCAAAAGTAAGGAAATCGGTGAATTTCAACGAGGGCAAATAATAGGATGCTATCAGAGTGGGAAGTCAAATAGAGAAATTGCTAGGTTTTTGCAGGTTAATCATCAAACAGTTAATAATATTGTCAAGATGTTTAATGAAGAATGGTATTGTCGTGTGGAACATAGTTCAGAAAGACCAAGGATCGTCTCTGAGCGAAGGAAAAGAGCGCGGAAGAGGGGAGTCATCAGAAAACGCCGTCAGGGCGTCAAAGATGTCACCAACAGCAGGGAAATGCCACCATATGCGGTAAGGAAAACTCTGAAAGTGATAGGCTATCAAAGAAGAGTTGCAAGAAAGAAGCCCTTGATTTCAGAGGTTAACAGGAGTAGGCATATGGGCTGGGCGGGAAAATTTGAGAGCAAAGAACATAAGTTTTGGCAGTCTGTAATTTCGTCAGATAAATGTAAATTCTTTAAATATTCGAATTCTATAGAGGCTTATGTTTGAAGAAATCATAATGAAACTTGAAATTAAATGTTATCTTCGTCTGCTGAAATAGAATTTACCAGTCTATTTCAGCAGATATCAGGTGATTTTAGATTTCATTGTTGATTACTTATTTGCCCTGTTTATATTATTACTTCCACTTGCATAATATAGTAAGTGATTTGTTACATTTACTATATATATATATATATATATATATATATATATATGTATATGAAAGAAAAACAGACCAATTGAAGGTTTCATTATAATAATTTATTTCATCAGACCCCTTTTACAGGACTCTGGATCATTACATAGCACTTCCAAAAGATGAAATGAAATGAAAATTCATACTTTTGATGGGTAGTGTAAGTTTTTGTAATTTGACAGAGGGGGTAATGAGGTGTGGTTTGAGAGACATGGTCAAGTTTAGAGAGGGTTTATTTAATATTTCTTTCAATCATACTTAGTATTGGGGGGGAAGAGGGATTATAATGTATCAGTTTCACTGCCCAGTACAAGACTGTGTTCCTTGTCGTAAATAAATTACCAATATTGGAATGTGCTGGGTCGGAAGACAAATTGCATACGGGATCGGGAGATTGTATGATTTCAGGATTTTATGGAACTAGCTCATAATTGCTGTTATTACCATGTTCAGCCAAACCGGATGTGGGTCTTAGCTATGGACAAATAATGAATCTCCAAACCAAACCAGAAAAAATATGAAATTAGAAATATACATTTATACAGTAAAAATATGCAAATAAATGGGCAATACATATTTATAATAAAACGAGGCTGACGACCGGCTGAACGGTTGAACTCTCTGCCTTCGGGCGGGGAGGAACCTGAACGAGGCTACGCCGAAGGGCGGAATCTCGTTCGGGGAGGTAAACCTGGCCCTGAACCCGTTTATACGGGTTCAAAGGGCATATTTTTGGACGAGCCCACGGGCTCGGAGATCCCACATTAAACCGGCCTTGTGCCACATGATACACTTGTGGGGGGGTGACTAAATACTAGTCGATGTCGGACGACCGGTGAACGGTTGAACTCTGTGTCTTCGGGCGGGGTGTAACCCGAACGAGGCTACGCCGAAGGGCGGAGTCTCGTTCGGGGAAGTAAACCGACCCTGAAACCGTTTATACGGGTTCAAAGGATATATTTTGGCCGAGCCCACTTACTATGAGATCCCACGTTAAACCGGCCTTGTGACACATGATAGCCTCGATGTCGGACGACAGTAGTCGACAGTTAGTCGAATACGAAAGTAATCAGCGACTACAACAAGATTACTCTGCGTAATGCCTATTATATCAAGTTCCTAACGTTTTGTACGTCGAACCTGTCTAGGACCGATTTAGTACAAAGTTAAGCCTCCACTGCGAAATAACACCACAACAATTACCAACATACTCCAATTGCTAGAAATGTTTGGAGAGAAATCTGTTATTCATGTATTTAATATACAAGGTGCGGCCTGTTCTAATTCCCCACGTCTAGGGATGTCTAGTTTAATGTCAATTTTCTTTAGTACTGCTCGAATGAATGCAAATAAAAAACATTTCTACTCGTGCTTTATTTGTCCACACATTTTCTCCAATAATACGAAAGCCTCACCCACCAATACAACCTTTATATACACACATATATATATATATATATATATATATATATAATTATTTGTTTAAAAATGTGATTCCATCGCTACATAAGAGTTCTCATGTTTCAAAACAAGAGCCGAAAACTTCAATATACTTATTTGAATTAAAGTATCAGGCTCTGTTCCATCTTCAAGTGAAATTTTTTGGAATAACTAATTCTTGAAATTTACTAGTTTTTATAGGCATATTCATTATTAAAATTAAAATTACTATGGTAACGGCTAGAACAATTATTAAAAAAGAAAGGGCGTAAGGGTAAATAATTTGTATCAATATCTCAGTTACATTCCAAGAAGTCAAGTCAGGGTAAGGTTGGGGTGTCTAAATTTAAAGCGGAAGATGACATCGTCTAGTCTGGTTAAGTGTCTATGGAGATTTATTTATTTTTTTTATTGAATGGGTTTTGTGTATATAAAAAAAACTGTCATAATTAGCTAACATTTGTTTTGTTTTTTTGACGACTTCATACAGGTTTTTTTTATTGTTATTTTGTAGGGCTTTTGAACTTTATTTAGACTATGGAGTTTAAAATTTGGATTTATTATTTAATCGTTTGTTTGATTTTTTATTTATGCTAATTATTCAATAAGAAAATGTGATGATGTCAGCAAAAAACCGTGAACTCATGTCTATTGCTTAATAAATTTTCATTATTTGAAACGTGATAATGTGTAGTTTTTCACGTAGGCATAAAGGGCATGGGTTATCCCAAGTATTACAAGTTCATATATATATATATATATATATATATATATATATATATATATATATATATATATGTGTGTGTGTGTGTGTCTGTGTGTGTATGTGTGTGTGTGTGTATGTGTGTGTGTGTTAGTTGATGAGGCTTGCTTAGCATACGCAACCCTCAACCATCAATACTCCATTTTTAAATATATATATATTTTCACCCGAAGCAAGACAGTAATACTACTAAAACGCAAGGGTTTATAGGGTGTGGAAGAATTAGGAACAGAAACATTAATGTTGAACAGAAAGAGAAGAGAGTAATCAGGTGAACAGTAGTCAGTGATTGACAAGACTTTGGTCTACTTATTTGATAAGCTATTATGTTGGTGCAAAAATAATGACGTAATAATGTCGTTTTTTGACCTATTTTTAATGTCAAAAAACGACATTATTACGTCATTATTCTTGCACCAACCTATCCCTGCAAGTTGTTACCTTCTACCTGAAGAAACTAAGTCCACACATCGTGGTTGTTTTTATAATTGATTAAACATGTAGCTTACATTTCTAGCATTATTTGTTTTAATCGTAAGATGCTATATATTTACGTTTATTAGGTTAAATTTACATTATAATCTGAATGATTATGCATAGAAAAATATATACAATTTAAATGCATTATTGGACTAAATGGAGATACTGAAAAAATGGTATTATGCCACAGGTCCTTAATTCACCAAACACATAGAATTTGACAATATGAATGCAAATTCTCGTAGCATTGGTTCATAAAATGTCATATTGATAAAGCTTTCCTGGGTATGTACCCACGTGTGCAACGTTTTGCCTTTCAGTCAAACTCAGTTTACTAGGTCGTTGAAACAAAAAATTCTCCACATTTTATATTGTTCCTAGTGCACCAGTAACAATTGGAATTTTCTAAGATTTGAGATAACAAATCTTCCGAATTTCAATTTTTCGATTCTTCTCGTGGTTTGCTGAACAATTTGAATGAAGTATTATCTTCTGTTATTGTTGTTATTATTATTATCATAATATGTTATGTTTCCTGCTTTGTATCCTGCAGAGCGGAGTCAAACTATATGAGAATTGTCATTTAATTGATAAACGTTTTCTTAGTATATGAGATGTGTTCCTAATAGGGTGATCTTGTGAATAACTTGTATGTTGATGTTAACAGTGCACTGTTAGTAAACATGAGTTTATCGGAATCTTTTGTAATCAATCTCAGGGCTTCAACTACAAATGGAATTATTGATATGTGCATGAGCCACATTTTTCAGATTGTTCTGCTTGTGTGTAGTGTAAAGCCCAATACAATTTTTACAGGTCATATCTCTATGACCTGGTCTGGCTGATATTTATATCTTTTCTCACGAGGCCCAGAATTTGGATTACAATTGGTACAGTCTCAGTCTTCATTCCCCGCATCCTGTTAATCTCGTTCTCCAGGTTCTTGCATTTGGATAATTTCTCGATAATAATCATAGAAGTGTTACTCTCAGATGTTACTGCTATGTCAATAAGCGCACATTTTATGAATTACTGTGTGTTTTTTTTTTTTTTTGTTTTTACTATAATACCAGGTCTGTTGACTTTTATTTCCCTGTAAGTTTAAATTGGTATGTCTCATAGGATAGTGACGTCGTTATTTTGGGTAACCATCTCTCAGTGATTTCGGTTTTGTGCTTTTTACATATTTTCCAGTACATATCTGTCGCTACCTTGTTATAACTGTGGGTAATTCATTTTTTGCTAGTTCCGGAGATCCTGAGTGAATATGGTTGACAGTTTCGTCATACTTCGCGCAGATTCTGAATTTAGAATTAGTTTCAGCCTTGATTATGTGACAGTCATAGGATTTGAGTGCGAGGCTTTGGTACTGAGCTAAAATAATTCGGCCTTCTGTCTCAGATTTCCACCCAGTGCTTCTCAGCGACTGATGTGTTTTCTGCTTCTGTCGTTCGTTTTAGGCATTTGGCCTTACCTATTATTATTATTATTATTATTATTATTATTATTATTATTATTATTATTATTATTATTATTAACCTTTAAAGAAAAAAAAGAAGAAACGACAGAGTTTGACATTTTCCTCATTTGATATTTTCTTGATCTGTGAATGTGCCCAGGGATTATATAATTAGACCACCATTAAACAGTATATCTTATTTTTCTTTTTGTTAATGAAATGGCGCTCTTCTCTAAGTGTTAATAATTCTGGAAGATTCAGATCAATCATTTGTTTATTATTATTAACTCATTTTATTTATTTTTTATTTTTTTGCATACGCATGTTATGGTAATTAACCTACGAACACATGAACTCTCCCAGCTATAAATAGGAGCAGGTACTGCCTTTTAGAGAGTAAATTTTCAGCAGTAAGCTCTGACAGTCGGACCGAACATTCTTGCTCTAACATTCTCGTTTGTATATGTTTGTATTACTGTTTCTGTTAATATATTAGTTTTACTCTATTACTTTCTTTGTGTCTTTATTTCTGGCCCTAACAAGGCCAAGATAGATAGATAGATAGATAGATAGATAGATAGATAGATAGATAGATAGATATGTCCGAACAGATGGGAAATGTTATGGTAATTTACCTACGCACGCATAGACTCTCCCAGCTATGAATACGAGCAGGTACTGCCTTTTAAGGAGGGAAGTTTCCAGCAGGCAGCTCTGACAGTCGTACCGAACATTCTTGCTGTAACATTCTCGTTTGTATATGTTTGTATTATTGTTTCTGTTAATGTATTTGCTTAACTCAAATCCTCTCTTTACGTCTTTATTTCTGGCCCCAACAAGGCCACAACAACACATTTCCTCCCGGGTCCAAATAAGAGACATAATTTCAGATATGACTTTATGTATTTACGGAGATAATGCTCTTTGTAGTGCGTCAGCTGTACTTGTGAATACAATGTTTTTTATTCCTTTAAGGCGTGGACTAACCAGTAATCATACCTACCAAATCTGCGGTAAGACCTAAGGCAGGTAGTGGTGTTTTACCATAACATAAGTTCTTCTTATTGCGTGGGCTGTACTTATCAAAACATTTATTCTGTTTCTCTTAAACTGGAAGAAATACAAAAAATATTATTATTATTATTATTATTATTATTATTATTATTATTATTATTATTATTATCATTATTATTATTATTATTATTATTCGCTTGACTTTCTGTTGTATTCCATTCAGGGTCCCAATCAGTGACCAAATGCCAGAAACAGCTACATGGCATTTCCCACTGATATTTTTTCTCAAAAACAAAAAAAATAAAATAAAATAAAGTCACGCACATTTTACATAGATAAATCTCTTCGTAATATGTGAGTTGTACTTGTGAGTACAATCTTTTGTATTTCTTTAAGGGATGTGCTAGCAGAGATCTCTTCACTGGGTTTATCGTAATCAGGGCTGCAACTACAACTGGAATTATTGATATGTGCATGGGCCACATGTTTCAGACTGTTCTTGCTGTGTGTAGTGTATAGTCCCATAAAATTTTTACAGGTCATATCTCTAAGACCTGGTCTGGCTGATATATATATATATATATATATATATATATATATATATATATATATATATATATATATATATATATATAACATGGGCAGTGTCTGTCTAATGAGATGAGGTATTGTAATTATTTACATTATTTACATTGTTCGGACTATTGTCGTCATCTTTATTGACATATTCACGTGGTTTCGGCCATTGTAAGTTCCAAACTTCCTCAGGTAATTGGAATGTCGAATTGCGAAATTCCAATCATCTGAAGAAGGGCTTAGCGTACAACGATCGAAAGGTCGTAAATATGGCAACAAAGATGAGGACAGCAATCGGTACAATGTAAATAATGTGCAGTGACATTTTATATTTGAATCTATACAATCCGAATGCCAAATGTTTGATGTTAAGTGTTTCTTAACCTGTACACTGATTATATCTTTTATACTTTAAATAAACGCACCGGTGTAATTGAATAGTCAAACAGATTTCATTTCTATAATCTATTATTAATTGGGGATCACTTCATCTTATGAATGAATGTATCTGTTCCTTTCATGCTTCGTATGAGTTTTAAGGAGACAATATTCTTTTCGATTACCTTTTCAAAAAAAAAAACATTTACTTATTCTTCTTCCGAAATATTTACATCTGATCGTAAAGCTCTCTCTGTCAGGAGATACACTTTACTTGTTTGTAAAGATGAATATCTGCGATTGGTCATTTATATGTTAATATTACGTTGGTGCAAAAATAATGTCGTTTTCTCATATATTAACATATGTGATAAAACGACATTGTTTTTGCACCAGCCTAGTATATCAGTCATGGATGTTCGGTGGAGTAATGGAGAGTGGCTCGGATTGAAGAGAGGCGAGTACGAATCCAGTCGGATCCATTACATTCACTTACGTGCTAATGCCCTTGGGAATGGTATAGATCCTCTCCTTCTGCGGTGAGACATTAAACACTTTCCTTGTAAACACTGCTAAAAACAAAGGAAGCGAGAAAAGAACGTTATAACTTTGCGTGTCATCGCAACATCGTTCATGGTCAATCTGTGGAAAGCGCCTTCACCCAGCTTACTTTAGCATTTTTCCACACCAACACTGCCGATACATTTTGATCAGACCAAGTATACGTGATTTTTATCTTATAGTTTAATGATAACATTCAATTATTTATCATGTAAACGGATGTTACGATAATAATAGTTATAATCAGTAAATATGCCGATACATTATATATATATATATATATATATATATATATATATATATATATATATATATATATATATATATATATATATAAAAAGTCTGATTTAATATTTGTAGGTCTGATGGATTGGATCGTATTTACGATTCCAATGGAATAAATTATGACCATGGAATATTAGTTTTAAGCCTTTTTATTATATCCTTACTCTGTCTTGTACATTGAGTCTTACCTGGATTCTATCCACTTGGAATTATTTTTTATACATATATATATATATGTATGTGTATGTATGTATGTATGTATATATATTTATAAAGTTTAGATATATGATTGCATATGTATGTGTATATTAACCACTAATATTACACACACACAAATACACACACATATATATATATATATATATATATATATATATATATATATATATATATATATATATATATATATATATATGTGTGTGTGTGTGTGTGTGTGTGTGTGTGTGTGTGTGTGTGTGAGGAGGCACGGTGGAGTAGTGGAGATCGGCTCGGAATCGGAGAGCCGAGTTCGAATTCCAGTCGAATCCATTACATACACTTACGTGCTAATACCCCAAAGAATGTTATGAATACTATTCTTCTCTCATCATCCATGGGCAAATAGCAGGACAGAATGGGTTCTATAGCCTTGGATGGCAACTTGTCTAAGAGAAAGACAACTCTGAATTCAAAAGCTGCGGAGGGTCGTTTGGGGACCTTGTGGCACGTTAATCACCAGATCTCTGTATTCGGCCCTACAAAAAATGTGGTTGGTTCTGCACAAAGATTTCACCACTATAATCAAAGCATATGTGCAAGTGTCTGGCTGTCGGTTCCTAAGAACTGAATTGCTTGACCCTCAAACGCCGGAAAACCAACAGGGACATCCAGTATATCTGTCAATATGGATGGTAGGTGTAAATAGGTTCGCCTATCAACCGGTTCACAGCCTTTCAGGTCTTTTGAACAGGAGAAAAGGATTTTCATTTATTTCTTGTTTAGCATTAATTTTCCGGTTTCTTCTACTACAATTGTGTGATTTTCTTTCGCCACTAGTATTTTTTAATAATTTCACCTCAAACAAGACGGAAATGCTACTAGTTCGTAGTGTTTTACAGGTAGTGAAAGTGAGAGAGAAGACTGAGTATAGGGAGGGTTGAGCAAAGGTCAAAAGAGTAACGTGATTCAAGTAGATAGAAGATGCCGATTTAAGTTTGCATTTAAATTTTTGTAGATTGTAATTATCAGGGAAGCAATTAAACGCAAGTGAATCTCACAGGTTGGAATTGCTAGAAAAGTAACTTATTGAGTAGAAGTGACGATTGCATTTAGCTATTTCAACAATAAGTTAGTTAGACTTAGATGCCTATCTAAAACACGCTTAAATTCATGTAGTCGGGATACCAGGGAGAAAGCTAGTCAGAGCAGTTGACATGAAAATATTGGTAGAAAAGACCGAGGGAAGCCATGCCATGTCCCTGAAACAGTGTTTGAAGTCGAGATGCCGGGTCAGGATCGGTTATGTTACAGATCTTGTGAAGAACATCGAGATGAATAGCAGGAGCAACAAACCAGATATGGAAGCGGTATTCAATGCACGGACGAATGTAAATGTGCAAGATGGACGCTGAGGAGAAAAAATTTTGGCACAATACAGGGACCCAACTTTCCTTGCGGTAGATGCAACTATAAATTCGATATAATCCTACACTTCAAATCAGTTGAAAACG
This sequence comes from Acanthosepion lycidas, assembly GCA_963932145.1. Taxonomy (NCBI): domain Eukaryota; kingdom Metazoa; phylum Mollusca; class Cephalopoda; order Sepiida; family Sepiidae; genus Acanthosepion; species Acanthosepion lycidas. The sequence goes on from OZ010603.1 coordinate 34,753,273, forward strand.
CGAAGCCCAGAAGGCGCAATGGTTCATGCATCTTAGTGGCATTGTCGCCTTGCTTGCAGTGAAAATATTAAAGATTCAAAGAATACAGATGTGTGACCGCATGGAAATGCTAAGTGTCGTAAGTTTGGAATAAGTGATCGGAATTGTAAATAAAAAAGCTTCAATTTTTAGTCATGCTCCTTATACTCACGCTCGAATATCCTCTATGAATCCACCTCTTCCCCCCCCAGCTATAGGTTAATTAGTAAATTGTTATTATCTCAAAAAAATCTTACAATTTAAACTATGTTCTGGATTTCAATAAAATGCAAACTAAAAAAAAAAAAAAAAAAGAAAAACTAATCA
>OZ010603.1:34758617-34763617 GCA_963932145.1 Acanthosepion lycidas
TAAACATACTCGCACATACAGAGAGTGAGAGAGAGAGGGAGACACATAGAGAGAGAGAGAGAGAGAGAGAGGGCGAGAGGTAGGTATATAGATGAATTATATATAAAATAAAATACACATAGCATGTAAATATATTGACACAGTAATATTCCATGGTTATAATTTATTACATTGGAATCGTAATCATGATCCAATTCATCAGATGATTAACAAATTCAAAAAAAAATTGAAAAATATAACTCAGGTTATAAAAAACGAAATTTTAGTGCGTGTTTACGCGTGGGAGTAGGAAATAAGTGTGAGAGGGAAATGTATGAAACCTCTAGAGAGAGGTGTAACGGAAGTAAGAAGAACAGGAAGGTCTAAAGCTAAAGGTGGGGATTAATATTTAAGTGAGATGTTTTAAAGAGAGGGGTTGAATAACGGTTTAAATGAGGGAGATACAGATAAATATGAAGTATTTTCAGATACATATATCACTACCGATTCGCTGACCTAAAATTAAAATTAAAAAACAGACACCGGAAACGTGTGGATACATTTGGGGTGACACTACGCACAATAAAAAACGATATGATCTAAACGTAAAATCCAGCCATTGCATACTGCCGATGCATATATGAAAATTTTCCCGTCTGATTTGCGTTACTAACCATATGTATTGAAGAAAAGCGAGTATGAGAGAGAGGGGAAAAAAAGAAAGAAAAGTGGGGCTGTAAACTAAAAACGAGGACATTTATAAGAGCAATGGTGTGTAATCAAGAATAATTAGACAAAGCAAGTAATATCTCCTCCAGGTTACAAATTTAACATAAACATAAAAATATTTTAAAATATTTAATCTAATAAAACCTACTATTTATATGCACAAAAAGTATATACGAAGATACACACATACACATCTAAAATAAACATACTCGCACATACAGAGAGTGAGAGAGAGAGGGAGACAAAGAGAGAGAGAGAGAGAGAGAGAGAGAGAGGGCGAGAGGTAGGTATATAGATGAATTATATATAAATTAAAATACACATAGCATGTAAATATATTGACACAGTAATATTTTTACAACGTTGAACAGCATCTTAGAAACTGAAATATAACTATATATATATATATATATATATATATATATATATATATATATATATATATATATATATATATATATATATATATATTGCAAGGAATACATAGAAATTATTTCTTAAAGGCATTATGAAAAATAAAAAGTAAGAGATGAAAAACACTTACAGAACAGACCAACCGGTTTCGTTCCCAAGCTCATCAGTTGAACGAAACCGGTTGGTCTGTTCTGTAAGTGTTTTTCATCTCTTACTTTTTATTTTTCATAATGCCTTTAAGAAATAATTTGTATCTATTCCTTGCAATATTACGGTTCTGTACCTCCAACAATTTATATATATATATATATATATATATATATATATATATATATATATATATATATATATATGTATATGTGTGTGTGTGTGTGTGTGTGTGTGTGTGTGTGTGTGTGTGTGTGTGTGTGTGTGTGTGTGTGTGTGAAAAGTGTGTGTATATAAATATAAATAAATAAATATATATATGTATAATTATTTATATATTATATGCGCGGTACTTGGTACTTATTAGAAAGAGATAGAGCTAACATATATGGTTGGATAGATGTAAGCTTGTGACTCTGGGTTTCACGCTTTAGTGATCACGATCGCTAAAGCGTGATACCCATGGTCACAAGCTCACATCTATCCAACCATATATATATATATATATATATATATATATATATATATATATATATATATATATATCCCACTATCCACCTCACATTATCTTAGTGAGAATGGAATGGGGGAAGAGTTTTAAAATATAGAAAGACGCTCACTCGAATTCCAACCCCACACAACACAAGCAGGCTCGGAATAAACGCTCTTACTCTTTTTCAGGTGAACACAAATATGCAATACATCTTAAACCATCAAAACGTGAAGAGAAATTAATTACACCTAAAACGACCTTCCCTTCAAAATGCCTAAATCATTGGCCGAAAGCTTTTACTCTTCCTTCCTCCCACCAAAAGGAAATATATAAGAACGCTGGATAAACAAAATAAAAATATAAAATTTTCCTTGTCCGCCATAATAAAGAAATGTTGCTGCCCAATTATATATGTATATATATATATATATATATATATATATATATATATATATATATATATATATATATATATATATATATATATATATATATATGTATATATATATATATATATATATATATTAAAAGGAGTAAGATTTATATATATTTTTATTTTTTAAAAAACAGTGCTCTGCAGAACATAAATATTATAAATTGACTAATTTCAAAATATGGTCCCATTGCTACACAGTAATTACCATGTTTGAAAAACAGAAACTAAAAATTTAAATTTAATTATAAAATAGTTAAATTAAAATCCCTAGTTCTGTTTCATTCTCAAGCGATTTTTTGGACTAACTTATTTAGAAATTTACTGATTTTTTAAGCACACACAATCTGTACTTAGAATTTTAGTAAATTTTCTGTCCTGCTATTTACCCATACCCGGGGGAAAAGAAGAGGATTCACAAGGGTATTAGCACGTAAGTGAATGTAATGGATTCGACTGGAATTCGAACTTGGCTCTCCGATTCCTTAATACGAACCGCTATATTGACTAAACCAAATACAAATGAATGATAACGTTTCATCTAATTGTTTATATTCAATATAAAGTACAAAAATAGATTATACTCCTTTGAATAACAAGCTGATTCTTTTATTCATAGAGCATACACATTCGTTCGCAGGCCAAGAAGGCAGTGTTGTTCACCAGTATTCATTCTTACAGATCCAAAACTTGGGCTGGGATGCTTTGCAGAAGAGTGAAAGAGAAAGACCGGAAGTGACGTATCAGGAAAAAATATATGAAGAAGTATCGTTATGGATATCACAATTAGAGAGAGGGCCTGTGACACACATTTTCAGAAAGTTGATTTCACAACATACATTTTATTTGTTAGGTTAAAATGTTCTCGCAGACGAGAAGAAAAGTAGAATGAAAGCGTATCAAGAATTTGAAAATTATTGTCGTAAATGCAATCAATATTTACACCGTCACTGAATATACTGTATTCTCTGCATAAACCCCCAAATGTAATCGTTCATTCAATTCGAAATATATGGAAAATTAAATAATAAAAGTCTTTAATAATTTCTGGGTGATGTGAGGTTTTTGCCCAAGATCAAAGGAGAGGAGAAATTTAATAAAACAAACGATGGCAGATGGCGGCCCGAGTGGGACTTTTCATATGGAATAAATAATGTATGTTTATTTGCTCTGGAAACATGCTGGAATAGATTGCTTTGCAGAAAGATGAAAACATAGGGCAAGAAGAAGAAGAAGAAGAAGAAGAAGAAGAAGAAGAAGAAGAAGAAGAAGAAGAAGAAGAAGAGATAAAGGCAAGTCATAATATCAGTGTCTGTTAACTACTCATAATTTTCGAAACTGCTTCTAGGGTACGCTCTCCTCACTATAAATACTCGGCGATATTTTTAGCACTTTTTTCTCACCTTTTCCACTTATTCGTTAACATGTAAGTTATCGCGGATAATGCGTTGCCTTTGGGAAACGCATGAACAATACACACACTCACACAATTACGTACGGACATTCACTCACTACACATACTTTGGGCCATTAGGTTTTCACCTTCCTTTGACACACACATATTTGTCACTTGTAACCCTTTATTGTTAATACATTATCATTTGTTATATGTATATATATATATATTGTTGTGATTTATTTTCATTTACTTTCGTTAGACTCACATCCGAGTCCGCCATTTTGGTGTGGGTATTTTCCGGATACACGTGTTTATTTCTCAATCCTAACACCGACGTTAATAACGCCCGTAATAAGTTGGGAAACACATAAACACATCCGTAGCAACAGTAACAGGAAAATAGATTGAAACAAGCCTGCAGGATGATAAGCGACAACAAATGATATATTAATAATTAAAAAAAAGAACAAGAAGGAAGAAAAATGAGAAAATACAACACTTAACGTTGTATTCACATCAGAGAAACCATTGAGTCGGAGAGGTGGTTACGTAGAAGACATGACGTTACTTAGAAGACAACTGAAGTAAGATAAAGAAATATGTCTTATGACTTTTTTACTCCTAGTGAATCTGGTGAAGGAAAGCGAGAAGAAAGGACTAAACATTAATTGCATGAAGACGAGATATATTGTTAAGAAAAGTAACGAGCCAACATATAATAACTGTTCAAACACGGTGTCTACTGTATACTGTATGCACCAACCTCAGATATTTGAGGGAATTAAACAAATTGTGCCCGATGGAGACAGAACAGTTAGATAACATACACTAATAAGTAACACGAATGCTGTATTGATCCGATCATGACACAATGGTAGATATTTTTACACAAGGTTTGTTTTAATGTGGGTTGCCCATATGCGGATATGTGGTGATTTTTTAAATGTGGCATAGATGTGGCATAAGGCAGAAAATATGGAGCGCTCATTGACTGTCCAACTCACTTTTCAGTCAGAATTAATATAGCAAGAAAAGTCTACCAAGCATTATTCCACGTCGAAGTCGCCCACATATGCGTAGATGTGAGCCTAGAACAAAGCTTCCCAAGAACCAGTGACCATTGCCCTGCAACCTCTGGGTGCAGATAGCAAACAGGCTTTATTGCAATGAGTTTTGCCACACGATTGGATTTGCCTGTCCCAAACTTCCGTCATCATTTTAAGAGGAACAAACAACAAATACACCGATTTGATCGTAGTTCGAAAACCGAGAAAATTTAGCTGATAATGTATGAAAAATAAACTCATGACATCTGATAGTCTACAGAATTTCACCAAAGGCAAAACTAAATGACTTAGAACTGTTTCTTGAAATAAGATTTTTTTCAAAGAGAAAATCACGCGATA
>OZ010603.1:34768617-34773617 GCA_963932145.1 Acanthosepion lycidas
ATGTGTCTTTGAATAACTTCAAATGCTACCAAAATACAAGGACCTTGACATCGAAATCTCAGAAATATTGAACATGGGAACATCAACAATCTCAGCTGTAGTTGAAGTCCTCGGATTGTTTGAAAAAAATTCCAGTAGACTCATTGAAGGGATTACTGGAAGCACATGATTTAATGAAATGCAAAATATTGTACTTACGAGTACAACCCGCTACTTACCTTATGTAAAATATGTGTGTTTTTATTTGCTTTTTTAAATTGCTCAGTGGAAAATGTCATGATCCCATTTCTGACCTTAGGTATCTGGGCGGGACACGGAAAGAAATTTGTACACACCAGAAATCAACGGAAATAAAATAAAAACAATAATTATAATTAACTGATTGACTTAAGACTTCCAGTATTTTCAACACTTAAAAGAGAGCAATTCAAGAAAATAGCACCATGTTTGACAATGTTTCGACCCTATTCCTGTCTTCGTTAAGTCATATTCTTTAAAAATGCAATTATATAAATATATACAAATCTACAAAATATTGAAATTATTTGTCTAGCCTTTTTTCTCATTACAAGACAAGAAACGTTTCCTAAATCGCTCTTTTCTTTTACTTAGAGTGGTTTTCCGCATGGTATTCTTCTGTTCTTCATATAATTGGCGGTACTGAGAAATTGCCCCTTCAAATTTTTCAAACATTTCATAATCATTAGTATTTTAACCTGGAAATTTCATTTATAATCTTTCCATATTAAATAGATGCATCTTTTATATTTCGATATTTTTTTAATTAATGTAAATTTCTGTATCTAATTAAATCGTCCATTTTTTAACAAAAAATCAGAAAATTCCTTTTAAGACCTTCGAAATAAACATGAAAAAAATAAAAAAATATTTAGAAAATTTTGATAAAGACAAACATTCAAATATGTATTTTTTTCTTATCTGCTTATATTATAATACTTATCAATTCATAACCCTCCATTTTTAAGCACGACTATAATTGCTCAGATAACGTAATACAAAACAAAATATTTAACCATTTTTCATTTTTAAATTTTAGAAAAAAAATTATTAATCGGTGTTATAAATTTATTTTCCCCTCCAGATTTTTCTGTTAGGCGTCGCGGGGAGACAGTCGCTTGTCAGCGGCAATGTGAATTGCCTGGAGGAGAGATATCTCGTGGGCTCTAAATGTGTGTGCCACTAAGTCGCTTGGTCTCTCACTTGCGCTTCAGCCAGAGTACCTGATGGTGTATGCTCGTAGGGCTGGCTGGTTGATCGGCATACGAGAGAGGTGTCCGAGCCACTTGATCTTCTGTCGTTCGATGTGTTGTATGATTAGCTTGCAGCGCTTCTTAAAAATCCTACAATTACCATGTGCACCAAGGCAAATCTCATCAAAGCCATTTTCCTACCAACGTTGACATACCATTGACAGACATGGCCCCTAACAAAATCCTTGAGAGGAAACTGATCACTTGTGAGATGAAATGGCTGTGGAAAACAGTGAACAAGACCAGACGAGACAGGATCAGGAATGAGATGATGTAGTCAATTAACATACCCAGGACGACCATCAAAAATTATTTAAATATCGATAGTGTTGATTCTGTATGGATGTCTTGTGTTTCTATGGTAGTTTTAGAATATTGTGTAACCACATATCTGTGTAATGTATTATACACACTATTCAGCAAAAGCATATCTTAGTTTCATTTTTGACGGGTAGTAGGTAGGATTGTTATTGTTGTTTAGAATAATGGTATTAATAGCAGCACTGAAGTGACAACATTTCCGAGACAACAGTATGTAAAGACCTTTTTCCAGTTTCTGAATATTCCTTTTTCATGATCCATATCTCTCGTTACAAGTCCTTACATTTTAAAATATTTTTTTTTTATGTTTATAAGTTCTTTTTATATATATATATATATAAAAAATCTCTTAAAATAATTGTCGGTCTTTGTCCATTTCATAATGTGTGACATCATTTGTTTACATTTGGAGAATGATATGAATGTACGATAGAAAGTCATGGAGAATTGTAGTTTAAAAACAGTAACATCGGCCTTGCTAACCGAAACTCTCATCTGCAGCTGAATCGGTAAAAGCACGCGAGGCTGTATGAAGGTTCCGTATAGGATATAGGTTCAATTCCTGTCTGAGGACGCATATTTTCTATGAAAATTTCTCGGACATCCAGGCCGGTAAATGTCGTTAAAACTGTTTATTATAAACAGAGCATTTACTTAAATATGTGTATCTATAAAAAAGAACGTAAAAACTAAAAATGTCTTAAAATAATTGTCGGACATTGTCCATTTCATAAAGTGTGACGTCATTTTTTTTACATTTGGATACGCATCGAGCAGATATGAATGTACGAGAGAAAATCATGGAGAATTGTAGTTTAAAAACAGTAAAACAGACCTTGCTAACCGAAACCGATAGCACGTCAGGCTATATGATGTTTCCGTATAGGATACACGTTCGATTCTTGTTGAAGGACGCATATTTTCCATGAAAATTTCTCAAACCTTCAGGCCGGTAATTGTCGTTAATACTGTTTATTTTAAACAGAGCATTTACTTTTAATATGTGTATCCATAAAAAGCACGTATAAACATAAAAAAATATCTTAAAATAATTGTCAGACCCTGTCCATTTCATAATGTGTGAACTCCTTACATATACATATATATATATATATATATATATATATATATATATATATATATATATATATATATATTAATGTCCTTACATATTCTGTCAGTTATGTGGCATGCGTGAACCCCGCTTAGGCGATCATGTCTCTTTCGATACATGATGACGAGGAAGATTTTTCCCTTACTCGGTTTCTATTTCTTTCTGCGGTAGATCAGTTGCTATCTAAGGCTAGAGAACCCAGTCTCTCGTCCTATTTACACATAGCTGGAGGAAGAAGTGGATTTATATTTTTCCCAAGAACGTAAGTTAAGACAATGTAAAACTGAACTCGTCTCTCCGATTCTTCATTCGGAGCTGCTATCGATTACCCCACCGTGCCTCTTACAAATATACGCCCTCACATTCTTTTTTTCTTGTGCCCATCATCCCACACCACTCATTACACGTCCTTACATTCTTTTTGCTGTGCCCATTATCCCAAACCAGTCGCTATACATCTGTGTGTGTATATATATATATATATATATATATATATATATATATATATATATATATATATATATATATATATTCTTTTTTCCTGTGTCCATTATCCCGAACCACTTGATATACGTCCTTACATATGTATATTCTTCTTTCCTGTGGGTCCATCATCCCACACCCCTCATTACACGTCCTTACATTCTTCTTCCTGTGCACATTATCCCAAACCACACGTTATACATCTCTCTCTCTGTCTCTCTGTTTGTCTCTGTCTCTCTCTCTCTGTCTCTCTCTGTCTCTCTCTCTCTCTCTCTCTCTCTATATATATATATATATATATATATTCGTTTTTCCTGTGCCCATTATCTCAAACCATTTGATATACCACCTTACATATATGCATTTTTTCTTGTGCCCATTATCTCTAACCACTCGCTTTACACACACACACACACACACATATGTATATATATATATATATATATATATATATATATATATATATATATATATTATTTTAACCTGTGCCCATTATCCCAATCCACTTGATATACGTCCTTATATATATATATATATATACATTCTTTTCCTGTGGCCATTATCCCAAACCACTTTTTATAAGTTCTTTTCAGTAAGTTCTACTGATCGTATTCTGTGTTTTCCATGCTCTTTTCCTACAGATTAGCGTAGAATCTGTGTTTTATATGCAGCTTCATCTTTCAGCAAGATAAGATATATACTGTTTGAAAGCATATACGAGCGCAAACAATAAAAAGCTGATCAATGTTTGAAGATGCTTCTAAGATATCTCTAACACTGAGCAAAGTGTCGTGGAGAACTTTTATTTATTTATTTATTTTTTTAACCAACTATGGCCGACAGAAATTTCTTTTTTATTTAATTTATATGTTCATTAGGTTCATTTCCTTTTTTCGCAGATCACAAGACATCAAATTCGATTATCACACTGTACACGCGGCAGAGTTGATCCAAAATCCGGAGTGGGCATGCCCGCATGAGAAAGCAATCAATGAAAAACGAAACTTTTTTCCTTGGTAAACACTAATTAACGCTTTTTTTTTGCGGCAAACAAACAACTTGAAGCATCCTGAAGATAATAAGAAAACTACAATTATCACGTCAAGACAGGTTACATTTTTCGTTTTTTTTTTTTGTTTCATGATTAATTTTTGCCTATTTTATTTACACATTTCATTGTATATTTGTTTTTCCTTTTTCATTCTTTTCCCGACACGATTGTCTTTACACACACGGCTTCGTACAAGACTCGTTTTACTCTAGAGTTGCGTCCCTTGAGAATAACTGTCTGATTGCAAATGGCGTCGAACTTCATTGGTAAAAGAGACGTGTGACCTTTTTTTTGTATACTTAATTATGCTCTTCTATTTATATTCGGCAATATGTCACTTTCAGAAAAGATGGCTGGGGGTATATTAAGTTATCATGGGACTTGTATTGACTTTAGATATTTCCAAGATTAATATTTTATGGAAACAATTCCTTGTTTGATTTATATTGATGCTGGCATTGTACTTAATTAGCAAACTTGTCTCCCACTTAAAAGTACGAGGTCGACATTACAAATACCAGCTGCAAAACTTGAACCCCCAAGTCATGTGACTATTAACCCAGTTACTTTGTAAGTAATTCTCGATTATAGTGGAACGATAATGAAATTTGATTAATTTTGGAATCTTTTACGGTTATTTTACACCCGGCATCATATTACTTTTTTCTATTATTTAGAATTGCGAGTGATACAGTGTGGACTAAAATGAGTGACATCGACTTTGCTAACTAAAACGCTCCTCTGTGACTCAATCGTGAGG